>CM051456.1:30164103-30516437 GCA_028274465.1 Plantago ovata | reverse complement strand
GAGGTAGTGAGAGGTTGTGTGATTCTTTGTTTATAAACTATTCTGACGAATAGGTTTGGGGGGGAGATTTACTGATGAACGCGCTGGGTCGTTTTCACGCGACCGAATCAAATAAATTTGTAATTAGCCAAAGGCAATCCACAACTACAACGAAAACCGTAGTGTAGCAGTAGAATGACTCGAGTGTCGTTCTCTCAGGACTATAACTAGCTTTATCAAATTTAATTTAGAATATAAAACAGCAAACAGATAGCAAAGGGGTTTCTAGAAGATAATGGAGATTGGTGATAGTATGGTCCTTCTTAGTATAACGGGTCGATAATCATGCATAAATTCCTCGGTCTTGCATAGAGATCTTTGAATCAATCTAGTGTCCTGTTGCAAACATTAAGCACTACGAAGATAATTTGGTCTGACAAGTCAATCACTATTGTCCTAATGTGTTCCGTAATTATTCAACACTACGAAGATAATTGGTCTGATGGTCGACAAGTGTCCAATGTGCATAATAATTAATACAACATACGAGAATTTAGGTTGTGTCTGATCAACGAAATAAAGCAATGACACGGAGTATAATGCGCGATATAGCCATTAGCATGATTATCTTCCCTTCGCTAAGAATTCACATACTACCACCAACGATAAGTCTAGCTACTCATAATAGGCATGCAATCAACAGAAATCATAGAAGAAAATATGTTGAAAGAATATAATAAAATAAGTAGAATAAAACTGTAAGATACAAAGTTACCGAAGGTTGTCAATCTCCGGATGATTGCGATCCTACGAGCTCCAAAGTGCTATGAAAAAGTATCCCCTAAGCTACGGAACTCCCAGGACAGGCCCCGGGAAGTTCCTACCTAAAACTATAGAGAGAGGTGAGAGAGAAGGTCTGGAAAGATATGATGTTCGGAGAAAAATGAGCAACTATATATAGGCCCCGAAATACCACGGGGCGGTACGCCCCAGCTCCGCGGCGGTTCGCCCCCGAGTTTTTCTCGCGGATTCCGCGTTTTCGACGCGTTTTTCGGATTTCTTCACCTTTTCGGACTCGGTTTCTAACTTCTAGTAGCCTTCTAACCTCCAGATTCGGCCCCTAGACTCCAAATCCTATCCGGAAACCTTCAGATACTCCAAATAGGCTTCTGGAACACCAATTCCTTGTCAACTTGAATATAATTGCCCGAAAATCTTCGAATTTCAACCAAAACCTGTAAAATAAAATCTAAAGGGAAACATGACACTATTCTAATAAAATGTACTAAAATATTGCTAAATTAACATAGAGGATAGCTAAAATAGGTGAAAAAGACTCGAATGAAAGTGTAAAATACACATTCATCAAACTCCCCAAACCGAACCTTTGCTTATCCTCAAGCAACTAAACTAGACTCTAATACAAAAAACATGCAAGACACAAAATGGAGTTTCATGCCAAATGAAATGAACTAATCTACCGAATCTACCAAAAAACGTATGAACAAAAACCATATGAATCAAAGCATGAATATAGGTTGAGGAATACCTCGATCGACTTATACACATCCACATAAGCACTTATGTCAAGACAAGATAGTCTCTCGTATCATTCTCTACCTGGACCTAGTCAGTGACGACGTAATGATGCATGCTAAGATACGAATGGTTGCCCCGTGCCTATGAAACTGAGGACTTACTGCTGTTCCACCATGTTAAGACTTTCCCTCAAAAGAGGTCGAACCAGTACTCGCTCTCATCAAATGAAGGAGGGTTCCCTATAAAAGATAACACTCCCCTATTCTACCCATCTCTTAAGTAAAGTCTTAAGCTATTCACCACTTCCTGAATGGCAGGACGAGGGTGGTCTAGAACAGATGACACTCAAGACGAAAAAGATAAAAGATAAAAAACACGATTACGAACATTACAAAAATGGAAAAGACTCAACACTTTGCTAAACTGCTAATTGGCTTTCTTTTTTTTTTGGACCCTTCTTTGCTTTTTTGGGGTCTTTTCTTTTTTTTCTTTTTTTTTCTTTCCAGATTCTTTTTTCTTTTTTCTTTTTCTTTTTTTTTTTTTCTGGAATGTTTCTTTTTTTTCGATTTTTCTAGCCAGCAGTAGCATAACAAAAAGAGAAACAAAATGACTCACACGACCTCCCCAAACCTATTCGAAAAAATAGGTTGGAGTACAAAATTCACGGAAAAGGAAAAATAAACTCACGATACGAAAAATGAAAAAACAGGAACAAGTCTATGATGGTGTAACCCCCTCCCCAAACCTATTCGGAAGAATAGGTTATAAAGAAAGGATCACACAACCTCACACTACCTCCTTCCTATGCATTTAGCAATCTCAAAGCATGGTGAAGACTTGTTGCCTCTTAGGTAAATAATTACTCGCGAAACAACCATAAGACCTTAACATGCATCATCCTATTATAAAGGCCTTCGTGAACCGCAGTAGAGAAAACACCACTAAGTGATGTCGAGACTACCATGCTTAACTAAGTGCAATACATAAATGTGACAAGCCAAGCGAGAAAAAACCTCAAACAAATTCATAGAGATGAAGCATACGATTAATGGCATAGTTAGTTGATCTACCCAATAAAAAAGTTCAAAAAATTCGGCAATAAACTCCATATAAAACATGCAAAACTATCCTAGGAAAGCAGTAAACGTGCAAATGCAAAAAAAAAATTCACGAGTTTTTCATAAGCAAGATAAGTATAAAGATAAGCGATAACCTCCTCCCCAAACCTGAACGTCGTCGCTCGTCCCGAACGCCAAAAGTGGATCCAATGTGAGAGCTAATGCTTGTATAAGTTACCTATAATACTCAATAAAACTCGTGAGAAAACAAAACAAAACACACTAACCTTCAGTGGAGGCGGTATGGGTAAGCTCAAGGTGATCAACCTCCCTTTCATCACTAGATATCTCGAAGTACGGCTTCACTCGCTGGCCATTCACCTTGAAGGTATTGCCCGTCTTTGGATCGAAGAGTTTAACAGCTCCATGGGGAGCAACTTCGATAATTTCGTACGGTCCATCCCAACGAGTACGGAGCTTTCTAGGAAATAGTCGAAGGCGAGAATTAAATACCAAAGCTTTTTGTCCAGGAATCAATTCCTTACGTACTATACCACGATCATGATACTTCTTAGTACGTTCCTTGTAAACCTTGGCATTTTCATAAGCACCTAGTCGCAATTCATCAAGCTCATCTAGATGCAGCAATCGTTCTTTGCCAGCTTTTCCCATATCAAGGTTGAGTGCTTTAATGGCCCAATATGCCTTGTGTTCTACTTCTACGGGAAGATGACATGCTTTCCCATACACAAGTCTGTACGGAGTGGTCCCGATCACCGTCTTATAGCTAGTCCTGTATGCCCAAAGTGCATCATTCAATTTTCCTGCCCAATCTTTCCTACTAGGCTTCACTACTCGCTCCAGGATCTTCTTGATTTGACGGTTGCTGACTTCGACTTGCCTCGATGTCTGTGGGTGATAAGGTGTAGCGACACTATGGTGGACACTGTATCTCTTAAGAAGTGAGGCAAACGTTCTATTGACGAAGTGTGACCCTCCATCGCTGATGATTGTCCTAGGGCATCCAAATCTCGAGAATATGACTTCCTTCAAGAACTTCATAACCACTGCGCCGTCATTTGTTTTTGTAGGAATTGCCTCTACCCATTTAGTCACGTAGTCCACTGCAACAAGAATGTATTCATAGCCTCCACTGTTTGGAAATGGTCCCATAAAATCAATGCCCATACATCGAAGGGTTCTACCACTAGATTCCCTTGAAGGGGCATTTCATCCTTGTTGCCGATACCACCACCTCGTTGACATGGGTCACAATTCTTCACAAAACTTCGAGCATCGTTTTATATTGGTGGCCAGAAAAATCCTGCCTGCAGTACCTTGCGTGCTGTCTTCAATCCACTGTAGTGCCCCCCAACAGTTAAGCTCATGGCAATGGCTTAGTACACTTTGCTGCTCTTCTTGTGGCACGCATCTCCTTAGAATCCCATCAACTCCTTTCTTGAATAGATGCGGTTCATCCCATATGTAAGTCCTGCATTGCTTAGCAAGAGCTCTCTTGTCTGAGGCTGAAAAGTTAGTAGGGCAAATATTCATAGCCAAATAGTTTACAATATCCGCATACCATGGCTCTTCATTAGCTTTCATTAGGTGCTCATCGGGGAGGTCTTCATTGATGGGTATCGGATCAATAAGAATATTAAGTATTCTAGATAAATGATCTGCTACTAAATTCTCCCTACCAGCTCTATCCACTATGGTCAAATCAAAGTCTTGCAGCAAAAGGACCCAACGGATTAATCTAGGCTTAGAATGTTGCTTAGCTATCAAATGTCTCAAAGCAGCATGATCAGTATGGACATTCACAGGATGTCCAATTAAATAAGACCTAAACTTTTGTAAAGCAAAGACAACAACTAAAAATTCCTTTTCAGTAGTTGTATAATTGACCTGTGCGGAGTCTAGAGTCTTACTAACATAATAAATCACACGATACTGCTTATCAACTTTTTGGAATAAAACAACACCCATAGCAAAATTTGAAGCATCACACATAATTTCGAAAGGGGAAGATCCCAGTCAGGCGGCACAACAATGGGAGCAGAAACAAGCTTTTCCTTAAGGGTATTAAAAGCAACTAAGCATTCATTAGAGAAATGGAAAACCACATCTTTAGCAAGCAAGCTACTTAGAGGTTTAGCAATTTTCGAAAAATCTTTAATAAACCTCCTATGAAAACCTACATGGCCAATAAAAGATTGCAATTCTTTCACGCAAGTAGGTGGGGGAAGTTTTTCAATGATTTCTATCTTAGCCTTGTCTACCTCAATACCTCTTTCAGAAACTACATGTCCTAGAACAATACCTTCTCTAACCATATAATGACTCTTCTCCCAGCTTAAGGTCAAGTTGCATTTAATGCACCTTTTCAAAACTAGATCTAATCTTTGCAAGCATTCATCAAACGAATCACCAAAAAGGGAAAAATCATCCATGAAAACTTCAACAAATTTAGTTACCATGTCAGAGAAAACAGAAAGCATGCACCTTTGAAAAGTGGCGGGAGCATTGCATAGTCCAAATGGCATCCTCCTATAGGCAAATGTTCCGAATGGGCAAGTGAATGTCGTCTTCTCCTGATCCTACGGTGCAATCGAAATCTGGTAGAAACCAGATAAACCATCAAGAAAACAATAGAACTTCCGCCCCGCAAGGCGGTTCAGCATGTCATCTATAAATGGTAAAGAGAAGTGGTCTTTTTTAGTGGCGAAATTTAATCTTCTGTAGTCAATGCACATCCGCCATCCAGTGGTCTTCCTAACCGGTACCAATTCTCCCTTCTCATTCTCTTCCACCGTGAGTCCCGATTTTTTAGGAACTACATGTACCGGGCTCACCCATCGACTATCTGGAATGGGGTAAATCATATCAGCATCTAACAACTTGATCACTTCCTTTTTTACCACCTCTTGCATTGTTGTATTTATCCTTCGCTGAGGTTGCCTAACAGGTTTGGCATCTTGTTCTAGAGTGATGTTGTGCATGCATCTTGTAGGGCTAATTCCTTTGATATCGCTGATCCCCCATCCTATAGCTGCGGAAATTTCCTTCAATACTTCAATCAGCTTACTTTCTTCATTGTCGGAGAGATGTGAGGAGACAATCACAGGCTTTTTCTGATTTTCTCCTAAATACACATACTTGAGGTGCGCAGGAAGCGGCTTCAATTCTAAGCTAGGTTCTTCAGGAAACCCACTTTCTTCTTCTTCTTCATCCAAAGGTTCAAGTACCTCTTCTCCTGCGGGAATTTCTGGGGTGTTATCCATTATTTCCACTAGTTCCCTTGCTTCTTTGGGTCATGTAGCACGTCTCAGCTTGCATTGTTAGTGCTTCCTCAAGTGGTTCGCGGTCGCCATGGCTATGATGAAATTCGGGAATTGCGGATTCGTACCAGTCGACAAATTTTAACTCCTCCGCAACTTCCTTATCTCTGACGCTACATCCTACCAACTCAATCTTTTCGCCTATTACCTCCATAGTTAGTCTCTTGCCCTTAAGTTCAAGGCATGTGTTGGTAGTTGCCATGAATGGTCTCCCCAGTAGTACTAAGTGCTCACGGATATGGCTCTTTCCCTCGTCTGCGGATTTCATTACTAAAAAATCAGCTGGGATTATCAATTTGTCCACTTTCACAAGGATGTCTTCTATTATCCCGACTGGCCTCTTCACACTTTGGTCTGCCATTTGCACCACCATATCAGTTGGTGTTAATTCTCCGAGTTCCAGGGCCTTGTATATCGAATACGGCATTAAGTTAATGCTAGCTCCTAAGTCAAGCATTGCCTGCGTAGTTCGTCCATTCCCTAAGGCTATGTCGATGATGAAGCTGCCAGGATCCTTTTTCTTCATGTGCAATCCGGCAATCGAGTTGACCGTTTCAACCCCATTCACTTCCTTTCCTGAAGTAATCCTTTTGTTCTTGATCTCACGAAAGAATTTCGTATAAGCTGGAATATTCTGGATTAACTCTAAGAGTGGCACATTGACCTCCACCTTTGACAGTCTTTGGAATAGGGGTGAATCTTGAATATCCTTCTTGACTGGTTTGATCCGACTCGGGTATGGCACATGTGGCTTCGGAGGCACATATGGATTGGAAGATTTGTGAAGTCCTCCTGGCATACTAGTTCCTACCTCGGCTTCTTCATCATCTATGTCTATCACAGATGGTCTTGGTTCATCATTCTCTTCCGGAACTTCTTGAGGTTCTTCTGAACTTCCGCAAACCTCTTGTTCTGTGCTTGCCCCTCTATTATCGACCTCAGTAGATTCCACCCGCTTAGGACGTACAAAGTTAGGAATTTTGGTCATCTTGCCTCCTCGGAGCAGTAGATTCACCTCTTCGCACTCATTCTCCTCGGTAGCAACAGCTGGAGGTTGCTCGGGATCAGCTTCAGTTGTCTCTTCGGCAGGACTAGGATTGTCCTGTTCCTTGGAGTCGGGGTGTGATTCGCTCCTCACCTCGGGTGGTTTGCTCACTACTTCCTGTGGAGTATCCTCGACTTCTTTACCACACCTTCCACACTTCAGTAGGCTAAGCTCTTTGATAAGTTGCTCAGTTACTTCGATCGCTTCAAAAGCCTTCTCGATGCGAAGATTGTTCTCAGCCTGCCCTACGTGTGCTACCTCGAAGACACTCTCAATGGCTTTAATTCCTGCGTAAAACGCAAGTTCCTCCTCCTCACTGATGTCTTCGTCCTCAGAATAGCTTTCGTATAACCCGTCAGTTTCGTCTTGATTTGAGTATATGTTGGCGACTTCATTCGAAATTATTTTCTCGGATTGTGCGGATCCATTGGCGTACGTTTGAAAGAACTTGACTGCCTCTTCAACTGTACATTCTTCTAAACCTCCACATATCCCATCTATTTGAAGCCTAGCTTCATCTCGTAGTCCTCCAACAAAAAACCAAATCAGCTCCCCATCGTCGAAACGGTGGTGGGGGCACTCACATTTATACAGCTCAAATCGTTCATAGGTGTCACAGAACCGCTCGTATTCTCCTTGCTTGAAGTATTCGATCTGATTCCGTAGTGCAATCGTCTCATGGTAAGGCATGAAACGTGCCAAGAACTCCTCTACTACTTGGCTCCAGGTCTTCAGTGATCCTGGTGCTAACCTTGCTATCCATATCCTCGGTTCATATCCCAAAGCAAAAGAAAATAATTTCCTGCATAATTGATCCTCGGTGAACCCCTTTGCTGGAACTTTTGCTACTTCCTCTTCATAGGACCTGATGAAGCTTATCGGATTCATATCCTCTCCTTCTTCGAACCTTGGTATCCTTCTCACTACGGTGCTTGTTACCTCGTACCCCGATAACTCTTCTTCCAAGTATATAGCTGACCCCCTCCTGACTTGCGAGAACGTCGGTGTCAAGCGGGCTTTTAAGGTCGTCATACCTGGAAATCTGTATCAGGAGTAACTCAAAACTAAAAATTAGCCTCGTTAGAAATTTCGAAAAATCGAGAATAAATCTAGATATCGAATACTACTAAGGCTAGGAAAGGGAAATTAGACACAGACTAGGAAAGCAGTATCAGAGAGAGATTAAAAAGGAAAACTAAAACTAATAGAATTAGGAATCTAAAGCTGAAAGTATAAACAAATTAAACATAAAAAAGGAGTATAGTCCCAGGCAGCGGCGCCAATTTGATGAACGCGCTGGTGTCGTGTTCCAACGCGAACGAATCAAATAAATTTGTAATTAGCCAAAGGCAATCCACAACTACAACAAAAACCGTAGTGTAGCAGTAGAATGACTCGAGTGTCGTTCTCTCATGAATATAACTAGCTTTATCAAATCTAATTTAGAATATAAAAACAGCAAACAGATAGTAAAGGGGTTTCTAGCAGATAATGGAGATTGGTGATAGTATGGTCCTTCTTAGCATAACGGGTCGATAATCATGCATAAATTCCACAGTCTTGCATAGAGATCTTTGAATCAATCTAGTGTCCTATTGCAAACATTAAGCACTACGAAGATAATTTGGTCTGACAAGTCAATCACTATTGTCCTAATGTGTTCCGTAATTATTCAACACTACGAAGATAATTGGTCTTATGGTCGACAAGTGTCCAATTGTGCATAATAATTAATACAACATACGAGAATTTAGGCTGTGCCTGATCAACGAAATAAAGCAATGACACGGAGTATAATGCGCGATATAGCCATTAGCATGATTATCTTCCCTTCGCTAAGAATTCACATACTACCACCAACGATAAGTCTAGCTACTCATAATAGGCATGCAATCAACAGAATTCATAGAAGAAAACATGTTGAAAAAATATAATAAAATAAGTAGAATAAAACTGTAAGATACAAAGTTACCGAAGGTTGTCAATCTCCGGATGATTGCGATCCTACGAGCTCCAAAATGCTATGAAAAAGTATCCCCTAAGCTACGGAACTCCCAGGACAGGCCCCGGGAAGTTCTGGGGGTCCGTAGCTTAGGGGACTCTTTTTCATAGCAGTTTGGAGCTCGTAGGATCGCAATTCTCCGGAGATTGACAACCTTCGGTAACTTTGTATCTTACAGTTTATTCTACTTATTTTTATATTCTTTCAACATGTTTTCTTCTATGATTTCTGTTGATTGCATGCCTACTATGAGTAGTTAAACTTATCGTTGGTGGTAGTATGTGAATTCTTAGCGAAGGGAAGATAATCATGCTAATGGCTATATCGCGCATTATACTCCGTGTTATTGCTTTATTTCGTTGATCAGGCACAGCCTAAATTCTCGTATGTTGTATTAATTATTATGCACAATTGGACCCTCGTCGACCTGTTCGCGAGTTTATCTTCGTAGTGTTGAATAATTATGGAACACATTAGGACAATAGTGATTGACTTGTCAGACCAATTATCTTCGTAGTGCTTAATAATTGCAACAGGACACTAGATTGATTCAAATATCTCCATGCAAGACCGAGGAATTTATGCATGATTATCGACCCGTTATGCTTTGAAGGATCATACTATCACCAATCTCCATTATCTGTTAGAAAAACCATTTGCTATCTGTCTGTTGTTTATATTCTCTTGTTAAATAGATAAAGCTAGTTGTAGTTGTGGATTGCCTTTGGCTAAATAACAAATATTATTTGACTGAACTCGGAACCGACAAATCCGCGTTCATCAGTGTGTCAAGGAGTACCTGGACGTGTTTCCAGGCCAAAAGACCAAGTTCCGGAGCTCAAAACCATGCCCAAGGCCAAGGAGAACATGAATGATTCGAGATATCTTGTATGAGGCGGATGCGGTAGTTCATTCGAGTTTGGATGAAGATTTTGGAGCCTTCGAAGTGAAATCTGGAAGTTCCATTTGCATAGTCTCAGTATTTTGGGCACCATTCTTTCATACGATATTGGATTGGGATGAGGTTACAACCTACGCATAGGTAACTCGAAGAACTATCCAACGGTGGGTCTTATGTGCCAACTCAAGTTTGGATGCACCCGGAATCTCTGTTCGAAGTTAGAGGAAAAACTGGGGAACTTGCTGCCAACTACAGGCGGACCGCCTAGGACGGCGGACCGCCCCTGAGATTCCGAAATTCTGCGATATTTTATATATATATATATATATATATATATATATATATATATATATATATATATATATATATATATATATATATATATATATATATATATATATATATATATATATATATATATATATATATATATATATATATATATATATATATATATATATATAAGTTAAATTTTTTCAGATCTTAGATAATAATTTTGCAGACATAGACCCTAAAGCTTGTTCTGGGTTTTCTTTCACTTAGAACTACTTTATCTTAGCAATTTGGAGCACCAAGGTAGAGATTTGGACATCTTTTGATCTCACCTTGCTAGAAACTTGTGAGTTTAGCAATTCACCGGAGATTGACAACCCTCGGTGGTAACTTTGTATCTCACCTTTTTCATACTCTATCTTTCAATTCAATTATGTTTTCATCTATGATTGCTATTGTTGATCTTGATTTTGATATGAGTAGTTAAATCTCTAGTCGGTGATAGTATGTAAATTCGTAGCTAGGGTTCGTATTGTGCATGATTGAGTTTCTGAGTCTTTTACTTGTATAATTGTTTTATTCGATTCTTTGATCCGACTAAGCTAAATATCTTCGTAAAAGTGTTAGAAACACTAGGACAATTCAAGATCATCGATTTCAATAATTATAATTATCAAGTACTGCTTGAACTAAGCCTGACAACCTTAGCCAAGTATTAGTATAGATAGGAAGCTTTCAAAATACATGTCTACAAATCTGTCTTTCGGTGTTTGTTAATTCGAATTACTTTTAAAGCAGTACGAAGCAGTACGTGTTACACTTTCATGCATAATTAGCACCCGATGCTTAGAATGAGCATTACTATCACCAGCTTTCATCATATATTGTTAAGTTAAGCTAAGTTTAATTTGTTTTCTGAATTTATAATAGTTATTGTAGTTAAAGCTAGTTTAGTCCCTAGAGATCGACACTCGAGGTCATCTTACATCTGCACTACGTGTTTTGTGTAGTTGTGAGTTGCCCTTTGGCTAAAACAAATTTATTTGATTGTTCGAGTCTGACAATCTCGTTCATCAGCATGCTCGGAAGAGCTCTTTTTTATGCTCCGCTGGTCGGAGGCATATCCTTTTGTAAATCGTACATTGATCTTCCTTTTGCCCGATGATCTTTTATGCTAGTCGCTCTTTTTTATGTCAATTTCTTCCTTGCATTCTTCCTTTTTAACTTTCCCATGCCGCAAAGCATTATGCAAGTTTTCATAAGATGCTTCTGCAGGTACTTGTTGCTCATTCATTGTACTTAGTAAAAATTCTAGGTATGGGTCGTCGGACGCTTGCAAGGTAACTTATACTTCACGTACTTGGATAGACTTAGTGGTTAGTCGGCCCTTTAGGCTTCATGTGTAGTCGGATCAACTTAGCACTTCACGTGCTTCACGGCGCTTAGAGGCTTGTCGTAGCCTCTTCTTCATTTCTGCAAAATTTGTCAGTCGGGCGCCTTGCTGGTCGACCTCTTTTGCTAGTCGGCCGCTATGTGTTTGCGGGGAACTTCGGCTAAATTTCACCAAGTACGGAGTCGTTCTAGTCGGGCGCATCAATACCTTGATGCTTTCGGACGCTTCACAACGCCTGCTAGTCGACCAAGGCTAATTGACAATGTAGTCGTCCCTTAGGTAATTACGTGTGCCGTCGAGCACACAATTTCTCATGTCAATTTTTCTTCAAAAAATCCAAGGAAAAAACTCCTTGTGGTCGTCGGACTAGTTATGGTCCTCGGACCACTTTAAGGTTGGCCGAGGAGTGGATCATCGGACCATTGTGCATCCAGGGACCTCCGACTCGAAAACTTCTCAAAACAATTTCCCGAGACATCTTTTTCTTGTCTTGAAAAACTGAGAAGATAAGAATTTTTTACCTTTCGACTATTATTTCTTTCCTTCGGAGCCCCTTATCTAGTTTCGCATTTTTTTGTTGCCTTTCGTGATCTTATATTTTCCTTTCGCGCAAGTAGGACAATACTTCAAACTGAAAGAGTTGCATTGATTTGACGGAAATTCAATTACAACGGTGGGCTTCGAGGCCATGCCAAAGGGCGAAACAAAAACTGGACTAGAAATCATAAACTAGCGAAAGGGGGCCTTCCACAGGAGCTCATCAAAACCTTGCATAATTCTCCAATGCCTTCTAGGCATAAAACCTCTGGAGATTGGTGGTGTTCCAAGTGTTCTTCAACTCATTTCCTTCGGTATCCTCCAAGCGATAACTTCCATTGGAATTGGCTTCCACTATCTTGTAAGGGCCTTCCCACTTGGGTTCCATCTTGTGTGGGTTTCCTAGGATGTCCGCCTTGCGGAGTACCAAGTCCCCAACTTGAAAATCTTTGTCCTTGACATGCTTGTTATAGGCCTTTGCTACAATGTCTTGGTAGCGCAAGATGTTTTCCAATGTTGTGGTTCTTGACTCTTCGAGCATTTCAAGGTCGAATAGTCTTGCTTCATGGTTGTCCTCCGGTTGGTAGCCTTGAATTCTCAATGTCTCTTGCACAATCTCGACCAGGATTAATGCCTCCGAACCATAGACAAGGGAGAATAGAGTTTCCCTTGTAGCTGTCTTTGAAGTAGTGCGATAGGCCCAGAGAACACCATCGAGTTGCTCGACCCAACTTCCTTGGAACGCTAAAAACCTTTTCTTCAAGCTCCTCACGAGCGTCTAGATGAACGTGTATTTTACACTTTCATTCGAGTCTTTTTTCACCAATTTAGCTATCCTCTATGTTAATTTAGCTATATTTTAGTGCATTTTATTAGAATAGTGTGACGTTTCCCTTTAGTTTGTATTTTACAGGTTTTGGGTGAAAAACGAGGTTTTCCGGGCAATTATATTGAAGTAGACAAGGAATTGATGTTCCGAAGGCATTTTTGGAGTATCTAGAAGATTCCGGATAGGATTTGAAGTCTAGGGGTCGAGTCTGAAGGCTAAAAGGTCACTAGAAGGCAAAAACCGAGTCCAAAAAGGAAAAGAAATCCAAAAACGCGTCGAAAATGCGTTTTCTGCCGACTGGAGGTCCCAGACGATTCGCCCGGGACGTGGGGCGGTTCGCCCCTGTTAGGAAACTTGTAATTTTGATGAGCAATTTACCATGTTAAATTAAGGAAAGTCCAGTAACTAGTACTCTTAAGGTCCATAGGAATTTAGAATTTTAAGGACATTGTAAAAGAGGAACGTTTGCTGATGACTTAGTTAGGTGCTAGATAAGTTATTTCTTTTGTAGATGATGTATTTTATTTTCTGAAAAGAAAATATCTTATTGATGCTTAGCTTATGATGTATCTTATTTTCTGAGAAGAAAATAACCTATTGAAGCATTTGCTGAAGATATACTTTGTTTATTACAAACAAACTATTTGAAGCAAGTAGAAATCGCTCAGAATCTTGAAGACTTTTGAAGATCTGAAGACTTGAAGAATTCGAAGACTTGAAGACTTGAAGATTGCTGAAGACTGGTATCTACAAAGGCACGTGTTGTTCAGAAAGTGGAATGTTCAGCAACAACATTGCATAAGTGAAAATCTGAAAGACAGAGTAGGTTGTGCTTGCTGAAACTGAGACTGACCACTTGTTGATAAACATATGTGACCTCTTGCTGAATGTACGTGAATTTGCGCTCCAATGTTACTGTTTGAATTCTATTCAAATGTGCATTTAATGCAAAGCTTACACACGAAGGACATGAAGACTAGAAGACAAACAGAGTCGCTGCTGAAAGTACAAAAAGCAAGATAGTGACATGTTAAGGAACAAAAGCCTTAGGATTTGAAATTCAAACGGCTCCTTACTTGCACTATAAATAGAGGTCATCCGGCAAAGAGTTGAAGTTTGTCAACAACGTGATCAAACTCTCACTTGTGCTTAAAAACTCTCAAACCTTCAAACACTCTTACTGCCATTGATCCGTTCCAAGACTTAAAGCTTGAAAAAGCTACTTGTGAAGAAGTAGAACAAACTCGGCTAAGAAATTAGTTAAGTGTTCTTTCTTTCGAACAAGAACGAGTCTTGACACCAGAAACAATAAAACTTGTTTACTGCAAAGTATTCCAAGTTGTGTTTCTTAGATTACTTGTTGTAACTGAATAAGTTATAATCAAGTCATCTCACCCCAAAACTCTCTAACTGAAAATACACCCTTTCAGGCGTGATATTCAGGGGGAACTTAATCGAGCATAGTTTTTCTGATTAAAAGTACCAAGTTTGGTGGAGAACAAGGTTGAGTTCTCTAGTTTAGGTTGGAGACAAAGCAAGTGTGCTTTGGTTTCTGTTGAATCGCTTTAGATAGGAAATTGTAAGGAACCTCAATCATATCTTAGTGGATTCAGTCCTAGAAAGGACGAAGTGGATTAGTTGAGAGATTACGCCACTCTCAGATACCACTATAAAAGTGTTTGTGTGATTTACTTACTGTATTTAGCTTTCAGCAAATTATATCTGTTTGTACACAGTCACTCACCTCACTTGCTGAAACCTTTACTTGCTGAAAAACCACTTATTGTTTCAAAGACTTCCGCTCTCTGATTTTAAGTATCAGCAAACCAAGCTACTGTAAAGTAACTTACGCTTGCTGAGAAAGTTAAGTATCAGCAAACTCATTAGTGAAAAGTAATAAGTACTTGCTGAGAAAGTTTTAAACGACGAAAGATTGAAAAGACTATTCACCCCCCCCCCTCTAGTCTTTTCTTGTTGTTTAAAGGGACCAACAAGTGGTATCAGAGCAGGAGGTTCTTTAGCCTTCTGCACTGAACCTAGATCCCCTTAAGTGGTTTCCGTAAATCACTCTCACTTGATCAGTTTGGTAGTGCTTTGCTGACAGGATGTCTTTAGGAGATGCTCCCTTGCTGAAGCTGGAAAATTACGAGAAATGGCGAAACAACATGATGCTACATCTTGAGGCCATTAGTTATGAGATGGTCACCGTCATTAATGATGGACCTATCAAGATCACTAAGATTGAAAGGAGTTTCCCTCACAAGACCACTGAAGCTGGGAAGGAAACCATCCTTGGCGAACCATCAGATACGGTTGTGCCAAAACCAAGATAGGAATGGACTTCTGACGAAGCTAAGAGATTCCGTCTTGATGGACAAGCAAGAAATATCATCATCAGATCAACTCCGGATACCATACAGTGCAAACTGTGGGGTGCTAAGACTGCAAAGGAGGCTTGGAAAATGGTTCAAGATCTTTGTGCTGGATCTGACAAGACCAAGGAAAACAAACTTGAAGTACTTAAGCTAAAGTTTCAAAACTTTAAGCAAGGTGCAAACGAGTCACTGGAAGACGTGGACTTCAGATTCACAACTCTTGTTAGCGAAATGGCAGCATTGGGTGTTGGAAACCTTTATTCAGATTCTGAGAAAGTGAAAACTATCATTAGAAGTTTGAATCAAGAATGGATCCACACTCAGAATTTCTATTATAATCAAGGAATGCCAGACATTACACCAACAGAGTTGTTCTCTCATCTTGCTACTGTCAATTATGAGACAAAGCAAAGAGAAAATGTGTTTGCTGAAAAATCGCAAAACATTGCTCTTGCTGCAAAGCCGTCATCTTCTGAAAAGAAGAATGATAAAGAGCCTGCTGATGAAAATGCTTTAGTTGTTAAAAACATGAAGAAATTCATCAGTAAGGAACTTGAAAGGAGAAAAGCAAAAGAGAAGTTGAAAAAGCATCTTGGTAACAACTACCATAAGTACAAGAATGATACTAGCTCGCTGAACAAGCAAGCTCAGCAAGCTACTTCATCAGAAGAGCCAGCAGTTGGAAATGATCTATGTTTTTACTGCAAAAAGCCTGGACACTTCAAAGCTAATTGTCCTTTGCTGAAAGGCAAATCTGCTGAAAAGAAGAAGAAGTTCAAAAGAGCTTTTATTGCTGAAGAAAAGAAGAAGCTTCAAGCAAAAATCGATGCATTGTGCATTGATACTAGCTCCGAAGACAGTGAGGATGAAAGTTCAGACACCGACGATGAAGAAGCCACTCTAGACGTGGAGATCGTCAAGGAAGTTTGTGGAATAGCTATGGAAGCTTATCCAGATGTGTCTAACTACGAATTCTGCCTCATGGTCGGTCAGGTAAACAACTCTACCTCTGACTCAGACTCAGAAAATGAAGACGAGATTGACCTTGACAAGATTCAAGGAGAAATCGAAATATTTGAGAATACTCTCAGCAAACAGCAAGAGAAACTACAACTTGCTGAAACTCAGACCAAGCAGACTACTAAAAAGTACGTTTTGCTGAAGGAAGAGACAGAAGAAAAAGATGCTGAAATAAGGCATCTTAAGAAGTTGATTGCTGAGGCTGCAGAGAAAAATTCTCAAATGGCATTAGAATTGGAAGAGTACCAGTCCTCAATTCTAAAGTTACTTGCTGAAATCCAAGAAATGAAAAAGATGAAAGTCAATTTCATATCCTACGTGGAAGCAAGTAATACGCTGATTGAACTAAACTCTTATTTGAGAGATCCATCTCAGAAAGAAGGTTTAGGAGCAACGTGTGAAGGTGATAACGTAGAAATCTTGAGAAAAGATAAATCACCTATCTCCTTTGTACGTGCTACTGATAGTAGTCCTCCAGTAATCTATCAATTTGGTCAAACTAAGGTTGCTGAAACATGCAATCAAGTACCTATGACCATAAAGCCCGTTGTTGCTACTCAAAGTAACAAGACTTTAAAAGGAAAACAGGTTGCTGAAAAGCAAACTGGAAAGAAGAAGAATGTTGTGAAGCATTCCGCCAAACAAGTTGCTGGAAAGCAAGTTGTTAAGACTAAAGGCAAGATTACTAAAAGTAATCAGAAGTCCTTTGCTGACAATCCTGAATCAAGTAAGGTTGCTGAAGCTAAAGCTCAGCATTCTCCAAAGAGTGGACTCGATTTCAAAACCAAGCAAAGTCAACTCTTTCATGAGTATAAGCAAAGTCAGCAAAGATACTTCAAAGAGATGAAGAAAACCAAGCCTAAGAGTTCTGAAAAGACTCCCAATGCTAGGACTAGAAGGAACCTTGCTAGAAAAGAACTTACTGAAAAGTATGTTCAGCGAAAAGGTCAACAGAGCAAGACACCACATCAGAAAGTGGATTTGACCAGCACGAGTCAAAAGTCTTTCAGCTCAAAACCTCCTAGTTCCTCAACAAGTAGAAAACAAGTCAAAGTTGAAAAACTTCAGACTTGGGTTTCCACTGGACGCATTCTTGAACATGTTAATGGACATCCATCATTGGATAATTAACTTGTTTGCTCTTGATTGTGCAGACTGCAGCCACGGAGACAAACGATGCAATCTGGCACTTTGATAGTGGTTGTGGAAAGCACATGACGGGCAACAAGAATAACCTTATAAACTATAGACGGTGGTCTAAAGGTCCAACAATAAGGTTTGCTGGTGGAGGCTCCGGATCTACAAAAGGCTATGGTGATGTGAAGTTAGGATGCATAACCATTTTTGGAGTTCTTTATGTCAAAAATCTTAAGTTTAACCTTTTCAGCATGAGTCAATTTGCTGACAAAGGATACTTCATCGAAATTAAAAGTGATGAATGTAAATTTGTAGATTTTGAGACTAAAAAGGTTATAATGATTGCAAGAAGATCAGGAGGCTTGTACACCGTTGATTGGTCTTCAGCAAACGTTGAAAAATGCCTTGTCTCATATCATGATTGCCTTGCTGAAAAAGCATGGTTATGGCATAAACGAACAAGTCATCTAAACTTCATGACGTTGAATAAGCTGTCTAAAAAGGAACTTGTAGTTGGATTACCTAGGGTTACTTTTAAGAAGGATGGTGTTTGCAATGCATGTCAACAAGGAAAGCAAACCAAATCTTCTTTCAAGAACAAGGCAGTACCGTCAACTACAAAACCTTTGCAACTCTTGCACATGGACTTGTTTGAATCTTCTTCAACAAGCTATGCTGGTAAGAAGTATGGTCTAGTCGTGGTAGATGACTATTCAAGATTCACTTGGGTAGTATTCATCAAGCAAAAATCTGAAACCAAGACTGAAATACCTAACTTGCTGAATAAGCTTGAAGTCATGAAAAATGACAAGGTAAAAGTCATAAGGACAGACCATGGTACTGAGTTTGTAAACCAGTACATAACTGAATATTGTACCTTAAAAAGTATTCAACATCAGTTATCGTCAGTAAGAACACCACAGCAAAATGGTGTTGCTGAACGGAAGAATCGCACCCTGAAAGAAGCCGCAAGAACAATGCTTGCTGACACTGAAATAAGTGAGGCTTATTGTGTTGAAGCGATTAATACCGCCTGCTACACTCAAAATAGATGTCTAATTACTAAGGAATACAACAAAAATCCTTATGAATTGTTTGTTGGAAGACCTCCTAACATCACTAATCTAAGAGTATTTGGTTGCAAGTGTTTCGTTCTTAACAATGGTAGAGAATACCTTAGAACATTTCAACCAAAGGCAGACGAAGCGATATTTCTTGGCTACTCCTTGCACAGTAAAGCTTATAGAGTTTACAACAAAAAGGCACAAAAGATTGAAGAATTTGTGCATGTTGTATTCTACGAAAAGTCAGAAGGTGTGCCTGCTGAAGATGAAATATCAGAATGTATGAAAAAGCTAATCATACACGAGCAAAGAACTGAATCTGATGCTAGGCAAATCAAGTCAATTGAACTAAATGATGATTCTGACAATGACTCTCCTCCCCCAAGTCATGACAAGATAAAAATAGTTCACGACAAAGAATTTCCAGCAAAAGATGCGGTTGCTCCGGAAGTTTCTGAAATTACGCAATCTCCAGTGCCTGCTGATGAATTACCTCATTCCAGCAATGCTGAACAAGCAGTTGCTGACGAACAAATCTCAGCAGAGACACAAATTCCCAGTAGTACTGAACAAGTACATACTGAAGAGTCACATGCTGATGAGCAAACATATCCTGATCCAACAAACAGGAAACTTGTTAATAAATGGATTAGAGATCATCCCTCTATGGATATGATTGGCGATATTAATAAACGCCAAGTGACTAGATCCAAAGCTACTCAAGGACTTGCTGAAGAAGCAACTGTCGTAGAAGTAGAATCTTTATTCTCTTGCTTTGTTTCAGAAATTGAACCTAAAACCATAGAAGAAGCTTTGAAGCATTCTGAATGGATAAAGGCAATGCAAGAAGAATTGGATCAATTTGAAAGGAACAAAGTCTTGAAACTTGTGCCACTTGCTGAAGATAAGAAAGCTATTGGTACAAAGTGGGTGTTCAGAAACAAGCTGAGCGAGTCTTGTGAAGTAACAAGAAATAAAGCACGCTTAGTTTCTCAAGGTTACTGTCAGACTGAAGGATTGGACTATGATGAGTCTTACGCTCCAGTTGCAAGATTGGATGCAATTAGGCTTTTCTTGGCCTTTGCTGCTCACAATGACTTCATTGTTTACCAAATGGATGTTAAAAGTGCATTCTTAAATGGTGAACTTGCTGAAGAAGTCTACCTAGAACAACCCCCTGGCTTTGAACTTCCTTCAGAAACCAAGATGGTATATAAGCTTCAGAAAGCTGTATATGGTCTAAAGCAAGCACCAAGAGCATGGTATGATACCTTGGCTAAGTTCTTGCTGGAAAATGGTTTCAAGAAAGGTGAAGTTGACAAAACATTATTTACCATGAACCATGATGGTAAAATAATCTTAGTTCAAATTTATGTGGATGACATAATTTTTGGATCTAAGGCCAAGCAACTTTGTGATGATTTTGCCAAACTCATGACAAATAAGTTTGAAATGAGTATGATGGGAAAATTGAATTATTTCCTAGGATTGCAAGTCAAGCAACTCAAAGATGGAATATTCATAAATCAAGCAAAGTATGTGAAAGAAATGCTCATAAAGTTTAGGATCAAAGAGGATGAAAAATCTGAAAAGATCCCTATGAGTGTTGGCACCAAATTGGGCTATACTAAAGAGGACAAAAGTGTTGAAGAACACAAGTATAGGAAGCTCATTGGTTCCTTGTTGTATCTAACAGCAAGTAGACTTGACATTCAGTATGCTGTTTGTGTGTGTGCAAGATTCCAATCTGATCCAAGAGAATCACACTACAAAAAGGCAATCAAGATACTGAAATATGTTAAAGGTACAGTCAATGTTGGATTATGGTATCCTAAATATTCTGGACTTGAATTGGTTGGCTACTCTGATGCTGATCATGGTGGATCAACTCTTGATAGAAAAAGTACCTCTGGAACTTGTCAGTTTTTGGGTACTAGATTAATATCATGGTTCAGCAAGAAGCAAACTTGTGTCGCCAATTCATCTACTGAATCTGAATACATTGCAGCTGGTTGTTGCACAGCTCAAATCCTATGGATTCAGCAACAATTAAGAATTATGGTATTTCTGCAAAGAAAACACCAATCTTTTGTGATAATACAAGTGTTATTGCAATTACGCAAAATCCTAAGTTTCACTCTAGGACCAAGCACATTGATATTAGACATCATTTCATTAGAGATCATGTGGATAAAGGTGATATTGAGGTTGTGAAAGTAGGAACTGAAGATCAGCTTGCTGACATCTTTACCAAGCCCCTGCCGGATAATAGGTTCGCAATGCTAAGGTATAACCTTGGATTGATTGAACTACCTCAATAAAGAATACACTTGGCAGAATGTTGAAACAGGTATTCAGCAAGCCAAAGTATTCATGTCCAAAAGACCAAGTCACTGATTTCTTCTAAGAAATGATAAGTCACTACATGATTGCTGAAACAGGCATTCAGCAAGTAATTCCTCAAAACGGGTATTTGTTAGGAAACTTGACTACTTGCTGAGACAGGCACTCAGTAAGAGAAAGAACTTAAGGATTGTTGAGACGGGTACTCAGACAATCAAAAGATACTGAAACAGGTATTCAAGTATCAAAGGAATTCTCTGAGACGGGAACTCAGAAAAACAGCAAATCACATCTCTCAGGTTTTACCAAAGGATGTCTCAAGTACAAAAGAATTTACTGATACGGGAAATCAGTAATATCTTTTAAACCTAAAGAAAATATGAGATATCTAAGTAAGGGGGAACTTTCAGCAAGTATCTAGATTGTTAATTAAAACTCGCTGAAAATATTCTTGTCCATTTCAGCAAGCAATCTATCCCTTATTACTCGGTAAAATCAATTTGTGGCGTTAAGCTGGCACAGATAAACTCGCAATAATCATGACATAAGATTCAATCGTGGCCATTGATTAAAAGGAGTCACTAATCTAACGGCTAACAAAACAAAGAGAGAGAGTGCTCTGACGGTTTTAGTTAGTGGGTCACTACGCATTCAATGCAAAGGCTCCACTAACTCCAGTATTTCTCTGTTTTACCCTTGCTGAGAGCTCAAATCGATTGAGTTTCTCACACACCAGAGACACTATATAAAGAAGGAGTTAGAGAAATGACAAAATTCTTTAACTCTTATTCAAGCAGCAAGGCCTCATGAACTTTATCTCTGCTCGCTCTAAGCAAGTGAGTATGATTGATACTATGGAATTCTACAACAATGCAGAAATCCAGTCCCTTACAGACAGTAATGGAATCACTGAAAAGTGATCCTTACTTATGTTCAGAACACGCAAATCGTCCTAAAATGGACTGATTTAGCGGAAATCTTTCAGATTCCAACCACTGGAACTGAAGATGACGTCACTGCTACTGACGAAGAAATAGAAGCTTTCTACAGTGACATCAGAAATGCAAAAATGAAGAAAGGAGAGATAGCTCCCGTGACTTGGACAAAGCACGTTAAGAGAAAGCATCTCTGCCATTCACTTGGTCTAGTAGCTCTGCTACTGATAAAAGTTCTTGACTCCCAAGTTGGAGGAATTGACCAAGTCGGCCTGAGAAGATGGCCATTGCTGATGCATATCTATGAAAATAAGTCGGAACTTAACTGGGCTAAGTACATTTTCAACAGGCTTGTTGATTGTGTCACTAAGTTCAAGGTAAAGGTAGAAGACAACAAGGTCTCACCTTCCTTTCCAGTTATGTATGGAATCAAGATATGCTATATCCTTGAACATTTCAGGATTCAGCTAAGAAACCCATTGCCAATCAAGAAATCTATGTGCAATGTGGGAAGATCTTTCTACAAGCAGAATGTACCTAAGATTGCTGGAAAGAAAACTAAGAAGACAACAACTGCAAATGTTGTCAGCACAAGCCAGCAAGAAAGGTATACAACAGCTGCAGATGTTACCACTCAGCAACTTAGAGATGAAACTGATGTGGATGGTGGTAGCACAAATGAAACTGCTGTAGAAAATCAACAAGGTACGTGTACAACACCTGTTGTTGAAAAAGCAACAATAGATGACTCTGGGAAACTGGAGAAATCTAAAAAGAAAAAGAGGAAAGCTGATGATGACACTCAGACTGCAGCGTCATCAGCAAGTCCCGTACCTAAGAGGAAACGGACAAGCAACAAAAGAAAGAAGACACTGGCCTCTCATTCAGTCCCTAATGTCCTAGACTCCTCAGTCAATTCCCAGACAAATGCTGAAACGCATTTGCCAGTAGATGTTGCTGAAGTAATTATTGAAGCATATGTCAACAATGTTGAAGTGTTTGCGGAAGCCTTCAACAATCAACTTAATGTTGATAACTCTACTGAGAATAGACCACAAGGCAGTGGAAATGAAATTCCTGCCCATGTCCCAGATATCTACATTGTAGATATTCCGACTGATCCAACTATGGAACCAGCAAGTGACATTGCTGATGATCTGCAAAGAGCGGCACTTGCTGATGCTGCTAAAAAGATGGTTGCTGAACAAGCAACTCATCAAGTTGCTGAGACCCAGCTTGCTGAAGAACCAGTTGCTGAAATAGCAATGGTTCCAGTTCCTGAAGTTGCTGAAACTCAAGAAGCATTATTCAACGACGCATCTCGTGATGCTGAGAATACTGGCCCAAGTTCACCTAAGACATCAATTGACAAAGTCCAGCTTGTTCTGGAAGATTTAAGCAAACAAATGGAGTTGGAGATTGAAGAATCATCCAACAAGTCAATTGCTCTCTTCATGACAAGCAGTGAGCTTAAAGGTCAAGATGCTTCTACTCAACTTGTCATTTCAGAGACAAGGGAGATTGGTGAAACCGCACAGCTTTCTCAGATAGAGCAAAACCAGAAGTCTGCTGAAGAAACAGTCCAAGAAGCTGAAGAAACTGTTAATGCTGAAAGGACTGAGCCACAACCTGTCCTTCCTCAGCAGGTAGTTAATTCAACCATCAGTAAAACTTCAAATTCTGAAAATTGTTCTTTTGCTAAAATTATTCTCTCTACAGACTTCTCAAGATGCAAGTCAGATGGTTGCTGAAGCCTCTGCACCAGAACCAACACTCCCTGCTCAGCAGGTAGTTAATAATTTTGGTATAAAAACTAAGTTTGACAGCTTAGTACTTGTGTCTAAATTTAATTTATTTCAGGATGAACAAATGGAGGATGCTACTCAAGCTCCTCATGGAATGGAAATTGTACTACATGAGCTTGCTGACTCTCAGCAGGTAAATCATGTTTCAGATATAAACTCTAAAACAATTCTCCAAACCAATCCTGATCTAAATAAAATTCTTTTTCAGGCTCAAAAGGAGACCGCTGAAGTGGTACTCATCACTGAAGATCAGCAAGTTAGTTCTGAAGAACTTTACTTGAACTTCAAAAGGACAACTTTGTCAAGAGTTGCTAAGTCTGTCAGCAACTGGCAAAGGTACAGGAGAATGGACTTCTCATATCTTCACCTTCATCTCTCAAACGAGAAAAAGAGAACCTCTCTGTTAAAGCTCGAAACATTTGTCCACTCCATCCTTCTTGAAGAAATGACATATTCTCAGCAAATGAGCTCCAATCTGATTGCTCAAATCAGAGAGAATATGAAGGCCAAATTTAAGAGTGCCTCTCCAGCTGAACAAGCTGTGATGCTCAAAGGACTTTTTGTTCCTGTGGTGGCTGATCCCCACAAGTTAACTGAGGAAGAGGAAGTGACAAGTGTTGCTTTGTATAAGCACGTTGAGCTAGTCATTCTGACAGATGATGAAGAAGAAGAGGAAGATGAGAACATTCCCACTGATCCCAGTGATGATGAAGGGAAAGGTTCTAAGGACAAGAAAGACGACGATGATGACAATCAAGGTCCAAGTCCTGGTGTTGGTGGATTGAAGTTAACAGTTGCTGAACATACTCCAACTGACAATCAGCAAGCTGAACAACAACAATCTCAGCAAGAATCTCAACCTCCTCCTGCTGATGCTGAAATTCAGAAAGACATCAGTCTTTATCACAAGAGCTATGAAGAAGATGTAAGTCAAGCGCTCAAGCTTGCAAAGAATGCTCTCGTCAAGGCTCAGCATATTACGGATGAGAAGGCCGCAACAGAGCAAAGACATGAAGAGAACATGATGAATATTCAAAAAGAGTTGTCAACAATGAACTCTGAACAACAGGCAATCATCATGAATTATAACAGTCTCAACACTCTTGCTGAAAATTGCAATGAGTTTTATTCTCTGCACATCACTCCGATGTTGCAATCCATGTCTAAGGGGGAAGAAAAGAAAAGATCCAAAAAAAGAAACCAATCTCCTCCTCCTCCCGTTGCTAATGTGCCTTTGCCCATAGAACCTCTTGCTGAAAAAGAGCAAAGTTCTAAAAGGCAAGCAGAATCTGAGTTATATTCAGCAAGTACCAAAAAGAGAAAAACTGCTGCTGAAACTCAAGATTTCTGTCACACTGAAAGTCATCACAATCTGAATGAAGATGATGATGAAGATGATGACAATCAAACAATAGCTCAAGCCATAAGAGATAGACACTTAACAGTCGTAACTCCGTCTGGCCATTCAAAGCATTTTTCGTCTGACTCTTCAGCAAGAGATCAAGACAATGCCAAAACAAGAAGAATAAGGCAAAGACAGGAAGAGAAAAGGCTGGCCAGCATTGCTATTGGCTCCGGCATTGAATATACAAAGACCAACAATGAGGAAACCACTCAGAATGTAATCAGAAACATTCATGGTTGCTGGATCTTAAAGCTGGAAGACTTGCTGGTAAATGAGTTCTTTCCTACAGCCATATTGAATCAAATGTTCAAATGGATTGAACTCAAAGTCCAAAGAAATCAAAGGGAAGAATCCCTCCCAAGAAATGTTGCTGGGAAATGGTTGAATCTAGAGGTCTATGTAAGAAGAGTTGCCATTGGTAAGACATACAAACAGGAACCAAATCTGATCAAACCTCCTGGCATTGCTTACTACTCAGACCCGGTAACAAAGAAACCTAAGAAGAAACTTGGATTGATTCCTTATGAGTACTTCTATCTCACTGCTAAGGATCAAGAAGAAGATCTTCTCTGGCTAAGAAAGATTCATCCGAAAAGCATTTCAGATACACAGCTTCTCCATGCCAGCAATTGGGGCATGCATTTGTGGGTAATTAATTACATGGAAATGAATGCTGAAAAGCATCATCATACTGCCTGCAAAAACGCGAGAATTCTTCAACTACAAGTCCGTAGGCTTCTGGAAAACTACGAAAAGGATTGTGTTGAATTCACTGCACTTGCTGAGAAGAGTGTAAGAGAGATTTTGAGAAAATCCTCTGAAAGAGCTTAAGTCCCTGCAATAGTTTTTGTTAAAGTTTTTATTTGCTGATTCTGTTTTTGTTATCTATGCTTTCTCTTGTAAACATCTGAATGATAACTATCAGCAATGAATTCTTTTGACTCTTATTGGTTTTTGATTATGCAATCTATTTATGCTTACTGTTTAATTATTCAAGTATGCTTGCATTAATCAACTGATTTATTCTACATCAGAAACCTCTAAAAGGGTAACAATTAATTTAGCCATGGATTGCTAACATCAAAAAGGGAGAAATTTGTTAGGAAACTTGTAATTTTGATGAGCAATTTACCATGCTAAATTAAGGAAAGTCCAGTAACTAGTACTCTTAAGGTCCATAGGAATTTAGAATTTTAAGGACATTGTAAAAGAGGAACGTTTGCTGATGACTTAGTTAGGTGCTAGATAAGTTATTTCTTTTGTAGATGATGTATTTTATTTTCTGAAAAGAAAATATCTTATTGATGCTTAGCTTATGATGTATCTTATTTTCTGAGAAGAAAATAACCTATTGAAGCATTTACTGAAGATATACTTTGTTTATTACAAACAAACTATTTGAAGCAAGTAGAAATCGCTCAGAATCTTGAAGACTTTTGAAGATCTGAAGACTTGAAGAATTCGAAGACTTGAAGACTTGAAGATTGCTGAAGACTGGTATCTACAAAGACACGTGTTGTTCAGAAAGTGGAATGTTCAGCAACAGCATTGCATAAGTGAAAATCTGAAAGACAGAGTAGGTTGTGCTTGCTAAAACTGAGACTGACCACTTGCTGATAAACATATGTGACCTCTTGCTGAATGTACGTGAATTTGCGCTCCAATGTTACCGTTTGAATTCTATTCAAATGTGCATTTAATGCAAAGCTTACACACGAAGGACATGAAGACTAGAAGACAAACAGAGTCGCTGCTGAAAGTACAAAAAGCAAGATAGTGACATGTTAAGGAACAAAAGCCTTAGGATTTGAAATTCAAACGGCTCCTTACTTGCACTATAAATAGAGGTCATCCCGCAAAGAGTTGAAGTGTGTCAACAACGTGATCAAACTCTCACTTGTGCTTAAAAACTCACAAACCTTCAAACACTCTTACTGCCATTGATCCGTTCCAAGACTTAAAGCTTGAAAAAGCTACTTGTGAAGAAGTAGAACAAACTCGGCTAAGAAATTAGTTAAGTGTTCTTTCTTTCGAACAAGAACGAGTGTTGACACCTGAAACAATCAAACTTGTTTACTGCAAAGTATTCCAAGTTGTGTTTCTTAGATTACTTGTTGTAATTGAATAAGTTATAATTAAGTCATCTCACCCCAAAACTCTCTAACTGAAAATACACCCTTTCAGGCGTGATATTCAGGGGGAACTTAACCGAGCATAGTTTTGCTGATTAAAAGTACCAAGTTTGGTGGAGAACAAGGTTGAGTTCTCTAGTTTAGGTTGGAGACAAAGCAAGTGTGATTTGGTTTCTGTTGAATCGCTTTAGATAGGAGATTGTAAGGAACCTCAATCATATCTTAGTGGATTCCGTCCTAGAAAGGACGAAGTGGATTAGTTGAGAGATTACGCCACTCTCAGATACCACTATAAAAGTGTTTGTGTGATTTACTTACTGTATTTAGCTTTCATCAAATTATATCTGTTTGTACACAGTCACTCACCTCACTTGCTGAAACCTTTACTTGCTGAAAAAGCACTTATTGTTTCAAAGACTTCCGCTCTCTGATTTTAAGTATCAGCAAACCAAGCTACTGTAAAGTAACTTACGCTTGCTGAGAAAGTTAAGTATCAGCAAACTCATTACTGAAAAGTAATAAGTATTTGCTGAGAAAGTTTTAAACGACGAAAATTTGAAAAGACTATTCACCCCCCCCCCTCTAGTCTTTTCTTGTTGTTTAAAGGGACCAACAGCCCCACACCAGGCGATTCGCCCGGTGTGTGGGGCGACTCACCCCACACCTGCCGAATGCCTATATGTAGTTGCTCAGTTTTCTCCATTTTTCATATTTTGCCAGACCTTTTCTCTCACCTTTCTCATTAGTTTTAGGTAGGAATTCTCCAGAGCCTGTTCTGGGGATTCTTAGCATAGAAGATACTTTTTCTTATCGTTTTGGAGCTTGTAATATCGCGATTCTTCGGAGATTGACAACCTTCGGTAACATTGTATCTTACAATTTTCTATTTATATTTATTTATCTTTCAACATGTTTTCATTCAATCTTGCTATGATTTCTGTTGATTGCATGACATCTATGAGTATCTAAACTTATCGTTGGTGATAGTATGTGATTTCTTAGCGAAGGGTTAATAATTATGTTGATGGCTGTAAAGCGAATTAGACTTTGAGTTATTGCTTTATTTCTTTGATCTATCTAAAACCTCTATCTTCGTAGTGTTGAATTATAACGAACACAATTGGACAATTCATTGATCAAAGATCTCTATGCAAAACGATCGGGTACTTCATGCATGATTATTAACCTGCTATGCTTTGAATGATCATACTATCACTAACCTCCATTATCTTGATAAGAAAAACCTCTGGTAAGTCGTTTGTTGATTTTATAGTTTCAGTTAGATTAGATAAAGCTAGTTATAGTCCTTAGAGATCGACACTCGAGGTTATTTTACTGCTACACTACGGTTTTCGTTGTAGTTGTGAATTGCCTTTGGCTAAATACAAATTTATTTGATTAATTAGAATCTGACAAATTCCGGTTCATCAAATTGGCGCCGTTGCCGGGGACTATACTCCTTTTTTTTGTTTAGCTTTCATATATTTTCAGCATTCAATTCCTAGAATTAGTAGTTTAGTTTATTTTGTTTTTTTTCTTGATACTATTTTCAAATTTATCTCGATTTATGGTTGAATTTCAGATTTGGCAATTTCTAACTGGACTGATTTTCGGTTGTGAGTTACTTCTGTCACAGATATTCAGGTCTTGTGATGGCTCGGCCACTTTTGAAATCATGGGTTCAACCCAACAAAGCACTGATGAGAGGTCCGGCTATTGTTCTTTCTGCTGCAACTCGAGATTTGGAAATCAAAAGTTGCATGTTCCAGCAACTCCCGAGGTTCTATGGGTTGGCTAGGGAGGATGTTTTGGGATACTTGAATGATATTGACAATTTTGTCAACAATCTTCCAAGGCCCGGAGCAAGGATAACGGATGATGAGCTGAGGATGAAGGTTTTTGCTATGGGGCTTGGTGATAAAGCCAAGGCATGGTTAGGCTCTCTGGAAGCCTGATCACTAGACACCTGGGCCAAGGTGTATTCTGCTTTTATGGAGAAATATTTTCCCCATACTTTGACCGCCGCGCTGAAGCCACAAATTACTGGTTTCAAGCAAGACTATGATGAGACCATCTACACCGCTTTCGAGAGGTTCAAGGACCTCAAGCACAAGTGTCCACACCATGGTTTTGAGCTTCCTGATCTTGTCCAGCACTTCTACAATGGACTCACATATGAGAGTCAACAGGTGGTGGATTTCCAATGCCGTGGTACTATCTGGGAAGAGACCGCCGAGGATGTGTGGGCGTGTTTCGAAAGGCTTGCTAAAGGATCTCAGTTCAAGGATCCAAGAGAAATGGTTAGGAGGCGTGGACCTGAGGCTCCACCCAACCAGGAGATCCCAATGCATGAAGTGAATGGTGTGAGTGGCGATAGGTTCGAAGGTTTCGCCAATCAGATGAGGCAAGCTCTAAGTGGCCTAATCGGAACATCTCTCTCCAACGAGGTATGTGGGGTGTGCAAGAATTATGGGCATGGGGTTCATATTGTGTAGATCAGATCTAGCACGAGAAGATGTTCACTGGGTAAACCGTAGTAATCCCACTCCTATGGTCGAAGCATCTACATCCAAGTCAGAAACTCTCTTGGATAATCTACAGAAATTTGTGGATTTCACCCAAGTGTTTTTGAAGAGATACGAGGAGTAATCGCTTTCTTGCATTGCATGCATATTTATTTTTTGTATGTTTTTGGTGATACAATAGGTTTTAAGATGATAATTTTGCGTTTTGGCAGGAAAAAGGCGTCTCTAGGAGTCTGGAGATGCCAGGCGAACCGCCCCCCATGTGGGGCGATTCGCCTGGCAAGACCAGGCCGCCTGGGACATTCTGGACGCCCCAGGCGAATCGCCCCCCACATGGGGCGGTTCGCCCCGGGTGTCCAGAAACCCGGAGGTCCGGATTTTCGTTCGGATCCTCATTTTTCTCCTATTATGCTAAATTATTGATCTTTTTACTTCTTTTATCGCCCGTTTTGGTTTCTCACGAGTTTCCTTGAGTCCTATAAGTTACAGGTAAAAGTTAGCTCTCACCTTAAATCCACTTTCGACGTTCGAGACGAGCGACGACGTTCAGGTTTGGGGGGGTTATCGCTGGTTATCTCTATACTTGTCTTGCTTCTGATAAACTCGTAAAAAATTTTGTTTCCTTTTATATTTGCACGTTTACTGCTTTCTTAGTATTTAGTTGCATACACTACATTCATCCTAGGATATTCTTGCATGTTTTATGTGGACTTTATTGCCAAATTTTTCGAACTTTTTATTGGGTAGATTAACTAATTATGACATTAATCGTATGCTTCATCTCTATGAATTTGTTTGAGGTTTTTTCTCGCTTGGCTTGTCACATTTATGTATTGCACTTAGTTAAACTTGGTAGTCTCGACATCACTTAGTGGTGTTTTCTCTACTACGGTTCACGAAGGCCTTTATAATAGGATGATGCATGTTAGGGTCTTATGGTTGTTGATGATGTCCTTTTTCACCAATAAAATTTGTTTAAAAGCCTAAGAACACTTATCACTACACAAACTAGAGTGCAATGGCAAGTTGTCCCCGAGTGTCGTTCTCTCGGGATCTAACGTGGCTTTGCTTGAGGTTTTTGCTAGTAATTTCAGTCAACGAGTTCAAATGTTTATAGAATCGTTCTCTTTGAACAAAGCAACGAGAAATCAAATTGTTGTAATCAAGTTTGGAAAACGGTTGGTGGTAGAAATCAAATACACATGCATGGGTTACGAATATGCTCACAAGTTCAGTGCGTAAAACCTTCGATCAAGTCTGCTAAGCAACTCGTCTAGGTAACTGTCAAGACACACATCATAAAAGACCACTATCAATACTTTAGAGGTGCTTGTCACTAACACCATTTATCTAGCATGCTGCAAATCTCTAACATACAATCCTATAGCTTTCATTGACCAAGAGGTTGTCACTATACTCAACTCGAATATATTTTATAGGCAAATAAGAATCATATGAAGGAATTTGCAGCAAGATTGAATCACAATCTCATGTAAGCATAAACATAACCCATAGCATGCATATTCAACATTCTACCACCAACACAAAAGATTTAGCTACTCATATTCATCAACATAGACATCAATTCATATGAATAATAATCAGAATACATCATATCAAACTACAAGACAAGAGAGTGATACAAGTTACCACCAAAGCTGTCACTAATCGGTGGAAAGCAAAGAAAACCTCTCCGTAGATGATTACAAAGGATGAATTCCAATCAAAATCTTGAATCCCAAGCTAAAATACAATGTAATCTGAGTTTTCTCTGAGTTTTGGGGCTTAGGAGCTCTCCAAAACGAAGCTACAGTTCAAAAGATCTTCAAAAAATGACCAAAGATCAGATCTAAGAAGGAAAATCCGAAAACGTAACCGCTGCCAAGCGGACCGCTTGGAGAAGCCAAGCGGAGCGCTTGGCAAGCGAAGCGCTTTGGCACTCCAAGCGCTTCGCTTGGCTTTTGTGCTAAAGCTCCTGGAAATTGAAACGGAGCGCTTCACTATTCCAGGCGCTTAGCTTGGCTCCTGGGCAGATTTTTGTCTTCAAACTCAAACTTTTTGCCCTCGCACGGCCCTCGGGTGCCTTGGACTCATCCTTATCGATTCTTATTGAAACTCAAACACTTACGAACAAGCCACGGAGATTGGGGAACTTCAACGGGGCCATCTTTTCCATCAAAAAGGCTCGTTTTTAGCTCCAAAAACGCCGTTTCGTACCTAAGTGCCTGAAAATGCAGAAAACACAAAACGTGACACTATTCTACAAAACTAACCAAAAAACAAGGCTAGAAGATAGCAAAAGAAGGTAAAAAAGACAAGATGAACGCGTCAAAAATACGTTCATCAAACTCCCCAAACCAAACCTTTGCTTGTCCTCAAGCAACAAACTATCCTAAATGCAACACAAAAGGAGTCTCATGCCAAGTAAAGTGAAATAATCTATTGAATCTACCAAATGCTTATGAACGAAACCAAATGAGCATGACATGCAAGTAGGTTGAAGTATGCCTCGATTGCGAATATACACATTCTCAAGTGCACTTGGTTAAACAAAGGAGTCTCACGTAACATCTTCTACCTGGACCTGGTCAGTGACGACACAATGATGCATGTTATCATACTACAATTGCCCCGTGCCTATGAAACCGAGGACTTGCTTCTGTTCACCAAGCGAGACTTTTCCTCAAGAGAGGGCGAACCAATACTGGCTCTCATCAAACGAAGGAGGGTTCCCTTAGAATGATAACACTCCCCTATTCTACCCAGACTCTCAAGAATGAGCCTGTTTCAACCACTTCTTGAATAGCAAGACGAGGGTGGTCAAGAACAGGCCTTGGACAAGGCGACACGAAACGAAAGATAGAATTTACAACTCGACACTTCAAAACAAATATTTACATGACACTTGACACTACGAGACTGCTTTTGGCTTGCAACGACCCTTCTTTTGCTTTTGGGTCTTATTCTTTATTTCTTTCTTCTCTTTTTTTCCTTTTCTCTTTTTTCCTTTATTTTCTCTTTTTCTTTCCTCTTTTTTCTTCTTTTCTTTTTCTCCTTTTTTTTTTTCTTTTATAAAGGGGCAAGCAATAGTACTAAGTGTCAAAAGCACCTCCCCAAACCTATTCGAAAGAATAGGTTGGGACACAAAACAAAAAGAAAAAGAAAAAGGAAACTTTACAACGACTCAAAGACGAAAGACAAGATCAAAGAAGCAACCCCCTCCCCAAACCTATTCGATAGAATAGGTTTAATACAAGGAATCGCACACCTCACACTACCTCCTTCCTAGGCATTTGGCAATCTCTAATCGAGGTGAAGAACTTGTCGCCTCTTACGTACATAATTACACGGGTTACAACCATAGACTCTAACATGCATCATTTCATAAGGCCATCGTGAACTGCAGCAGAAGAAACACCACTCAAGGTGATGTCGAGACTACTAAGCTTAACTAGTGCACATGCGAATGTGACAAACCAAGCGAGACAAGCCTCAAACTACTTGCAAAGTGATGCAACATATGATCAATGGTCATAAACACTTAGTCTACTCAATAAAAAAGTTCAAAAGACTTGGCAATAAACTCCACACACAACAACGTGCAACAACTAATCTAGGGATGATATGCATGCAAAAATTTGAAAAACACGACAAATCACATGAACTTGAGTAAAATCAGGCATGTACGAACCACACAAGCATATAGTACTGAAAATCCAATACCCCCTCCCCAAACCTAAACTTTTGCTCGTCCTCGAGCAAAGAAAAGTTGAATGAAAAGGAAAAATTGGATTGAAAGTACACTTCCCTGAGATAAAGGTTCGTGTCCAATCTCCTATATAAGAGTAGTACCTGAGAAGACTCAAGAAACAAGTGAAAACGGGTGCACAAAGGTGAGAAGAATGGAAAAAACGAGGAAAATCTGGGTACAGGGTCCAGGCGGACCGCTTGGCGGGAGCCAAGCGGTTCGCTTGGTCAAGCGGAGCGCTTGGGAGGCTCCAGGCGCTCTGCTTGAATTTCCAGGAAGTTTTAAAACTTCCTGGAATTTCAAGCGGACCGCTTGGCCCTTCCAAGCACTTCGCTTGGCCCTGTTTCCAGATTTCGATGTTTTTTTTCCTATCTTAAATCACCTAAGGCACCAAGACAAAAACTAGACTATACTAATCACGACAAAAGGCACACAGGCCACAACTACAAAAGCAAATAAGGAGTACAAGATTCGTAAGTCATGACATCAATTAAGAGTATCAAAAAGGAGTACCACCACCGCAAAATCACTCGGATTCGACCCCTTGCTCTACTTCGAAGCGGTGGAGTATCAGATCGTGTGTCTCTATGTCGATTGGTTCCGTCGATGCCTCGGTGCGCCGGATGTTTGGCACATTTGCTTTCTCACACATAGCAGTGATCAGATGTGGGAAGACTAGTGGGTGGAAGATGATGTCCCCGGGAGTGATGGGCAAGTTCGCCATGAGGGAATAGACTAAGATCCCGACTTCTGGCGTTATCTCTTCGGTTATGAGTCTCGGGATCAGATTAGCTACCACGAAAGGTAGGATCATGCGGGCGTGCAAGTGCAAATCTTTATACTTCAAGGTGTTATCGAGACGCGTCTTCCTTGGCTTATAGTCCTTGGTTGTCAGAACCCCGGCTATCTTCCTCGGAAACTTCTCAATCGTTGGGTCATAGACATAGTGCACATAGGGATCACTCACATAGTATGCTACCTTATTCTTGTCTTCCCGCAAGGGTTCCTCTAGTCCCATAATGAAACTAGTGATACTCAATGGTGAGAAAGGGACCATCACACCACGAATAGGTACTGCTTCGGCCTTATAGTTATAGTCCTCGAAGGCAATGTGAAACTCCTCGACAAGGTCTCTATCCCATCCGGAGAGTTCTTTCCCATAGAAGATCCATCCTCTCGCCATTATAAGCCTGGTAAGGTGAGCATAGGGTGCATAGGGTACATCAAAGAAAAGCCCCTTGTTCTCATATTTTGTCCCCTTTAGTACGTCCAAATCCTTTGAAGTAAAGGAGATGCTACGGTCCCAAATCACTGACCGTTCACCTCCCCTATAGAAGTTGTATCGGAACCTCCGCAATGCGTCCGATTCTTTGTATGGGTCACGGTCACTTTCATCACGGGGAATCTCCTTGGAGGTTGAAGCTCCATCCTTCCTTGCTTTCTTCTTGGCTCTTGTGTCCATGGTACCTAGGATAATCTTATTAGATAACTTCAAGAGACAACGAGACTTAGATTCTCATACTACTACCAAACAATCTACTTCTACTCTAAGACAAGTATACGTTCTTCATTTAAAACAAGTCATAACGCAACAAGTCGACTCTTAGACGTCAAAACTCACTCAAGTGTCCTTTTTAACGAGTTTGAAGGCTTGCTAAAATTCAAACATAGAGAATCGAGAAGCTTTTACACTTCGTTACGATTAGCTAATTCGAATCAAACCAAGCAAACAAACTCGCCATTAGAACTACCCAACCAATCCAACACATTCTCATGCAATCACAACATCACCATAATCATATCATAACTCAAATTCAAGGCTAACAATCATCAAACAATTACATAGCAAAAATTCGAGCACTAGAGTTCATCATAAATCAAGAGGAGCAAAATTCGAATTTAGACATCACATCTAGTAAGAAACATGCTCAACAATCATCATCAAACTCTAATTCACCAATGCATAACACAATTGAAGCTAATTAAGATAAAATCCCAAATTCAAGAAAGTTAGGGTTCATGAGAGGTACCTTTGATTCCTTGTTATGGATGCTTCAAACGTGAAATTTGATCGGTTTAGATGATAGAGGGGGTGATGGGCTTTGTAAAATGCACAAGATTGCAAGAATTGGTGGAGAAATGAGAGAGATTGAGATTTTTGGGGTGCTAAATCGGCAATGGAGGAAGAAAAACGAAGTGGGGGGCTTTGAAACACAAGTGCCCCGCTTAGCTTTCTTAAAGAAAGCCAAGCGAAGCGCTTGGGCGTCCCAAGCGAAGCGCTTGGCAAGCGGTCGCCTTGGGAACTCCCAAGCGCTCCACTTGGATTTTGATGAACGTGTCAAGGTCAATGTTTGATGAATGTGTATTTTACACTTTCATTCGAGTCTTTTTCACCTATTTTAGCTATCCTCTATGTTAATTTAGCTATATTTTAGTACATTTTATTAGAATAGTGTCACGTTTCCCTTTAGATTTTATTTTACAGGTTTTGGTTGAAATTCGGGGATTTCCGGGCAATTATATTGAAGTTGACAAGGAATTGGTGTTCCAGAAGCCTATTTGGAGTATCTGAAGGTTTCCGGATAGGATTTGAAGTCTAGGGGCCGAATCTGGAGGTTAGAAGGCTACTAGAAGTCAGAAACCAACTCCGAAAAGGTGAAGAAATCCAAAAACGCGTCGAAAACGCGGAAATTCCGCGAAAAAGCCGTGGGGCGAACCGCCCCGGAGTTTTTTCGGGCCTATATATAGAGCTCAGTTTTCTCTCCGAAAATCATATCTTTCCAGACCTACTTTCTCACCTCTCTCTATAGTTTTAGGTAGGAACTTCACGGGGCCTGTCCTGGGAGTTCCATAGCTTAGGGGATACTTTTTCATAGCAGTTTGGAGCTCGTAGGACCGCAATCATCCGGAGATTGACAACCTTCGGTAACTTTGTATCTTACAGTTTTATTCTAATTATTTTATATTCTTTCAACATGTTTTCTTCTATGATTTCTGTTGATTGCATGCATAATATGAGTAGCTAAACTTATCATTGGTGGTAGTATGTGAATTATTAGCGAGGGAAGATAATCATGCTAATGGCTATATCGCGCATTATACTCCGTGTCATTGCTTTATTTCGTTGATCAGTTGTAACCAAAATTCTCGTATGTTGTATTGATTATCATGCACAATTGGACACTAGTCGACCATCAGACCAATTATCTTCGTAGTGTTGAATAATTACGGAACACATTAGGACAATCGTGATTGACTAGTCAGACCAAATTATCTTCGTAGTGCTTAATACTTTCAACAGGACACTAGATTGATTCAAAGATCTCTATGCAAGACCGAGGAATTTATGCATGATTATCGACCCATTATGTTAAGAAGGACCATACTATCACCAATCTCCATTATCTGCTAGAAACCCCCTATTGCTATCTGTCTGCTGTTTTTATATTCTAAATTAGATTTGATAAAGCTAGTTATAGTTCTGAGAGAACGACACTCGAGTCATTCTGCTGCTACACTACGGTTTTCGTTGTAGTTGTTGATTGCCTTTGGCTAATTACAAATTTATTTGATTGACCTTGACACGTTCATCAAATTGGCGCCGTTGTCGGGGACTATACTCCTTCTTTCTGTTTAATTTGTTTATATCTACAGCTTTAGATTCCTAATTCTATTAGTTTTAGTTTCCCTTTTTAATCTCTCTCTAATACTGCTTTCCTAGTTTGTTTCTAATCACCTTTCCTAGTCTGTTACAGATTTTGTATGCCGCATACACGTTCTGCAGGAACACCGCTTGCTGATTCAATTGCTGAGATCGATAGAGTCTACCACCAGAGAAGGCGACTACTTGAAAGGCGCGCACTAGAGGAAATTGAGAAAACCGATTTCTCTGAATCTCTACTCAGACTCTTCAAGGAAATCGACGGAATGGCAGAAGCTAGACCACTAAAGGCATGGGTACAACCCACCAAGGATCGTATGAGGGGACCGGCGATCATTCTTTCCTCTGCAATCCGAGATCTGGAGATCAAGAACCACGCATTCCAACAACTTCCGAGGTTCTATGGCTTATCAAGGGAAGATGTGATGGGGTACTTGCACGATATCGATGATTTCGTCAACCAACTCCCACGACCCGGAGCTGACATAACAACGATGAGTTGAGGATGAAGGTTTTTGCAATGGGACTTGGCGACAGAGCCAAGTCATGGCTGAGTTCTCTACCAGCCGGCTCGCTGGACACATGGGAAAAGGTTTTTTCAGCTTTCATGGAGAAATACTTCCCTCACACCTTGACTACCGCGCTTAAGGCGCAGATCACTGGATTCAAGCAGGACTATGATGAGACCATCTACACCGCGTTCGAGAGGTTCCAAGATCTCACGAACAAGTGCCCTCACCATGGTTTTGAACTTTCTGACCTAGTCCAACACTTCTACAATGGACTAACCTTCGAGAACCAACAAGTGGTGGATTTCCAATGCCGAGGCAATATTTGGGAGGAAACCGCAGAAGCCGTCTGGGCTGTTTTCGAAAGGCTTGCGAAGGGTTCACAGTTCAAGGACCCGAGAGCAATGGTTAGGAGACGTGGACCTGAAGCTCCACCGACTCAAGAAGCCCCTATGTACAGGGGGAATGGGGATCAATTCGAGTGCTTTACCAACGAATTGAAGCAAGTCCTCAAGAGCGCCACCGGAACAACTGTTTCGAACGAAGTATGCCGAATTTGCAAGAACTATGGGCATGGGGCTCATATGTGTAGATCGGAGCTGGCATATGATGATGGCAACTGGGCTCGAGGAGGCGAAGAAGAAGCCTTTGCTACGGATTTTGGTACTCAAGAAGTTAGCTACGGACAGGACGGTAGGAATCCTCGAGGTGGATTCTGGAGAAGAGGATACCGTAACAATCAAGGATATGCACCGGCTAACCAGACTTATGGACCTAACCAAGACCGTAGTAGGCTGAACTATGGTAATGATCACTGCGAAAACCCCGCTTCGAAAGAGCCAACGAAGTCGAAGACGGCTCAACTGATGGAGAACTTGCAGAAGATGGTCGATGACACACAAAGTTTTCTCAAACGTTATGAAGAAGACTCCGAGAAGACTAGGGCAAGGCTCGATAGGTTGGAATAGAGCACTAGACTTTCCCATCAAAAGATGCAAGAGTTGATCGACCGAGGAGCAAGTAGGGAGCAAGGCAAACTGCCCAGCAACACTGAGAAGTCGTTGTCCATTAACTTAGTGGGTGATCTACCTGTTGAAATCACCATCAAGAAGGTTGCTAAGTGAGAGAGTTGCAATAGGGAACTGCCCACACAAGCCGAAGAAGAAGAAAAGGACCTTGGTACTAACAAGAGAGAAGAGGAGCAAGAGGATCCCGAGCCACTCCCTCAAAGTTTCGATGTTAAGGTCGGGATTGGGGAGCTTGAAGATGTCCGAGCCACACTGGACATAGGATCCTACTCTAATGTGCTCCCTTTGAATGTTTTCGAGAAGAGTAACCTTGGAGAACTAACTCTGCATAAGGCTATTTTGCAACTGGCGGATGGATCCCTTGTGAAACCCGAAGGCGTTGTGAAGAATGTATTAGTCAAATTGGTGAAGCCTCTGTCTACACCGATTTTGTAATTATGCCAGCATCAGCACCAGGAACGGGGGATGTCATACTCTTAGGACGAACGTTCTTGACTAAGCTACGCTCCGTAATGGACATCTACCAAAGGACTTGCACTATCGAAGTGGATGGCAAGCAACATGTGTTGCAAGCCATATTTGATCCACCTGATCCACCCGATACTTCTAACACTATTGATTACAGTGGTCTTAACGTCTATGTTCACTCTTATTCACAGGATCAAAGCACGGGAAGGAGACTCATGAAGGGGAAGTCTAGTACCCTCAGAAGGAAAAGATAGGCGAAGACAGGAGTCGATTCACAGACTTTAAACAATGGCGCTATCCGGGAGGCAACCCGGGGTTTTTATCGCTTTCTTTAGTGCTTTTCTGCATGCATTCATACTTGAACAATTTGCTTTTCATATGTGAATTTGTTCGGTTCTGTGTCGTATATGCTTATGTTGTGTTCGAGTGCGACTTTTTCGAGTGATTTTTTGAGGAAAATGATTTTTCGGGGACTAAAAACTTTTTCGGGGACTAAAAACCGCATTTTTATTTCAAAAAACGTTCGTCTCCCACCTAAAAGTGGGGGGCGAATCACCCCACGTGTGGGGCGAATCGCCCCACGACCGGAGCGCGCGCGCGCGCTCTGGGCATGTGGGGCGGTTCGCCCCGCACGGGGCGGTCCGCCCCAGGCGTGGGGCGAACCGCCCCACACCACCAGATTTCTAAAAACGGGGGTTTCTTCCCCAAACCCCATTTTCCTCCATTTTCATCTTCCAAACTCCAAAATTTCCTCCATATTCAAAATAACTTCAAATCTTCATAACTTCTTCATCTCTCCATCATTTTGTGTGTTCTTTATCTCCATTCGAAGCCCGTTACGTGCTCTATCATTCTATCCGAACAAATTTCTTCCTAGCTCATTCAATTTCCGGATTTGAGGTATTATCACATGAACCCTAATTTTTACAATTTGGGGATTTTTTTGATTTATGCTTCAATTAGGCTTGTTTGATGTATGGGTTGATGAGTTATGTGATTAGATTCGTATTTCATTGTCAATTACATGTTCAATTAGGCTTGGTTTGATGATTTGAGATTTTTGCTAATTGGATGATATATGTCTTGTTAGGAATGTCTCTCTTACTTTCATTCCATGTTTAAACATGTGTTTATTGATATGAAATTGATGGATGTATTGGTAGAATGCATGATTGATGAGATTGAGGATTTATGCTAGATTTTGATTTTTATGGTATGGATTGGACCTTGTGATTCAAGGCATTTGTTGTTAGTAAGAGCATAATGTGATATGTTATTGTAGTAGTTACATTGATATGTTGCGTAATGAATTAGCTAGACTAGGCTTTGGGTTTTGAGGAGTTGGAATTTTGAGAATTTTACTCGTTTGTTCACTCGTATATTTACATATGCATAGGCCTGTTTTGCATCGTACAAGATACTAATTGCTGTTGTAGGAATCATGGCACCAAGGACAAGGAGAGCCGGCTCTAGCAAAAAGGGGAAGGGAGTGGCATCAAGCTCCCAACCATCTCACGATTTGTACGAGTTGTCTGCCGCTGCGATAGAGGTGCGGCAAAGGCTAGAGGCGGAGATAGCCGACGGAGGGAGGTCGATCATCCCAAATAGGAGAATTGACATTCCTGGGTCCGCGGCGGATAGAGCGGGATTTAGGACGCTGTCACGTTTGGGGTCACAAAGGAATTGGGCATGGTACAGTTCCAACAGGTTCAAAGGGTACGACGAGAGCCTCCTCCGAGATTTCTACACTGGATACACGGATCTCGACGAGAAGAATGGGGTTCTAGTCCGAGGCCTGATTATACCATGGGACCCAGAGCACATTTCTTCCTTCATCCATTTTGGGAACCTGGAATTCACAGAGAGCGATCACGCCCACTCGTATTCGAGGATCACTAGGGGGATAGGGAGACACATCACCGACGTGATCTGCAACAGGGAATACCGATATCCGGAAGTTGGGGCAGCACCTTGACGGATCAGTTATAGCGACCTTAGCATCGAAGCTAAGGTGATGATGAAATTTTGCATCTCCGACTTGATCCCGAGGAAGAATGACACATGGATTCAGCCCTATTACGCCGAGCTCCTCTACTGTCTCATAGACGGACATCAGATTGATATTGGGCACATTATGTACGAGAAGTACGAGCGCCACTGGGAAAAGAAGAGGAAGCCTTTCATCTTCCCGAGCTTCATCACAGCCTACTGCATATATCATGGGGTCGATGATATTGAGGAGTGGGATTGCGAGGTCGCTGCCCTTTCACCCTCGAACATTGAGGTATAGCTCAACAGGTATCAGTTGAGGAACCCCACAACAGCCGCTGCTGATGTAGGAGCACCATTCCAGCCAAATGATTCCGATCATGAGGATGCTATGGAGGCCGATGTTGGCGAAGCCCCTATCCCAGATATTCCTTTTGTCCATCAAGCACCGCATGCACCAGCTGGAGTAGCACAAGGGTCTGGAGGATTTGACTTCTCCGAATTCCGTACCTACCTCGACAGCCGTTTCAACAGAATTGATGCCAACAACGCGGCCATGCGACATGACATCAACAGGCACATTGTCCAGCACAACCACGATTGGGAGATATTCGAGGAGCATCGCCGAGAGGATAGGCAACACATGTGGGAGCAGCAACAGCTCATCCAGCAACAGCAGGAAGCTCTATGACAATCCAATGAGCTCATGAATGATATGTGGAGTGACTTTTATGGGGATTACCATCCCGATAATTAGTCCTTCCACATGTCCACTCTCAGCCGACCGAGGCCAAACCCTTCGGTAACATCTAGTATCACTTCTTATTACTCATTCTCTTTTGCTAGGGGCTAGCTTAAGAATCGTAAGGGGGATGGGATGTGAACCATGATGGTAAGTATTGTTTGGCTTTGTGTCGATTAGTATCTTGTTCTTTGCTTGCATTTGCATTTTGCACGTTTACTGCTTTTTTAGATTTTTTAGGTTGCATTCACTACATTCATCCGAGGATAGTCTTGCATGTTTTATATGGAGTTTATTGCTGAATTTTTTGAACCTTTTTATTGGGTAGATCAACTAGCTATGCCATTAATCGTATGCTTCATCTCTATGAATTTGTTTGAGGTTTTTCTCGCTTGGCTTGTCACATTTATGTATTGCACTTAGTTGAGCTTGGTAGTCTCGACATCACTTAGTGGTGTTTTCTCTACTGCGGTTCACGAAGGCCTTTATAATAGGATGATGCATGTTAGGGTCTTATGGTTGTTTTCCCGAGTAATTATGTACCTAAGAGGCAACAAGTCTTCACCATGCTTTGAGATTGATAAGTGCCTAGGAAGGAGGTAGTGTGAGGTTGTGTGATCCTTTGTTTATAACCTATTCTTCCGAATAGGTTTGGGGAGGGGGTTACACCATCATTAGACTTGTTTCTGTTTTTCATTTTCGTATCGTGAGTTTATTTTTCACTTTTCGTAAATTTTGTACTCCAACCTATTCTTTCAAAGGCAATCCACCTATTCGAAAGAATAGGTTGCAGTACAAAATTTACGAAAAGTGAAAAATAAACTCACGATACGAAAATGAAAAACAGAAACAAGTCTAATGATGGTGTAACCCCCTCCCCAAACCTATTCGGAAGAATAGGTTATAAACAAAGGATCACACAACCTCACACTACCTCCTTCCTAGGCATTTATCAATCTCAAAGCATGGTGAAGACTTGTTGCCTCTTAGGTACATAATTACTCGGGAAAACAACCATAAGACCCTAACATGCATCATCCTATTATAAAGGCCTTCGTGAACCGCAGTAGAGAAAACACCACTAAGTGATGTCGAGACTACCAAGCTCAACTGAGTGCAATACATAAATGTGACAAGCCAAACGAGAAAAACCTCAAACAAATTCATAGAGATGAAGCATACGATTAATGGCATAGCTAGTTGATCTACCCAATAAAAAGGTTCAAAAAATTCAGCAATAAACTCCATATAAAACATGCAAGACTATCCTCGGATGAATGTAGTGAATGCAACCTAAAAAATCTAAAAAAGCAGTAAACCTGCAAAATGCAAATGCAAGCAAAGAACAAGATACTAATCGACACAAAGCCAAACAATACTTAACATCATGGTTCACATCCCATCCCCCTTACGATTCTTAAGCTAGCCCCTAGCAAAAGAGAATGAGTAATAAGAAGTGATACTAGATGTTACCGAAGGGTTTGGCCTCGGTCGGCTGAGAGTGGACATGTGGAAGGACTAATCATCGGGATGGTAGTCCCCATAAAAGTCACTCCACATGTCATTCATGAGCTCATTGGACTGTCGTAGAGCTTCCTGCTGTTGCTGGATGAGCTGTTGCTGCTCCCACATGTGCTGCCTATCCTCTCGGCGATGCTCCTCGAATATCTCCCAATCGCGGTTGTGCTGGACAATGTCCTGTTGCATGGCCGCGTTGTTGGCATCAATTCTGTCGAAACGGCTGTCGAGGTAGGTACGGAATTTGGAGAAGTCAAATCCTCCAGACCCATGTGGTGCTCCAGCTGGTGGATGCGGTGCTTGATAGACAAAAGGAATATCTGGGATAGGGGCTTCGCCAACATCGGCCTCCATAGCATCCTCATGATCGGAATCATTTGGCTGGAATGGTGCTCCTACATCAGCAGCGGCTGCTGTGGGGTTCCTCAACTGATACCTGTTGAGCTATACCTCAATGGTCGAGGGTGAAAGGGCAGCGACCTCGCAATCCCCCTCCTCAATATCATCGACCCCATGATATATGCAGTAGGCTGTGATGAAGCTCGGGAAGATGAAAGGCTTCCTCTTCTTTTCCCAGTGGCGCTCGTACTCCTCGTACATAATGTGCCCAATATAGATCTGATGTCCGTCTATGAGACAGTAGAGGAGCTCGGCGTAATAGGGCTGAATCCATGTGTCATTCTTCCTCGGGATCAAGTCGGAGATGCAAAATTTCATCATCGCCTTAGCTTCGATGCTAAGGTCGCTATAAGTGATCCGTCCAGGTGCTGCCCCAACTTCCGGATATCGGTATTCCCTGTTGCAGATCACGTCGATGATGTGTCTCCGTATCCCCCTAGGGATCCTCGAATAAGAGTAGGTGTGATCGCTCGCTGTGAATTCCGGGTTCCCGAAATGGATGAAGGAAGAAATGTGCTCTGGGTCCCATGGTATAATCAGGCCTCGGACTAGCACTCCATTCTTCTCGTCGAGATCCGTGTATCCAGTGTAGAAATCTCGGAGGAGGCTCTCGTCGTACCCTTTGAACCTGTTGGAACTGTACCATGCCCAATTCCTTTGTGACCCCAAACGTGACAACGTCCTATATCCCGCTCTATCCGCCGCGGACTTAGGAATGTCAATCCTCCTATTTGGGATGATCGACCTCCCTCCGTCGGCTATCTCCGCCTCTAGCCTTTGCCGCACCTCTATCGCAGCGGCAGACAACTCGTACAAATCGTGAGATGGTTGGGAGCTTGATGCCACTCCCTTCCCCTTTTTGTTAGAGCCGGCTCTCCTTGTCCTTGGTGCCATGATTCCTACAAACAGCAATTAGTATCTTGTACGATGCAAAACAGACCTATGCATATGTAAATATACGAGTGAACAAACGAGTAAAATTCTCAAAATTCCAACTCCACAAAAACCCAAAGCCTAGTCTAGCTAATTCATTACGCAACATATCAATGTAACTACTACAATAACATATCACATTATGCTCTTACTAACAACAAATGCCTTGAAGCACAAGGTCCAATCCATACCATAAAAATCAAAATCTAGCATAAATCCTCAATCTCATCAATCATGCATTCTACCAATACATCCATCAATTTCATATCAATAAACACATGTTTAAACATGGAATGAAAGTAAGAGAGACATTTCCTAACAAGACATATATCATCCAATTAGCAAATATCTCAAATCATCAAACCAAGCCTAATTGAACATGTAATTGACAATGAAATACGAATCTAATCACATAAATCATCAACCCATACATCAAACAAGCCTAATTGAAGCATAAATAAAAGAATCCCCAAATTGTAAAAATTAGGGTTCATGTGATAATACCTCAAATCCGGAAATTGAATGAGCTAGGATGAAATTTGTTCGGATAGAATGATAGAGCACGTAACGGGCTTCGAATGGAGCTAAAGAACACACAAAATGATGGAGAGATGAAGAAGTTATGAAGATTTGAAGTTATTTTGAATATGGAGGAAATTTTGGAGTTTGGAAGATGGAAATGGAGGAAAATGGGGGTTTGGGGAAGAAACCCCCGTTTTTAGAAATATGGTGGTATGGGGCGGTTCGCCCCACACCTGAGGCGGACCGCCCAGAGCGCGCGCGCACGCTTCGGTCGTGGGGCGATTCGCCCCCCACTTTGAGGTGGGAGACGAACGTTTTTTGAAATAAAAATGCGGTTTTTAGTCCCCGAAAAATCATTTTCCTCAAAAAATCACTTGAAAAAGTCGCACTCGAACACAACATAAGCACATACGACATAGAACCGAACAAATTCACATATGAAAAGCAAATTGTTCAAGTATGAATGCATGCAGAAAAGCAGTAAAGAAAGCGATAAAAACCCCGGGTTGCCTCCCGGATAGCGCCATTGTTTAAAGTCTCTGACTCGACTCCTGTCTTCGCCTATCTTTTCCTTCTGAGGGTACTAGACTTCCCCTTCATGAGTCTCCTTCCCGTGCTTTGATCCTGTGAATAAGAGTGAACATAGACGTTAAGACCACTGTAATCAATAGTGTTAGAAGTATCGGGTGGATCAGGTGGATCAGATATGGCTTGCAACACATGTTGCTTGCCATCCACTTCAATAGTGCAAGTCCTTTGGTAGATGTCCATTACGGAGCGTAGCTTAGTCAAGAACGTTCGTCCTAAGAGTATGACATCCCCCGTTCCTGGTGCTGATGCTGGCATAATTACAAAATCGGTGTAGACAGAGGCTTCACCAATTTTGGCTAATACATTCTTCACAACGCCTTCGGGTTTCACAAGGGATCCATCCGTCAGTTGCACAATAGCCTTATGCACAGTTAGTTCTCCAAGGTTACTCTTCTCGAAAACATTCAAAGAGAGCACATTAGAGTAGGATCATGTGTCCAGTGTGGCTCGGACATCTTCAAGCTCCCCAATCCCGACCTTAACATCGAAACTTTGAGGGAGTGGCTGGGGATCCTCTTGCTCCTCTTCTCTCTTGTTAGTACCAAGGTCCTTTTCTTCTTCTTCGGCTTGTGGGGGCAGTTCCCTCTTGCAACTCTCGCACTTAGCAACCTTCTTGATGGTGATTTCAACAGGTAGATCACCCACTAAGTTAATAGACAACGACTTCTCAGTGTTGCTGGGCAGTTTGCCTTGCTCCCTACTTGCTCCTCGGTCGATCAACTCTTGCACCTTTTGATGGGCAAGTCTAGTGCTCTCTTCCAACCTATCGAGCCTTGCCCTAGTCTTCTCGGAGTCTTCTTCATAACGTTTGAGAAAACTTTGTGTGTGATCAACCATCTTCTGCAAGTTCTCCATCAGTTGAGCCGTCTTCGACTTCGTTGGCTCTTTCGGAGCGGGGTTTTCGCAGTGATCATTACCATAGTTCAGCCTACTAAGGTCTTGGTTAGGTCCATAAGTCTGGTTAGCCGGTGCATATCCTTGATTGTTACGGTATCCTCTTCTCCAGAATCCACCTCAAGGATTCCTACCGTCCTGTCCGTAGCTAACTTCTTGAGTACCAAAATCCGTAGCAAAGGCTTCTTCTTCGCCTCCTCGAGCCCAGTTGCCATCATCATATGCCAGCTCCGATCTACACATATGAGCCCCATGCCCATAGTTCTTGCAAATTCGGCATACTTCGTTCGAAACAGTTGTTCCGGTGGCGCTATTGAGGACTTGCTTCAATTCGTTGGTAGAGCACTCGAATTGATCCCCATTCCCCCTGTTCATAGGGGCTTCTTGAGTCGGTGGAGCTTCAGGTCCACGTCTCCTAACCATTGCTCTCGGGTCCTTGAACTGTGAACCCTTAGCAAGCCTTTCGAAAACAGCCCAGACGGCTTCTGCGGTTTCCTCCCAAATATTGCCTCGGCATTGGAAATCCACCACTTGTTGGTTCTCGAAGGTTAGTCCATTGTAGAAGTGTTGGACTAGGTCGGAAAGTTCAAAACCATGGTGAGGGCACTTGTTCGTGAGATCTTGGAACCTCTCGAACGCGGTGTAGATGGTCTCATCATAGTCCTGCTTGAATCCAGTGATCTGTGCCTTAAGCGCGGTAGTCAAGGTGTGAGGGAAGTATTTCTCCATGAAAGCTGAAAAAACCTTTTCCCATGTGTCCAGCGGGCCGGCTGGTAGAGAACTCAGCCATGACTTGGCTCTGTCGCCAAGTCCCATTGCAAAAACCATCATCCTCAACTCATCCGTTGTTATGTCAGCTGCGGGTCGTGGGAGTTGGTTGACGAAATCATCGATATCGTGTAAGTACCCCATCACATCTTCCCTTGATAAGCCATAGAACCTCGGAAGTTGTTGGAATGCGTGGTTCTTGATCTCCAGATCTCGGGTTGCAGACGAAAGAATGATCGTCGGTCCCCTCATACGATCCTTGGTGGGTTGTACCCATGCCTTCAGTGGTCTAGCTTCTGCCATTCCGTCGATTTCCTTGAAGAGACTGAGTAGAGATTCAGAGAAATCGGTTTCCTCTATTTCCTCTAGTGCGCGCCTTTCAAGTAGTCGCCTTCTCTGGTGGTAGACTCTATCGATCTCAGCAATTGAATCAGCAAGCGGTGTTCCTGCAGAACGTGTATGCGGCATACACAATCTGTAACAGACTAGGAAAGGTGATTAGAAACAAACTAGGAAAGCAGTATTAGAGAGAGATTAAAAAGGAAAACTAAAACTAATAGAATTAGGAATCTAAAGCTGTAGATATAAACAAATTAAACAGAAAAGGAGTATAGTCCCCGGCAACGGCGCCAATTTGATGAACGTGTCAAGGTCAATCAAATAAATTTGTTATTTATCCAAAGGCAATCCAAGGTCAATCAAATAAATTTGTTATTTATCCAAAGGCAATCCACAACTACAACGAAAACCGTAGTGTAGTAGTAGAATGACTCGAGTGTCGTTCTCTCAGGACTATAACTAGCTTTATCAAATCTAATTTAGAATATAAAAACAGCAAACAGATAGCAGAGGGGTTTCTAGCAGATAATGGAGATTGGTGATACTATGGTCCTTCTTAGCATAATGGGTCGATAATCATGCATAAATTCTTCGGTCTTGCATAGAGATCTTTGAATCAATCTAGTATCCTGTTGCAAGTATTAAGCACTACGAAGATAATCTGGTCTGACTAGTAAATCACGATTGTCCTAATGTGTTCCGTAATTATTCAACACTATGAAGATAATTGGTCTGATGGTCGACTAGTGTCCAATTGTGCATAATAATCAATACAACATACGAGAATTTTGATTACAACTGATCAACGAAATAAAGCAATGACACGGAGTATAATGCGCGATATAGCCATTAGCATGATTATCTTCCCTCGCTAAGAATTCACATACTACCACCAACGATAAGTTTAGCTACTCATAATATGCATGCAATCAACAGAAATCATAGAAGAAAACATATTGAAAGATAAATAAAATAAGTAGAATAAAACTGCAAGATACAAAGTTACCGAAGGTTGTCAATCTCCGGATGATTGCGATCCTACGAGCTCCAAACTGCTATGAAAAAGTATCCCCTAAGCTACAGAACTCCCAGGACAGGCCCTAGGAAGTTCCTACCAAAAACTATAGAGAGAGGTGAGAGAGAAGGTCTGGAAAGATATGATTTTCGGAGAGAAAACTGAGCTCTATATATAGGCCCGAAAAAACTCCGGGGCGGTTCGCCCCACGGCTTTTTCGCGGAATTTCCGCGTTTTCGACGCATTTTTGGATTTCTTCACCTTTTCGGACTCGGTTTCTGACTTCTAGTAGCCTTCTAACATCCAAATTCGGCCCCTAGACTTCAAATCCTATCCGGAAACCTTCAGATACTCCAAATAGGCTTTTGGAACACCAATTCCTTGTCAACTTCAATATAATTGCCCGGAAATCCCCGAATTTCAACCAAAACCTGTAAAATAAAATCTAAAGGGAAACGTGACCCTATTCTAATAAAATGTACTAAAATATAGCTAAATTAACATAGAGGATAGCTAAAATAGGTAAAAAAAGACTCGAATGAAAGTGTAAAATACACATTCATCAGATTTCCAGTAAGAATTTTCATTCTTATTGGAAATTCAAGCGGACCGCTTGGGCGTGCCAAGCGCTTCGCTTGGATTTCCAGTAAGAATTTTCATTCTTACTGGAAATCCAAGCGGACCGCTTGGGCTTTCCAAGCGGTTCACTTGGGACCTGAAGCTCCCAAATCCATTTTTTTCGACTTTTGCTAAATTTTCACCCCAAAAACCTTGTCTAAACAACGAAACAAAATTTAAACGTGCTTCTAATCTATATGCAAGTACCTACAACCTCGGGTTGCCTCCCGAGAAGCACCTTCGTTTAAAAGTCGTTGGCTCGACTCGTCTTAGCTCATGCGGGATCAATTTTGCATCGTGTACTAGACTTCCCCGTCCAAGTGCTCTTCAAAGCACCAAGTCCCTGCACATCTTGACGAACATAAAGAGGACCAAAGAATCCTACAAGTTCGTTAGTATCAACATAAGCACATGAATTAATTATGGCTCGCAACGTATGTTGCTTGCCATTTACCTCAAAGTGACATGTTCGGCGATACATGTCTATGACCATACGCACTTTGTTGATGAAGGCTCTACCCAAGAGAACCACATCCTTGAGCTTAGCAGAAGATGTAGGCATAACGATGAAATTAGTCTTCACCTCTACACCGGCAACCCTCACCGCCAAGTTCTCAATCACACCCAACGGCTTTTTCATGGACCCATCATGGACCCATCCGCTAATTGCACCATGCATTTCATAGGTCTCAAGCCAGACAAACCCGACTCTTCATACACGTTCAAGGGTATAACATTCACACCCGCTCCCGTGTCTAGAGTTGCCACTATTCCATCCTTCTTCCCCAAGACGATTTCAACATCGAAGCTCTCTTGGATGGGCACTTCCACCATACCCACCATCTCATCCTCAGACGATGAGTTTTCTTTCACCTCTTCAACTATCGCATCAGATTGTGCGACAACTTCCTCTTCCATAACCACCTTAGGAGTCTCAACCTCCTCACTCACCTTGCAAGTTTCAGTTATCTTGCAACTTGGCACCTCAACTCGTGCATTGTCTCTCACAACCGTGATCTCCACGGGCAAATCAGTCACCACGGTTATAGCCATGGCTTTCTCCGTGTTTCCGGGAAACTTCCCTTGCTCTCTACTCGCCCCTCGATCTATAAGCTCTTGTAGCTTCTTATGGAGACTGCTACTACTAGCCTCAAGCTTCTCAAAGCGTTGATTGTTAGTAGCCTCATTACGATAGTAATGCTCCATGAATTTGTTCGTCTTCATAACCAGATCATTGAGTGAAGTAACAAGAGGAGAAGGGAGCACCCCTCCACCTTGCGGTCCTGAACTAGCAACCGGAGGTGGGGTTGTGGGATTAGAAGGCGGTGCTCCTTCATACCAATTGTTCCCATAGCTGAGACGACTTCTATCTTGATTAGGCCCGTAGGCATTTTGATCCGGGTTACGAAGATAACCACGGTTGCCTTGATTCTGGTACCCACCTCGGGGTCCACGGTTTTGTGGCCTCACATTGCCATAACCTTGCCCGTAGTTCACATCTCCAACTACTTGCTCTCCCTCAGCAGCATATACTTCTTGACGGACATCGTTCGTCATATATTGCTCTCTAGCAAATTCAGAACGGCATAAATAGGCCGGGTGCCCATAGTTCTTGCACACACCACAAACTTCCGTAGAAGGAGAAGGAACGCTTTGCCTCAAAGCTTGCTTCACTTCATGGGCGAACCCATCGAAGGCATTTTGTTCCACTACTACCTTGGCCTCACCTCTTTGCTTCTTTTGGAGCACACGAGCCCTCACATTCCGGTTTTGGGAATTCCGGTACATCATGTCCAGCTTCACTTGGGCTTGAGAAGGAAGCAACTCCCCCATACTACCTCCACAAATACTATCCACTTGAGATTGAATCTCAGGATGTAAACCATTGTAAAAGAATTGGAGAAGCTGACCTTTATCATACCCGTTGTGTGGGCATCGATGATGCAACCCCATGAAACGATCATAGGCCTCGTGGAAAGGCTCATCGTACCTCTGCTCGAAGGAGCTAATTTGGCTCTTCATAGCCATTGTCTTGGAAGCGGGGTAGTAACACTCCATGAACTTATCAAAACATAGATCCCATGTTGTCAAAGACCCGGCCTCCAAAGTATTAAGTCAAGCCTTTGCACGATCGCCTAGCCCCATAGAAAAGACCTTCATGCGGAGATCATCATCCGTAACACCAGCTCCTGGTCGCCCAAGATGGAGAACAAAGTTCTCGAGCTCATTCAAGTACCCAATCACGTCCTCATTAGCCATCCCATAGAATTTGGGTAGTTGTTGGAACATGTGATTCTTGATCTCCAAGTTCCTTGTGGCATCATTGAGGACAATTGCTGGTCCTCTAGCCCCAACCGTAGGCTTAGTAAGTGTACATATAGGTCTCTCCGCCATTTCACCTTCCAAGTAAACAGATTCAAGTATTGGCTCCAAAAGATAAGAAGAAGACTCTCCTCGAATATCAGAAGTGGAAGCTCTAGATGCTACTCCTTCAAATTCGAGATTCAAATTCCTCCTTCTCCTTTGAAACAAACGATCGATCTGGTCTACAAAAGGTTCAATAATAGGTCCACCCGTTCGGGTTCTAGGCATGCACTCACCTGAAATACAAGATAGTGAGTATCTCAAGCAAAAAGAAACAAAAACAGAAATGAGACAAAGAAGAGATGTTGGCTAAAAAACCAAAACAAAAACACCAACCAAAGGAGTTAAGTCCCCGGCAACGGCGCCACATTGATGATGTCGTTTTTCACCAATTAAATTTGTTTAAAAGCCTAAGAACACTTATCACTACACAAACTAGAGTGCAATGGCAAGTTGTCCCCGAGTGTCGTTCTCTCGGGACCTAACGTGGCTTTGCTTGAGGTTTTTGCTAGTAATTTCAGTCAACGAGTTCAAATGTTTATAGAATCGTTCTCTTTGAACAAAGCAACGAGAAATCAGATTGTTGTAATCAAGTTTGGAAAACGGTTGGTGGTAGAAATCAAATACACATGCATGGGTTACGAATAAGCTCACAAGTTAAGTGCGTAAAACCTTCGATCAAGTCTGCTAAGCAACTCGTCTAGGTAACTTTCAAGACACACATCATAAAAGACCACTATCAATACTTTAGAGGTGCTTGTCACTAACACCATTTATCTAGCATGCTGCAAATCTCTAACATACAATCCTATAGCTTTCATTGACCAAGAGTTTGTCACTATACTCAATTCGAATATATTTTATAGGCAACTAAGAATCATATGAAGGAATTTGCAGCAAGATTGAATCACAATCTCATGTAAGCATAAACATAACCCATAGCATGCATATTCTACATTCTACCATCAACACAAAAGATTTAGCTACTCATATTCATCAACATAGACATCAATTCATATGACTAATAATCAGAATACATCATATCAAACTACAAGACAAGAGAGTGATACAAGTTACCACCAAAGCTGTCACTAATCGGTGGAAAGCAAAGAAAACCTCTCCGTAGATGATTACGAAGGATGAATTCCAATCAAAATCTTGAAACCCAAGCTAAAATACAATGTAATCTGAGTTTTCTCTAAGTTTTGGGGCTTAGGAGCTCTCCAAAACGAAGCTACAGTTCAAAAGATCTTCAAAAAATGACCAAAGATCAGATCTAAGAAGGAAAATCCGAAAACGTAACCGCTGCCAAGCGGACCGCTTGGAGAAGCCAAGCGGAGCGCTTGGCAAGCGAAGCGCTTTGGCACTCCAAGCGCTTTGCTTGGCTTCTGTGCCAAAGCTCCTGGAAATTGAAGCAGAGCGCTTCACTATTCCAGGCGCTTAGCTTGGCTCCTGGGCAGATTTTTGTCTTCAAACTCAATCTTTTTGCCCTCGCACGGCCCTCGGGTGCCTTGGACTCATCCTTCTCGATGCTTATCGAAACTCAAACACTTACGAACAAGCCACGGAGACTGGGGAACTTCAACGGGGCCATCTTTTCCATAAAAAAGGCTCGTTTTTAACTCCAAAAACGCCGTTTCGTACCTAAGTGCCTGAAAATGCAGAAAACACAAAACGTGACACTATTCTACAAACTAACCAAAAAACAAGGCTAGAAGATAGCCAAAGAAGGTAAAAAAGACAAGATGAACGCGTCAAAAATACGTTCATCAGTTGTTTTCCCGAGTAATTATGTACCTAAGAGGCAACAAGTCTTCACCTTACTTTGAGATTGCTAAATGCCTAGGAAGGAGGTAGTGTGAGATTGTGTGATCCTTTGTTTGCAACCTATTCTTTCGAATAGGTTTGGGGAGGGGGTTACGCTATCATTAGACTTGTTTTTCATTTTTTAGTGTGTGTTGTGATTTTATTTTTCCTTTTTCGTAAATTTTGTACTCCAACCTATTCTTTCGAATAGGTTTGGGGAGGTCGTTTGTGTGTCATTTTTGTTTTCTTTTTCGTTGTGCTACTGCTGGCTTAAAAAAAATCGAAAAAAAGGAAAGAAGAAAAATTCCTTAAAAAAAGAAAAAAACTGAAAAAAAAAAAAAGAAAAAAAAAAGAATAGACCCCAAAAAAAGCAAAGAAAGGTCCAAAAGAGCCAAAAAGCAGTTGTTGTGTCTCATTTTCCAATTCTTGTAATGTTCGTAATCATGTTGTAATTTTTTATCTTTTGTTTGTTTGAGTGTCATCTGTTCTAGACCACCCTCGTCCTGCCATTCAGGAAGTGGTGAATAGCTTAAGGCTTTGCTTGAGAGATGGGTAGAATAGGGGAGTGTTATCTTTTTTAGGGAACCCTCATTCGTTTGATGAGAGCCAGTATTGGTTCGACCTCTTTGAGTAAAAGTCTTAATTTGGTGAACATCAATAAGTCCTCAGTTTCATAGGCACGGGACAACCATTCGTATTTTAACATGTTTCATTACGTCGTCACTGACTAGGTCCAAGTAGAGAATGTTACGTGAGATTATCTTGTCTTGGCATAAGTGCTTATGTGAATGTGTATGAGTCAATCGAGGCATTCTTCAACCAATATCCATGTTATGATTTGTATGGTTTTTGTTCATATGTTTTTTGATAGATTCAATAGATTAGTTCATTTCATTTGGCATGAGACTCCATTTTTTGTGTTGCATTGTTTTTTGCATTAGAGTCTAGCTTAGTTGCTTGAGGACAAGCAAAGGTTCGGTTTGGGGAGTTTGATGAACGTGTATTTTACACTTTCATTCGAGTCTTTTTCCACCAATTTAGCTATCCGCTATGTTAATTTAGCTATATTTTAGTGCATTTTATTAGAATAGTGTCACGTTTCCCTTTAGTTTGTATTTTACAGGTTTTGGGTGAAAAACGAGGTTTTCCGGGCAATTATATTGAAGTAGACAAGGAATTGATGTTCCGAAGGCATTTTTGGAGTATCTAGAAGATTCCGGATAGAATTTGAAGTCTATGGGTCGAGTCTGAAGGCTAAAAGGTCACTAGAAGGCAAAAACCGAGTCCAAAAGGAAAAGAAATCCAAAAACGCATCGAAAACGCGTTTTCTGCCGACTGGAGGTCCCGGGCGATTCGCCCGGGACGTGGGGCGGTTCGCCACACACCCGGCGATTCGCCCGGTGTGTGGGGCGACTCGTCCCACACCTGCCGAATGCCTATATATAGTTGCTCAGTTTTCTCCATTTTTCATACTTTCCCAGACCTTTTCTCTCACCTTTCTCATTAGTTTTAGGTAGGAATTCTCCAGAGCCTGTTCTAGGGATTCTTAGCATAGGAGATACTTTTTCTTATCGTTTTGGAGCTTGTAAGATCGCGATTCTTTGGAGATTGACAACCTTCGGTAACATTGTATCTTACAGTTTTTCTTTTTATATTTATTTATCTTTCAACATGTTTTCATTCAATCTTGCTATGATTTCTGTTGATTGCATGACATCTATGAGTAGCTAAACTTATCGTTGGTGATAGTATGTGATTTCTTAGCGAAGGGTTAATAATTATGCTGATGGCTGTAAAGCGAATTAGACTTTGAGTTATTGCTTTATTTCTTTGATCTATCTAAAACCTCTATCTTCGTAGTGTTGAATTATAACGAATACAATTGGACAATTCATTGATCAAAGATCTCTATGCAAAACGATTGGGTACTTCATGCATGATTATTAACCTGCTATGCTTTGAATGATCATACTATCACTAACCTCCATTATCTTGTTAAGAAAAACCTTTGCTAAGTCGTTTGTTGATTTTATAGTTTAAGTTAGATTAGATAAAGCTAGTTATAGTCCTTAGAGATCGACACTCGAGGTTATTTTACTGCTACACTACGGTTTTCGTTATAGTTGTGAATTGTCTTTGGCTAAATATAAATTTATTTGATTAATTAGAATCTGACAAATTCCGGTTCATCACGTCTTGTTGGTGGACTCGGTTTGACCATTAGCTTGGGGATATCCCACTGAAGTAAAGCGCCTTTCGATTTCATCCTCTCGCACCATGCGTTGAACTTGGCTCCGGAGTACTGAGAACCGTTGTCGGACACAAGGACCCTTGGTAGGCCAAACCTACACACAATATTTCTCCAGACAAAGTCCATGACTTTCTTCTCGTTGATTACTGAGACCGCTTCCGCCTCTGCCCATTTGCTAAAATACTCTACGGCGACAATGATAAATTTCTTCTGCCCGGTTCCTTTGGGCAATGGTCCGACTATGTCGATTCCCCATGTGTCGAAGGGGCATGTGATCTTGGCGGGAATGAGTGGTCTTGTGGGCGCATGATCGGGGGTCGCCAAGTATTGGCATTCTTCACACTTGCGCACAAATTGTGCTGCGTCCTCTCGCACCGTTAGGCAATAAAATCCTTGGTTTTCTGAGCTAAAGCTCTTCCTCCCGAATGGTTTCCACAACTCCCTTGGTGCATTTCCTCCAGAATCGCTTGGACTTCGTTGTTGCTAACGCACCTAAGGTGTGTGCCTCTAAAGGATCTCTTGTAAAGATATGTCCCTTGGACGAAGTATCTCACTGATCTTCCTTTGACCCTTCTCGCTTCCGCACGGTCACTCGGGAGGATACCATGCATCAGATAGGCAGCGATAGGTTGCACCCAACTTGGGGTCGTATCAATAGTGAACATGCCTTGCGCGCTTTTTTGAAAACATGTGATGGACGAAAGCTACATCTTCAGAAGTATCACATTTCGAGTGTCTACGCCTCTGGATGCAGATGCATATTTTGACAAGGCACCCGCCCTACCGTTGAATTCTCTAGCAAATTTTTCCACTTGGCATTCTTCAAAGTGTGCCATTTCTTCCTTGATAGCATCCTTGTACTCCAACATGAAACTTTTCTTTGCTTTGAATGCTTCGGACAACTACCTCTCGGCCAACTGTGAGTCAGTGAAAAGCTTGATTTTCTTCACTTGAAGTGCTTTGGCCATCCGGAGACCAATTAGAATTGCTTCATATTCAGCTTTATTGTTTGAGACAGAGAAGCCTAAGGTCACAACATATTCCAACTCGGCTCCTCCGGGACTCCTGAGGTAAATTCCAATTCCTCCGGACCTCCCGCAAGATGAACCATCTAATTGTAAAATCCAAACATCTCCATGATCTTTTGGTTCCTTTGGTTCGGGAAGCATGATTTCTTGGACCGGTTCCTCCGGACGCTTGGCTATTTCCTTCGGACCTTTTGTTGTTTCCTCCGGACCCTCCGTCGTGGTTTTTGGTCCTTGGACGATGATCTGAGAATTTGCTTATTCCATGGCCACATCGTTGATAAGGAACATGTAACTAGGGGTATACTCTTCCCTTCGGTCATTGGTCTGAGGACGATAAAGCATAGCATCTTCGGCGTTGGACATGTCAATTTCCCTACTAGCTTGGGCTAGTTCCTTGAATCCTTTCAACGCCGCTTCTAGGGCCTTGAAGTGTTCGCTGACTTGTGGTCCTTAGGAGTTGATCGTCATAGTGGAGCTTTCTTTGGGTCGACATCCATAGGGTCCTTGGCGGGGTACTCAGCCAAGAAATCCGCTAGGACTTGAGCTTTCTTTGCTAACGGGGCTTGGTAGTCGATGTCGAACTCGCTAAGCTCGATTGCCCATCTTGCTAGTCTTCCGCTCATTTCTGGTCGCCCTAGGACTTGCTTGATAGGTTGGCTTGTTAAGACAATTACCTTATGTGCACCAAAGTACGGTTTGAGCCTCCTTGCGGTGTAGGCCAAGGCAAACGACAATCTTTCAGTGTCCAAATACCTCATCTCCGCACCTGTAAGCGCCTTGCTCAAATAATAGATTGGCATATGATCGTTCCCTTGGATCCGTACCAGGACGGAACTTATTGCCTCCGGGGTGGTCGCAAGGTAGAGGTATAATGGTTCTCTGTCCACCGGCTTGGATAACAAAGGCGGCGACAACAAGTATTGCTTCAGTTTCTCAAAAGCCTCTTCACATTCTTTTGTCCATTCGAACTGATTACTCTTCCTTAGGACCTTGAAGAAGGGCAAGTTCTTCTCGACCGATCTGGAGAAGAAACGGCTTAGGGCGATGGATTTTCTAACCAATTGTTGTACCTCATTGAGTGTCCTTGGTTACGGAAGGTCAAGGATGGCTTTGATCTTTTCTGGATTTGCTTTTATTCCCCTTTCGGTCACTACGTAACCAAGGAACTTGCCTCCTTTGACACCAAATGTGCACTTTGCCGGGTTAAGTTTCATACCATACTTCCTCAGGACCGCGAAGCACTTGTTGAGGTGATCAACGTGTTGGTCCTCCGTCTTGCTCTTCACTAGCATGTCATCAACATAAACTTCCATGGTTTTGCCTATCTCTTCCTTGAACATCTTGTTCACTAGGAGTTGGTAAGTTGCTCCCGCGTTCTTGAGTCCGAAAGGCATGACATTGAAGCAGTAGACGTTGCCATTGGCAAAGAATGTTGTCTTGGCCACATCGTCCCTCGCCATCTTGATTTGGTAAAAGCCTTGGTAGGCGTCCATGAAGCTGAGTAGTGCACATCCGGCGGTGGAATCCACAAGTTGGTCAATCCTAGGAAGGGGATAAGGATCCTTCGGACAAAACTTGTTGAGGCGAGTGAAGTTGTTGCACATTTCCCTTCGCCCTTTTCTACTAGGACCACATTGCAAACCCAATCTGAGTATCTTACTTCCTTGATGTGCCCTACTTTTAATAGCCTCTGGACCTCGACTTCAATAATGGCGTTGTCCTCCGGACCAAAGTCTCTTCGCTTCTCGCGAATATGGGTGATCTTAGGATCTAGGTTCAGATGGTGAACCGCGACTCTAGGGTCAATTCCTTTGAGATCCTCCGTACTCCATGCAAAGACATCATTGTTGTCCCTAAGGCATTGGATGACCTTCATTCGTACCTCGACGGTCATCTCTGTCCTATCCTTGTGACCTTGTCGGGGGACCCTTCTACCACTTGAATTTCTTCCAAGGCCTCTTTCGCTTCAATTTTGTTTTCTTCAAAAAATGCTTTTTTCTTCGAGGTCGGAGGGATGGGAGGAATTACTTTGTACTCTTCAATCTCTTTTACCTCTGCCACTGCTAAACTATGTTCTTTCCTCTGGACCGATTTTCTTCGCCTTACTGCCGGACTAGGCTTTTTAGACTTCCTTCGGGTCCGGGTCGCTCGGATGGAGTAAAACGTATTTGCTCCTACATCCGGATCCCTGTCTCCTAGGGCGAAACGTGCGCTTGAGGCCACACTTGCGGAAAGAGTATAGCATTCCCACGCCTCTCTTATGTTTCCAATTTATTACCCTACGGCTCCTTCGTCGCAAGGAAACTTCATACGGTTGTGGACGGTTGAGACAACATCCTTGAATTGAGACAATGCGGGTCGCCCTATTACAACATAATAGTCGCAAGGAATATCGACTACCAAGAATGTAACCGACTTTGTTACTCTGCAAGGATCTTTGCCCATGGACACCGGTAGGATCATACTTCCAAGGGGCATTATCGGTTGTCCTATGAACCCTACTAGGGTGCTCACCACTTCTTTCAATCCTTCCTTCGGGTCAATTTTCATCTTTTTGAGAGTGCTTGTGAAAATGAGATTGGCTGAGCTTCCGGTATCTACGAGTACTTTTGGGACTTCAAAGCAAAAAATGTCGAGCGACACTACCAAAGGAACACTTGGATCTTGAGTGTCCCCTCCTCTGGCATGTCTCACAAGAAGTTCACTATCATCGAAGAAGATCATGTTGGTTCCTTTCGGCGCAACTTGTCCATACTTGGGGTCTCTTACGGTAAGGTCGCTCGCGGTCCTTTCTCTTGCCTTGCGACTATCTCCTCCCGCTGGTCCTCCGGCAATAGTAAGAATTCTCCCATGAATGGGTCTATTCTCAAAGTTCGCTTCTCTTACATAATCCTGATGTCGCTCGCCCTCCGGAGGAGGAGGTGGTGGAGGTGGCAAGGCTGAAGTCTCCCTTCGTGGTTCAGGGCGATGTGATGGATAGGTTCCTCACGACGAATGTAGTTAACCAATTGCCCTCGGCGCACTAACTTCTCAATTTCAGTTTTGAGGTTAACACATTCATCGGTGGTACGCCCTCTGCCTTTGTGAAAGTAGCAAATGTTTTCCGAATTTCTATGCTTTCGGGACTCCGACATAGGCTCGGGCCAATCCACGTCCATCCTTCTTGTTATAATAGTGCTCAAGATTTTGGATCTTGGCCTATTAAGCTCGGTGTACTTATTGTACCTTCTAGGGGGAGATCTCCTTGGAGGAGTTCTTTTCTCCCTAAAGTCATTTCTATGATGTGGCTCCTTTTGGATGGTGTTTCTCTCATTCCTTTTGTCTTGCCTCTTTTGCTTCGGAGGATGGTTTTGACCTTGCCTTTGTTGTTCCTTTTTCTTCGGAGCGTTCGGAGGAACAATTCTCACTGGGACGGTTCTTTGGAACTCCTCTGTCGCCAAAATTTTTCACATACTTTCTCTAGGTCTTTCTCGGTCTCCACATGGGACCTAATTGCGAGTTCGTCCCGAAGCTTCTCAATGGTGGTATTTCCATACAAGTATTCCTTTCGCTCCTTGGCTCCGTGATTTTCTACTTGGTATGCCGCTTCATGGAACCTTGTCAAGAATTCCCTCAAGTCTTCCGATGGTCTTTGGACGATTTCGGCCAAGTACTTGACTCCTATTTTCTTCCGGATCACTTTCTCAAATCTTTTGATGAATTGAGATGTGAGTTCCTTGTAGGACATGATGGATCAATTGTCCAAGTTAGAGCACCAAACCATTGCCTCTCCACAAAGTGTCGAGGGGAAGATCAATGCCTTGGTGTTGGGATCGTGTCCATGGGTTTCCATCTTTGTGCCGAACTTTACAAGATGGTTCTTCGGACAGCTAGTACCATCATAATTTTCCAAAGTTGGGAATCATCTATCGGTCTTCACCACATGAGTTCTTATAGCATCACATAGTGTACTTGGCTCCATGTCTTTCTCTTGCTCTTGGAGGCTTGTCTTCAACGCATCTATTTGTGCTTCAATGACTTTTCTCTGGGATTTTAGCTCTTCAAGGTTAAGCCTCCTTCCGGTCATGGGGTCAAATCCTATCATTGGAGTGACTTGTGCCACTGTCCTAGCACCATTATTTTCCGCCATAGCTTCCGGACAGTTCTGAGGAGTGGTTTGATTTGGAAGAGTTGGCGGATTGACAACCTAAAGTTGAAGTTGATCCGGAGGAACTTGGAGATGGTCTGGAGGATGTGGGTCATTGGGCGCTTGCGAGGCCCTTACCCTTCGCTCGATTATTTCCCTTAAGTCTCCCGGAGCTCCTTGAGGACCTAGCCTTGATTGAACGCCTTGGGGTCCTAGCCTTGAGTGAATTGGCCTAGGACTCGCTCGAGATTGAGCTTCATCTTGAGCGGGATATGCTCTTGCCTGAATTGGTGCGGGTTCTTGCACTTGGGGCTGCCTTTGGGCCCTTATTACTTCCTCTACTCTTGCTGCCTCATTTTCTCCTAGGCACCCTTGGATGGTCAGGAGGAACAATCCGTATTGTCCCTCCGTGATTAATCCATACTCCGCGGGACGAACTACTCGTCCGTTGGGAAGGGTGAAGTTCATTGTTGTTGGTTGGGCTTGCCTTGGGACCGGTTGAGCTTGCCTTGGGGCCGGTTGAGCTTGCCTTGGGACCGGTTGAAATTGCCTTGGGACCGGTTGAGCGGAGGTCTCGATGCACCAAAACGGATCCGACGATGATTCCTTGGGGCACATTTTTCATCAACCCTTTCCCCCGGAGCAGTGATGCTCGCCGGGGCTCCGTCGAGCAAGTCATCGTCCAAGTAATCATCAACATTATCATTTCTAACTGCCCTACCACCGTTGCCTCGCCCCCTTCCCCTGCCTCGGCCTTCTAACGGGGGACGGCCCCGAGGACGAGCAGGTGGGGTCTGACGACAGCGGTCGCAATGCGGGTATGTCTTCTGGGATTAACCATCCTTCGGACCGCGCTAGAATGGCGAGGGTAACCTTTTGATCGGTTCCCACAGACGGCGCCAAATGTTAATAGGTAATTAGTGCTTTCCTCTAGAGCGTCGTCGCAAGGCGATAGTAGTGCTTTCCTCTGGAGCGTGAGTCTTTAAATGTTTTCCATACTTGTTCCTAGGACCTAATATATAACTTAGCAAGAGGGGGAGTTAGTGCCACAAGCCCGGCTTATCAATGATCAAGCCGGAGGGACGACTTTACGTGTAGGGAGATGGTAGGCTTCCCTAATAAATGTAGAGCGAGAAAGTAGAGTGATAGGATGTGGTGATGATTGAATGATTGAATACTTGAATCGGGTGAGCCCCTATTTATACTAGCAATAGAATATTGCCAGAGCTCCTAGGATCGTGACAAGTGTCCGGTCCGGATTGAGCCTCCATTAGGCTTAGGCCCATTAATAGTAGCCCATGGCTTTGGCCCAGACCTATTGCTAGAGCTGGCAGGGGTAAACTGGTCCTTTCGGGTGCCAGAAGGCTTAGTAGGGCGTGTGTCGCCTTGGGACCGTCAGAGGACGGGGTAGTAGGATCCACCTTAAGCTCCTACGGTCCGAGGACCACCTTTTTCTCGGGACCAGGACTTAGGCTATTTAGCTCTTCCTTGTCGAAAGGAGAGCCGCTACGGTCCGAGGACCACCTTTTCCTCTGGACCAGTACTTAGGCTATTTAGCTCTTCCTTGTCGAAAGGAGAGCCGCTACGGTCCGAGGACCACCTTTTCCTCTGGACCAGGACTTAGGCTATTAGCTCTTCCTTGTCGGAAGGAGAGCCGCTACGGTCCGAGGACCACCTTTTCTTCTGGACCAGGACTTAGGCTATTAGCTCTCCTTGTCGGAAGGAGAGCCGCTACGGTCCGAGGACCACCTTTTCCTCTATACCAGGACTTAGGCCCTCTCCATCAGAGGATCAACTAGAGAGTTGAGCTCCAAGTTGATCCTACAATAGAGACTCAATGGGCTCAATACTTGAGCTCAAGCTCAACAGTTGAGCTTGAGCTCAACTAATATTTTATTATTTTTATTTTTTATTCTCTTATCTTACTTGTGTTTGAGTTTGAAGTCCATGGTTTTTTTTTTTTGGGTCAATTACTTTTAGGTGACATTTTGACAACTTAATTACATCTTAGTGATACTTAAAATCTTCGTTTCAAAAAAGTAACATTCAAGATGGTATACCCAAAATGGCCCTATATATATATATATATATATATATATATATATATATATATATATATATATATATATATATATATATATATATATATATATATAAAAGTAACTGAAATTCGTTACCCATTAATCATGCCATATATGGCATAACACTAAATGATAGCAATGAATTAGGTACCAAATCACACGTACTCATGATTATTGGATTTTTCCCAACCATGCATTTTTGAGTTTCTGATCAATGCTAGTTAGTACCACCTTACAACATAAATCCCTACATTTGTTGAGTGAAGGCATAATACCCTGTTCGTTTAGAGATCTCGGGGAAAAAGGCAACCATTTTTCCAAATTCAGGTACAATTTTGTTAGCATAAGTTGCTTCTTTTTTATTCTGAACATAATTGGCATGTTTAATTGATGTTGTTCTCCTGTGTTTTCCATCTGTAATGGAAGATTGCTCGGAGAAAATCAAGTACGAACAAAAAACCGAGTTCCTTGCAATGATGTGTCAATTCGGGTTTATCTTGTCCTTATTTATTTTCATGTAGCTAATGCAGTCTTTTGGTTTGTTGTATATATTTTCCAATAATATCTCCTTGAATAACAAGATTTTGGAAAATTCAAGCTCTAGGAAGGTGTGCAGGAATAAGTTCTGTTTGGTGACAGGGTTTTTGTTACATGACGCTGTGCGGTACCTGAATTGCAAAGATGGTACATGATTTCTGGTAGATGTCCAACCGATGGAATACATGATTTGTATGGCGCGGTACCTGAGATAATTTACTTGTGATGTGGATACTTGTACCTTGGAGCAGCAGAGATAGTACATGTTTTTTGTTTGGTGTCCGAATGATAGAATATATATTTTCTATACATGATTTGTATGATGAGGTACCTTAGATGTTACTAGTGATATGAGGTACATGTAGCAACAAAAGATGGCTCATGATTTTTGTTTGTGTAATTCCAAGCTATTGGATATGCATTTGTAATACACGATTTATATTGTTGTGGTATCTGATTACTATTTAATAATGATGTTGGATACATGTAGCAGCAACACTAGGTATGATGCATGTTTTTTGTTGGGTACATAATTTTTTGTTTCATGTCCAGCAATACTATTTACAAATATAAATGGAAATTAACAATTTTGCGACCGAGTCACATGATGGTTTTACACTTTGAGAAATTGTGAGATTAAGTTTCTCTATTTTTCTTAAGGTTAACCTCACCGAAGAGGAAAGATCAAAGACACAAAGTCTAGATGTCCTTTCTATTTTTTTGTCAATTTTTAGGAGGATGGGTGTGGATGCCCCGTCGGCATCCCTAGGTCCACCCCTGATTGACGAAGTTAATTAATGAAAACTATCTCGTAGAATTGTGTAGAAATTCTTATTGGAGGCCGATTTATGGATTGCGTACCAAACATAAGAGTGAGGCTACCATGCATCAATATGACAACAACAACATAAAAATCAGATTTATAGTACATGTTCTTGTGTAAAGTATGTGGTTTTTAAGTTCGGTGCACAAAATTAGATTAGACAAGCAGTACATGTTCTTGTGCAATGCATATTTTTAAAGTTCGGTGCATGTAAACCTTAAGATTCAAACAATTAGTACGTGTTCGCGTGTCAAATATATAGTACATGAATAAATAACATCGGTACATAATTTCTGAAAGCATATTTAATTCCATTCGTGATACATAATTTGCACAAGCATGCAACTGGTGCTCTTTATTTGGTACATGAGTTAAAAGGGTTGGTTCTCAATTTTGGAGCAACTTTTTTTTACACTGTCTGTAACGAGTATTGTTGTGTGCATATAATATTGGATTAATGGGGTGGGGGGGGGGAGTAGTATATTTGGTGATGCGTGGTGATACATGATTTCTCTTACTTTATGCACAAGAACTAGCACGAAAGAATGGAGAAAGTGTTTGCAATCTTCTGTGGTGTCATAGCCAAAATTTGGATGATTAATTATGCCAAAGTAAGGAGTTAAACGTGATGAATGAAAATGGAATGAGTAATGATAATATTATTTAATTAGTTAACATAAATAACTAACTTCAATGCCTCAATCAAAAAGGTCAAAGGTTGCAGCGAGTAATTAGGAATATGAAGGAATAATAATCGAAAATAATCCTAATATTTGATTAAATATATATTCTGTGTATTTCTTATTTTTTACTAGAGGGTATATATGTCCAACAAAAGTAACTTATTGGTAAATAAATTACAACTTTGTCACTTGAATGTAATAAATTTTAATTTTTATCATTAATAATGTAAGAAAGAATTTTGATATCATTAATATGTAATATAGTTTGAGAAACATAACTAGAATGTAATTTTCCGTTTTTTTTCACTTTTTCCATTTCACTTCTTCCACGTTGTTTTCAACTTTTTTTCCTTTTTTTAATAATTTTCTTTTGTCTTTCTATTCATTATTTTTTACTTTACTTTTTTTATTTTTCTTATAATTAATATATAAATTATAATTTTCACAAGTGTAATTTTTTATGTAATATTTTATGTTTATTGTTTAACTCTTAATCTTTTGTCTTCTTTGACTGATTGTGATGAACATATATATACTAGTAGTCAACTATGGTCCCGTCCTTTTTATTTGTTTATTATTCTATTTTCATTTTTTTCTTTTTTATGTTTATTACTCTATTTTCATAGTTTATAATTCATAAATAAAGAATATAAAATACAATTTTAAAATAAACCATTACATTATATAATTCTTATTACAAAAATTATATTAAATAAAATATTACTTTATTGCATTCCGAAATATTTTATAATTTATATGATGTTTTAAAATGGAATAAATAATAAATTTATAAAAAAGACTAATGAGAAAAAAAGTGATTAAAGAAAATAATAATAAAATAATTAAAAATGCGGATCAATGGGATCAACTGTTGGAGCATGTTGGAAGAGTTGGGGATTAAGTTAGTGGAATGCTGACGTGGCGCAGTTGAGCTCCACTTTTGTGATCAACTATTGGAGAAGGCCTTAGGCTATTAGCTCTTCCTTGTCGGAAGGAGAGTCGCTACGGTCCGAGGACCACCTTTTCCTCTGAACTAGGACTTAGGCTATTTAGCTCTTCCTTGTCGGAAGGAGAGCTGCTACGGTCCGGGGACCACCTTTTCCTCTGGACCAGGACTTAGGCTATTTAGCTCTTCCTTGTTGGAAGGAGAGCCGCTACGGTCCGAGGACCACCTTTTCCTCTAGACCAGGACTTAGGCTATTTTGCCTAATCTATTACTGGGATGACTATGGTGGTGGGTAGTAGGACCCTTTTATCGTGGTCAGCCCCTGACGCCCTAGTACGCTCTTAGACGCCCTTAGGGGTTGGACATATTCCGACACCAACAATGGTGATTTTTTAGCTAAAAACTAGTCCTTTCCTGCATGGTAGGAAAGATCTTCCTTATCATATACTTACTCGAAGAATATTTAGCCCTATTGTCATCATGCTCTGCTCCTGTTTATGCAACTTGTAACTATTAATATAAAACAAAAGTTAAAACAAAAAGGAGAGAAACTGAGTTTTCGTTAATGGCTACGGAATTTTTCGTTACAGAAACAGAGCTCTTGTATTGCTCTTATCTAGCCGGAAAATTGATGCCCTAAACCTAGCAGTGAAAAGAAATTACAGTGGGGCTTTTACTCGTCTATTACAGTAGTAAAATACCCCTAAATTAAACGGGAAGATAACGCACGAAAGAATCCAAATTTGAAGAAGATAAGATCAAAGACATAAACCCTAATAGTATTGCTACTGTAATATTCTCTATTTTGAGTTTTTCCGCCTATGGAATCCTGCCTCAATTAGTACGTCTTAGTCCCTCTACGACTCATGGTATGGCTTTGCACGGATTCGTCTGAGGTCAGGCGAGAACTCTTCTTCATTAATTAGTTCGTTTCTTCTTCACTGCAACTTTCTTGGCTAAAGCTTCCGGCCTTTGGCTCTGTTTCTTCTCTTGATTTCCAACAGTCCCTCTCAAGATGAGGGTGTAAATGTTTGAAACTCCCATCTTGTTGAACATCAAACTCAGATTTTCTCCAGAAAGTGCTTTTGTAAACACATCTGCTAATTGGTGTTTGTTAAAATGTATTTCACATTTACTATCTTTTTTTCAACCGTTTACCTGATAAAATGACAATCGATCTCGATGTGCTTCGTTCTTTCATGAAGCACATGATTCTTTGCCATGTGAATTCCGGATTGATTGTCACACAATATCACAACTAGTTGTCTAATTCAGATGTTGAAATCATTAAATAGCCTAATCAGCCAAATCACTTCACATCAGGTATATGTGACGGCTATGTATTCAGCCTCTGCAGTAGATTTGGTCAAAACTTGTTGCTTTTTTGACTTCCAACTTATCAGTAAATCTCCAAGCATAATACAGTAACCTGTGGTAGACTTTCTTGATAAGGTACACCCTCCAAAATCTGAATCACTGTAAGCTAGAAGTTCTTCATTTGGTTTCGAGTTAAAGAATAAACCAATTTCCGACATTGTTTTTCATATATCGGACAATCCTTAACAGAGTTGTCATGTGATGTATTGTCGGTCTTTCCATAAATTGGCTCATAATGCCAACAACATATGAAATATCTGACCTACTTATGGTTAGATAGATTAAATTTTCAATTAATCTTCTATACCTCAGGGACTGTTTGAAGCAACTTTGGAGAGTCTTTCTTTTCATCAAAAGGCTTCATCTTATGATTTTGCTCAATTGGATTAAGAGCCGGTTTACAACCTAATAAACCCGTTAACTCTAACATTTCTAGAGCATATTTTCTTTGGGGCTTTTTACGTTTACCACCCTTGTTGTTACCCCTCCTTTTCATATAGGGGACATTCATATATTTAATTACATCCAGCCCCATCCGTTGACCGAAATGTTGACCCTTACTCAATTTTCATCCAACCAAACACTCTCTTACTCAATTTTATTTTCTTTTTCCTTTTTATTTTTTTCTTTTTTTCGTTTTCTTGTTTTTCATCATCTTCTTCATATTAAGTCACCGGATTCCGATCATCGGAAGTGACCGGAATCCGGTGACAGCTCTCTCCGGTACCGGAGTTTTGGAAGAAGAAGATACATAAAAAAAGGGACTTGTTTGAAATAATAATGGTGTTTTGGGTTTAATTTAGAATAATATTTTAGGCAAATTTTAAATTTAGAGAAATTATGTGACTTAATTGTATAATTTGAAAATAATTGGGGCAAATAGAAATTAATGTTGTTTGGTCCAACCTCAAATCTTAATATTTAACAAGGGTAAAGTTGTACTTTCGCCGTTTTAGTTCACCAAATTCGTGGGGTTGGATGTAATTAACGAAATCTAACAGTTTTTTGTGATTGAAAATCTAATGGTCACTCAGATGTAATAACGAAATTTAACAGGGGTGATAAATGTAATGGACCCTTTTCTTTGTGAAAGATGAATTCCTTTCTGGCTTCTTGCTACTTCCAGTCCTAGGAAGTACTTTAATTTGCCAAGATTTCTGATCTTGAATCTACATTGTATTTGTACCCTTATCTTTTCTATCTATGTCTGGCCATCTCCTCCAATGAGGATGTCACCAACATAAACAAGAATAACAACTATTGAGCTTGTTGTAGTTTTAGAGAAGAGTGTGTATTCATTTTTGGACTGAAAGAAGCCTTTTTCTATAAGGAATGATGACAATTTTTTATTCCATTGCCTAGAGGCTTGTTTTAGGCCATATAGAGATTTGTGTAACTTTCACACCATGTTTCTATTCTCTCTCCCTTTTGTCTCCCCCTGAAGTGAAAGGCCTGGAGGAATCATCATGTATATATTTTCATCTAATTCACCATTCAAAAAAGCATTGTGCACATCCAGTTGCTCAATGTGCCAATTTTTCTTCGCTCCAATTGCAATAAACCCTTTTATTGTTGTAAGTTTAGCCATTGTGCTAAATGTTTCTGTATAGTTCATGCCATATTGTTGAGTGAATCCCTTAGATACTAGTCTAACTTTGTATTTCTCAATATGACCAGTGAAGTCTAGTTTTACTTAAAACACAAACCTACAACCAACAGGTTTAGCTCTTCTGGTAATGGAACAATGGACCATGTCTTGTTTTCTTCCAGGGCTTTCAGTTCTGCAGAGATGGCTTCTTGCCATTCCTTGTATTTGATCGCTTCCTCATATGTAGAAGGTTCATCTACTAGTGATAAGTTCACTATGTATGCTTTATGTTCTTTAGAAAGTTTATCATATCCAACATAATTTCAGAGCGGATATTGTATACTTGTCTTAATTACAACATTTGTTCTATGAAGAGAGTAATGTTCATACAATTTCATATTACTTGGAGAATGTATGGATCTTGTTGATCTTCTTAGTGCAGGTTCTTGAACCTCTTCCTGTTCTTGTTGTTGCATCTCAATTGTTCTTTGATCCACATGTGAATCAGTTCTAGTATTTCTAGAGATTGAACTTTGCAATTCTTCCATGCTATCTGGTGAATCTTGAAAGAAATCTCTAGCTGGTGAATTAGGTGGAGTGATAATGTTCTCTACTAGAACATTGTTTTCATTATCAATTTCTTGATTGTCATGTAAAATTTTTTGCTCCGGTGGATTCTGCATATTTGCAGGAGCCTTTAATGGAGGTGATATATAATAGTATTCTCCAGGTGAATACACTATAAATTCTTCTCTTGTAAGTTGGTTCTCTTTATAGGAAAATATTGATTTTGCAAAGGAGACATCCCTAGAGACAAACATTTGTTTAGTTTCCAAATCATAACACGGTCACGAGTAAGCCATTTTCCGGAGACATGTTCAGAAAAAGAAACAAGTCATTCGATCCTATGGGAAAAACCAAGCCTTTGACATTGACTGGATATCCCAAGAAGATAGATCTTCTTGATCTAGAATCAAATTTTAGTCTCTGAGCTGGTAGGCTAGAAGCATAACATAAGCATCCAAACACTTTCATGTGCCTATATTCTGGCTTCTTGTTGTTTAATTTCTCAAATGGTGTTTGGTTATTTGTGATTGGACTGGGTACTCTATTAATAATGTAAACTGCTGTAAGCACACTTCTCCCCAAAACTTAAGTGGAAATTTGATTGAAAATTAAAGCTCTTGCCACATCAAGAATGTGTTGATGCTTTCTTTCTACAATAGAGTTTTATTGTGGTGTGTATTGACAAGTTTTGTCATGTATTATGCCTTTGTTTGAGAAGAATGATTGCATGAAAAACTTTGTACCATTGTTTGCTCTTACTTTCTTGACTTTAGTGCCATACTGATTTTCTGTAAAAGCTATAAAATTCTGTAAGATTTCTGCAGTTTCATATTTGTGCTTCAGTAGTTTAACCCAAGTAGTTCTACTGTAGTCATCTACTATTGTTAGAAAGTATGAATGACCTTTCACAGTTTTAACTGAAAAGGGACCCCAAACATCACAATGAATAAGATCAGATGGAGCAAAAGTAACTGTATTAATAGAGGAGAAACTTATCCTTTTTTTTTGCCTCATGGCATACATTACAGTGCTCTAGCCCGGTGCTCTTAACTTCTGAAAATTACTTATCTAGCAAATCTAATCTAACATTGGAAAGATGCCCTAGTCTATAGTGCCATAGATGGCTTGTGACATGGGCAGAGCCTTCATCTTAAAAAGTGGCATTAGAAGCCTTCTGGTAATTTGAAAAAGATACTTGTTCTTCATTGAAATGAAGCTGATAAAGACCATTTTTGTGTCTAATCTTGTCGGTCTCCTTCAACGAGCTGGTCCATTCTATATCCTCCTGTGTAACAATACACTTTTCTTTAGTAAATATTACTGATAGTTTTCCATCATCTACCATTTTACTTATGGATATGAGATTCAGCTTAAAGCTGGGTACACATAGTACATCTCTGAAAATGAGATTTTCACATATTTTCACATCCCCTATATGAGAAATGTGTTGAGTCAAGCCATTTGGCAGTTGTAGTATTGAAGTAACCGGCTTAATATTTTTAGTAAAATATCTAGGTGACCATATAATATGATCAGATGCACCAGAATCTAAAAGCCATGGTTCATAAGAAACAGATGCAAGTATACTTGCAACACAGTTGCTAGTATGAACTGGAGTAGAGGAACCAGGCTTGTCATTGACTTATCTTATTGCTTTTCTATCATAGCTAGCATCTTTTGGAGCTGACAGATCTGCTCAGGAGTGAGTGTGGCCACCTTTTCAACTTCATTGGCAACTGGATAGTAGGCTCCACCTTGGTTGTTAGCAGCAAGAAAGTTGTTATTGGCTCTTTGTTCATAGCCACCTCTCCCTCAGAAGCCTTTTCCTCCCCTTGAGCCAGACGTGCGTCCCCTTGGCACTTTGTAGCTGTCAGGATAGCCAATCACCTTGAAACATTTCATAAGTATGATTGTTCATCTTACAGTTGGGGAAGTACATATCAGTTTTCTTCTCTTTTCTCTTGAGGCCAACATTCATTGCCATTGCTTCTTGTTCAGAGTGGTGCCGAGACCTCGTCTTCTTCGGGCTTTCTTCTTGATTGACTAGAGAAAAAGCTTCATCCAGAGGTGGTGGCTTAGTCATGATGATTTTTCCTATGATAACCTCATAGGAATCCTTAAGACCCATCAGAAACTTGAATAGCTTCTTAGTCTCTTGCAGCTGGTCAATCTTGTTTGAGAGCTCACATTTGCATTCTTGACAGCTGAAGCTAGGCATTGGTTGGTGATCTTTGAGCTCATCCCAATAGCATGTGAGCTTGGTGAAATAGTCAGCAATGTTCATGTTTCCTTGCTTGAGAGAGTTGATCTTCTGCTCAAGAGTGAAGATGCGGGCTTGATTTGGCTGAGCATATCTCACTTTCAGCTTATCCCGGGCATCAACTACAGTGCTTGAATACAAGATAGTATTCTTGATATCATTGGTCACTGAATGAATCATCCAGAAGAGTATCAGTGTGTTGCGTTTGATCCAAGACTTCTTGTATGGATTATCGTCTGCTGGGTAAGGCAAGGTTCCATCAATGAACCCCTTCTTGTTTCGGGTAGTGAGGGTCATATTGAAAGCCCTCTGTCATGTGTGGTAGTTAGTGCCATCAAGAACTGGTTGAATAGCCCCAGATGTAGCACTGTCAAAATGATGGAGGTAAAAGTGACTGGAACTGGAAGGGTCATCTTCACGGCTAGGAGGTGGTGGAGTTAGTGGAGTTGAAGTCGAGCCGCATGTCATTGATGTGACTGGTGCTTAGTGTTCTTGTGTAAAAGAGTGATGTTTAGGACCTGTCTCCGATGCCAAAACAAAATTTAAAACATAAAGAAGAGAAACTGAGTTTTCATTAATGGTTGCGGAATTTTTCGTTACAGAAACAGAGCTCTTGTATTGCTCTTATATAGCCGGAAATTAATGCCCTAAACCTAGCAGTGATAATAAATTACAATGGGGCTTTTACTTGTCTAGTACAGTAGTAAAATACCCCTAAATCAAACGGGAAGGAATGCACAGAAGAATCCAGAATTGAAGAAGATAAGATCAAAGACAAACCCTAATAGTACTGCTACTGTACTATTCTCCATTTTGAGTTTTCCCGCCTATGGAATCGTGTCTCCAATTAGTTCATCTTAGTCCCTCTACGACTCATGGTATGGCTATGCACGGATTCGTCTGAGGTTGGGCGAGAACTCCTCCATTAATTCATTTCTTCTTCGCTGCAACTTTCTGGGCTAAAGCTTTCCCGCGTGTAGCTCTGTTTCTGCTCTTGATTTCCAACAATATATGATGTTTAACTTGCACAGGTTGTGGATTGCAGGACACAAAGGCTGATTGCGATGACCTTAATCTGGTTTGTTAGACACGGTGCACTAGTATCTTCATGTCATACACCTTTCCACCAGCAGCTATCTTAATTCACTATTTTATGCCTAATCATCTGAGAAGATCAATCTGTTTCATACATAGTAATATGTAGCTTGTGATTACGGTCTCTTGTTCGAGTATAAATCTGAGAAGATCATTCGGCAAGGCTAAAAAGTCCCTGAGTTGGAGCTAAGCTACTAGTTTGATATATTCATGTTAAACACTTAATACTACTGACGAAGTGTGTTTCAGTTTGGACAGCCAGATGACTTGTAATGTGCTTAATTACAAAGTCATATCCTCACATTAATTATCCTAACAAGCAAATCCCAATTCTGAAAATTATAAATGTGTTGAGGCTTGACTAATTAAATTGAACTCCAAGCCCAGAATATTCCTTCCAAATTAGAGAGAAAATGCAATCAGCATTTGAATGTATGTTATCTACTTCAAAAAAAAAAGCATTTGAATGTATGAAATGCCGAGTTGCCAACTAACTACCAATAGATAAGTAACACATCGATGTCTGCCTACTTAGATAGTGTAACCCCACTTAACCACTTGACAAAGTTTCCTAATTCAACATAACCTAGTCCTAGGTCCCTTTACACAGGGAAAGAAACTCCATTAGGATAGTACACCATACCTTTAAAAATATCTACAGCCACCTTGGCATAGCCAAGGTAGCCCCAATTACGACCCCACGAATTTTTGATAAGGTAAAAATTCGTGCCAGTGGCTGGCTCTGTACCATAGCCAATTATGAGAATAGCATGATCTCTTGGTTGTTGAACTTTCACATCTTTCCACTCCTTTCCTTTTCCTTTCTTAGCCTTCTTTGCACAAGTGTTGTTGCTGCTGCCCTGGGTTGCTTTTGCTACTTTCTTAAAAACAGACTGTAAAAACATTAAAAGCAAATGTCAATTTCTTTGAAGTAAAATAGTCTCTCAACAGTGGATACTTGTGCAAATCCATTGTAAATACAAGTAAAATATACTAGTTCATTCCTAAGTATGATGTGTCAGACAACATTTTAATCATAAAATGTACAAAGTAAAATAGTCTCAGCAGTGGATACTTATGCAAATCAATTGTAGATACAAGTAAAATACACTACTTGTTCACTCCTAAGTATGATGTGTCAGACAACATTTTAAATTTTTAATCTTAAAATGGACCAAGTAAAATAGTCTCAGCAGGATACTTATGCAAATCCATTGTAAATACAAGTAAAATACACTACTTGTTCATTTCTAAGCATGATGTGTCAAACAACATTTTAATCTTAAAAGGGACCTGTCATCAATCTTCTTAGCTATAGTACATTTCTAAATAGTCTTACAAATAGTTTTGAGGAAACTGCTGCCACTAACTGAAATTTGGAAGGATAATTATCGGGTGAAGGGCATTTTGAGGTAACAGAAATACATAAACCGAAGACCAATTTCAATGTATTGGGATCATTCCTAATTATTTTTCTTTCCAGCTAAACAGGCCCTCTACCATGGAATATCACAACAATACCTAAGTTTGTTTAAGCATGTATGTAGTATGGCTGATAAGTTAATACATGATAAACATCAGCTTTGATAGGCACAAAAATTTAGTGATTTCTTACAAAAACTCATTGTGAGATGGTTAAATGAAGTAGTCTGATCAAAGTAATTTTGAAGAAATTTCATGTAGTTTTGCAAAAGGTTCTAGACAACATTGTAAGGCAGGAAAAGACTCAAGAATCATACAATTGGCATTGTCAGCTGATCCTTTATAAGTGACAGACATTATTTTCAGAGAACATAAGCTACTATGTTTTTGTATTTATCTAATACGATCGAATGCTAACTAGCTACACTTTAGGAATTATGAACCAAAAAATACTGGATGCAGGTGCCTTTTCTCGTTTAGGTATCCTCGCACTATTATGAGAACAGAACGGGTTTTGTACTGCATAACATTATAACTCTTAAAATCAATGCTACTACATTAGATAAGCAGAACCAAAGCTCCATGCAAACTTGACAATAATACTCTTTCTTAAGTTGAATAAGCTAAGCATCGACTCCTCATTAACATATAGACTACCCAAACTGAGTTTCACTAAAAGATGCTTCACAAAAAAAAACTAAGTACCAATAGCCGTCTATAAAGGACCTTACCTTTCCATCACTACCGAGCATGCCAAACTTGTCGAACTCCAACGTCCATTGTAATACAGCACCTACTGGTCCCTTGTTAATAACCTTTTTCATCTTCTCAAAATCTTGAACCGAAGCCGTTAGAAAACCTTTCTCCTCCTTGTCCACCCCAACATGACCGACCCTAACTCTTTTGGTGTCCGGAGGTATATTTTCCACCTTTTGTGCCCACTGCATATATTAAACATTAAATTTACAAATTACTAAACAAAATATTTAATTTGCAATTTACTAAACGAACCTTTGGAGGGGGATAAACGTCCTTGCAATTAGGATCCTTACATCCACCAAACAGGGCCTTGAACTTATAAACATACTCCTCCACACCACCATTTATCATTAGAAATCGAAAAACCTCTTCATAAGTCACCTCCCTACAACCACATTCATCCGGTGGTCTTGTACTCCTCATACAGTCAAGCGGATATTGAGGGGCAAAGTGCGTAAGAACTCTAGCCATTAAATCCCATTGTAGCAACGCTAAATAAGCGCTTAAAATGTTACAAGCAACGATGTATACGCAAGCATCTGGTAATAAAATATAAACATCAAAATATCATAATTATAAAATAATAGTAAACAGGTTCATGAGGATCTATGTTGACAATAATTGAGAACCTGTAAATTAATAAAATATGTGTTGTACCATTGTTTAAGTATTGAAAGACTGTAATTGAGAACCTATAAATTGAGAGAGTTTAAGTTTAAATTTGTAAAGGATCGAACTGTTCATGGTAAATTGGGATCTCAATTGAAATGAATTATTACCAGTGTGGTACCTAATGTATGTATAGTAGGATCATGATCCCTATTGAATAACATATACTGCCCTATGTGCAGATAGATTTTCAGATTTCTGACAGGGTATGCAGGTCATTTTTCACCACGTTTGTATGTCAAATGGGATCCTGACACAAGTGTATAATGCTGTGCTTTAAACCAACGGACCCAAATGGGTCAGTTGTTTCAAGGTACAACATAATAACCTATGTGGTATCAATCACATAAATTTTTTATGTTTTATTCTAAAATCAAGGGATCCCATTTGACATACAACTGGAGCGAGAAATGACATGCTTAACCCTGGCAGGAGTCTGCACACCTATTCTACAAATAGTCTACTGTATGTTCCATACTAGCAATCATGATCCTACTACGATGATCCTACTATTCATGCATTATGATACCTAGACTAATGCATTCCCATTTACTCCAATTTTACATTGAACTGTAGATCCTTGCTAAATTCAAACGGAAGATCTCTCAATCTCCAAGATCTCACTCACAACACCTCCATACTTAAAAATCCCATAATCCAGACTGTAATTCAGCCCATACTTCATCAATAAATTCCACCTATTGCTACTCGTCGTACCTTGCATTATATATCACAGAATATCACAAAATATGTTATCTTTTATTGCTCCATAGCCATTGTATAACTGAGTCTATCCATTTTATAATTGCTATGTACCCATTATATAACTAAACCTATACATTTTTTATTATGGATAGACCAAAAATTATTCTAAAGCTGAGGATATTTTGTTTCCTTTAATATAATTATTAATTTTAAGCATGCATAGTAATTACCTATTAAATCGTATCCTAACACATTACCGATTCAAGAAGAAAAAAAACAAAATTATTGTATATTAATATTACAAATACTTAATTAATGACAATCGGTGCAATCATATTAAAATCCTTTGATAGATACAGAAGGACTCATGTTGCACAAATGATCCCAAAAATTAAGTTCAAATTCATTACTGGACAAATTTTGTTTTTTAGTCTATTGAAGGATCTTCGCAACATTAAATGCAGTACGGATTGGCAAGATTAATTTGTGTTATGTACTTTCTCTGTTTACGACTAGGGGCATTTAGGAATGAAAATTTGCATAAATCTTTCTGCACTACAATTTTGCACCTCATGCCAACTTGTGTGTACCTCATGTTGATTTTGTTTCAAGATTGTGGTTGTCCCAAACCACAAAACTGCAAGTTTGTGTATGGCCGTAGAAATTATCCTCGGATTATTTTCATTGGCCTACACAAACTTGAAAGTTTGTTGTATCAAACAACCACAATTTGGATTCAATTGCATAACATACACACCAAAGGTCAAAATCTGTACTACAGAAATTTTTTAACAAAAATCTATGCCCAAATCGCCCTTAGTATTGAAAGAAATAAGAATGATACAATCAAAAAATAATACTTCATTTCCCAACAATTAATGAACCAAGGATCCTACTGTACCAAACTAAAACAAACTACAATAATGCACACTTTTGTTTTGTAATTTGTATTTCAAAGTTTCTCCGGGGATCATTTGTTTTTTGTTTTTTTTTCATTTTTCATAAATTTGGAGTTTAGACATGAGACTGCAGTGTATGGTTTTGGTTCTATAATTATAATTATTTGGTACTCATCTATATCCCAAACCAAAAACAAAAAACAAAACAAATGCTAAACGCATAAAACAATCCCTATATAAACTATTGAAATGACTAATTAATAATAATTAACTAATGGCCATATTTTAATTAAATAAAGACTTAATTATATTTTTCTAATATAAAGAATCTTTGTTCCATATCAAGTATCTAAATTATGGTAATTGAATAACAGGAAGAACATTTCTATAAACTCTTGACATAACTAATAAAAAATAATAAAGTAATGGACAGATTTTAATTAAATAAAGACTTAATTATATTTACAATCTTATATATAATAATATATTATATAATACCAAGAATCCTACACTGCGGTGTCCCATATTAAATAGCTACTCTGCAAAAAAAATGCTACACATTAAAATCTTTTGGCAAACTTGTCAAAGATAAATGGTAGCTTGCTAAACTTAGTGCTACCCTTGCCAAAATTAATGCTACCCTGCCAAAACGATATTGCTAGTTTGTCCAAAATTGATGTTATCTTGCCAAAATATATTGCTACCTAGCCATTATATAATAATGGAGCCTCTCCATTTTATTAGCCACCTAACCTTATTTACTAAATGGATGAGATCTTCGTAAACAAAATGACAATTACAAATTGGCCAAGTAAATTGTTAAGTTAACTAAAAAAAACAGCTAATTGTCCAACATTGATAGTAATAACCCAAAATACAATATTACTATATAGCCAGCTCAAGATAAAAGGGAAAAAAAAACAAAATCTTCATTCTTTATCTTCACTTATGGACAGGAGATGGTGTTCAAAATTTTTTTTTTTTATTTGACAATTTTCGTGTCCCTTATCGATCAAGGGTAGGTTCCTGATCCCTACCATCCTGATCAACAGACCTATTGGTAGAGTAGAATACTTAAATCCTGACAGGGAAATGGAAGTATTTTTCACTGGCTGTGTATGTAAAATAGGATCCCGTGGGTTTAGAATGAAACTTAAAAGGGTGATGTATTTGGGACCACAAAAGTGTATAATAGTACTGTAAACTTAAAAATGACCTGCTTAACCCTGGCAGGAGTCTGCTCACCTATTCTGCAAATAGTCTACTGTATGTTCCATACTAGCAATCATGATCCTACTACGATGATCCTACTGTTCATGCATTATGATACCCAGACTAATGCATTCCCATTTACTCCAATTTTACATTGAACTGTCGATCCTTGCTAAATTCAAACTGAAGATCTCTCAATCTCCAAGATCTCATTCCAACTTAAAAATCCCATAATCAAGACTGTAATTCATCCCATACCCTCATCAATAAATTCCACCTATTGCTACTTGTCGTACCTTGCGTTATATATCACAGAATATCAAAAAATATGTATCTTTTATTGCTACATAGTCATTGTATAATTGTATAACTGAGCCTATCCATTTTATAAAGTTGAGGATATTTTGTTGCCTTTAATATAATTATTAATTTTAAGCATGCTTAGTAATTACCGATTAAATCGTATCCTAACAAATTACCGATTCAAGAAGAAAAAAACCAAAATTGTATTAAAATTGCAAAACTTAATTAATGACAATTGATGCAATCATTTTAAAATCCTTTGATTGATACAAAAGGATTCAAGTAGCACAAATGATCCCAAAAATTAAGTTCAAATTCATTACTGGACAATTTTGTTTTTTAGTCTATTGAAGGATCTTCGCAACATTAAATGCAGTGCGGATTGGCAAGATTAATTTGTATTATGTACTTACTCTGTTTACGACTAGGGGCATTTTCGGAATGAAATTTTGCATAAAACTTTTTGCACTACATTTTTGCACCTCATGCCAACTTGTGTGTACCTCAAGTTGATGTTTCAAGATTGGTTGCCCCAAACCACAAAAGTGCAAGTTTGTGTATGGTTGTTGAAATTATCCTAATAAAAATTGACAATTGAGGTACTAAAGGACAATTAGACTATTGACAACTGAGTTACTAAAGGACAATTAAACTATTAGGTTTTTTTTTCAGTTTGTAAATCCATCAATCTGATTTTCCAAAGCATCACTTCCAAACTTTGATAAAGAATCAACAAGTTGATTAAACTACTAATAATAATAGGTACTCCAGAAGAATAAAAACAACAGGGATAATAAAACAAAACAGAAAACTTACAGCACTTTTTCTGATCTAAAGGTGCACCTATCACATTTTCCCCTACCCAGCATTCTTCTACCTATTAAAAAAATAATAATAAGATATTAGTCGACAACATACAAGCAAGACAAAATAACCAATAAAGATTACTGACAGATTCTTTGATTTTATGTAGGTTATATAAAGGTAAAATACATATTTAAAGCTAAAAATGGGAGGGGCAGGATTAAATGAAATGTAAAATGAAAAATGAAATGTAAAATAAAAAGGATTGACAGAATCTTTGAGATATGGGGAACAGAAAATAGAAAATTTAAATCAAAAAAATAGGGAACAGGATTTGGATTATGAAATGTAAAATGTAAAAACAAAAGAAGAAAGTTTAAAGAAAATTACTATATCTAAGAATAATTATTCCATGAAATTTAAATAAATTGACAAATAGAATCAAACCCCAGTTTTTTCATTGAAGAATGGATCCTTCTTCAAGTTTGGTCTTTCAGCAAAGAGTGCCAAGTGAGCCAAATCCTCTTGATTCATATTGCCTTCAATCAAAACTCAAGAGGAGAGGAGGATTTTCACAAGAGAATTTAGAAACTTAGGGTTAGTGGAATACGTATGATTTAGGAAGACTCACAGACAGTGAGGTGTGGGCTTAACTAACAGAGCTCTCCGGGACCCTAAATCCCTAAAGTCTATGGGTTGAACTTGAAGCTAACTGCCTCAGAATGAGATGGGCTGGGTTCATGAGTTTTAGAAACGTTCTCTTCTGTTACGTGGGCTGGGTTCAATTTTTAGTATTTGATTCATTTTGATGAAACAAATGTAGAATGAGTAAAAAAGAACAAATGGAAAATTTTGTCTATATGTACGAGAACTCAAGAAGCGAGTCTTTATTTATGTGTATCATTTCTATTTTACCAGAAAACTAAAAATAAAAAGAACGAATGTAACTAGTTGCGTATAACTTATAATATTGATATTGAAGGGCAAGGAAATCATTATTATTTTGTAATTAGTACTCATACATACCGAAAAGGGCAAGGAAAATAAGAGAAAAAATTGGAAAAAAAATAAATAATGGACCTTACCTTTCCATCACTACCGAGCATGACAAACTTGTCGAACTCCAACGTCCATGGTAATACAGCACCTACTGGTCCCTTGTTAATAACCTTTTTCATCTTCTCAAAATCTTGAACCGAAGCCGTTAGAAAACCTTTATCCTCCTTGTCCACCCCAACATGACCGACCCTAACTCTTATGGTGTTCGGAGGTATATTTTCCACATTTTGTGCCCACTGCATATATTAAACATTAAATTTACAATTTACTAAACAAAATATTTTGTTTCCTATTTACTAAACGAACCTTTGGAGGGGGATAAACGTCCTTGCAATTAGGATCCTTACATCCACCAAATAGGGCCTTGAACTTATAAACATACTCCTCCACACCACCATTTATCATTAGAAATCGAAAAACCTCTTCATAAGTCACCTCCCTACAACCACATTCATCCGGTGGTCTTGTACTCCTCATACAGTCAAGCGGATATTGAGGGGCAAAGTGCGTAAGAACTCTAGCCATTAAATCCCATTGTAGCAACGCTAAATAAGCGCTTAAAAGGTTACAAGCAACGATGTATACGCAAGCATCTGGTAATAAAAAAGAAACATCAAAATATCTCATGAAGAGCTATGTTGACAGTAATATAATGATAATATGCATGATCCCAATTAACATGCAAGTCCTATAAGTAGATTTTTTCAATATATGGAAAATTCAGTATACAGAGAATGTGTTGCTACTAGGTTAATCCAATTAAATTAATAAAATGATTAAATTTCAGTATTTGAGCCAAGTTTAAATTACAAGTTAAAATGTATACTTGATAAAAAAAAATTTGTCCAGTTTATACTTATCAAACTAGAATATAATGGAATATAACGAAAATTGACAATTGAGTAGTAAAGGACAATTAAACTATTAGTTTTTTTTTTTTTTTTTTTTCAGTTTATACATCCATCAATCTGATTTGCCAAAACATCACTCCCAAACTTGACAGTAGTATAATGATAATAATATGCATGATCCCAACTAATATACATACAAGTCATAGAAAAATAGATATTTTTCAAAATATGGAAACTTCACTATAGATATAATGTGTTGCTAATATGTTAATTCAATTAAATAACATGACCAAATTTCTGTATTTTAGCCGTTCAAATTACAAGTTAAAATGTTACTTCATAAAACTTTTTCTTTTCAGTTTATACTTATCAAACTAGAATATAATAGAATCTAAAAAATTGACAATTGATGTACAAAAGGGCAATTAAAATATTAGTTTTTTTTTTATTTTCAGTTTATACATCCATCAATCTGATTTGCCAAAACATCACTTCCAAACTTTGATAAAGAATCCACATTGAGCCTATCCATGTTCGGATATAAGGATGAACCGACTTATTGCATCTTGTATGGGATTGTTTAAGGGGTTCCATTGTTGAAGTATTGAAGATCTGTAACTGAGATCTTGTAAATTGAGAGAGTTTAAGTTTGAATTTGTAAAGGATCGAACTGTTCATGGTAAATTTGGATCTCAATTGAAATGAATTATTACCAGTGTGGTACCTAATGTATGTACAGTAGGATCATAATCCCTATTGAATAACATATACTGTCCTATGTGCAGATAGGTTTTCAGATTTCTGAGAGGGGTATGCAGGTCATTTTTCACCTCGCTTGTATGTCAAATGGGATCCTGTTTGTTTCTAATAAAGTGGAAAAAAACCGTGTAATTTAAACCGCACATGTGTATAATGCTGTACTTTAAACCAACGGACTTTGGGTCCGTTGGTTCAAGGTACAACATAATACACCTATGTGGTTTTTTCAGTTTTATTCTAAAATCAAGGGATCCCATTTGACATAAAACTGGAGTGAAAAATGACCTGCTTAGCCCTGGCAGGAGTCTGCAGACCTATTCTGCAAATAGTCTGTTGTTGTTCCATACTAGCAGTCATGATCCTACTGTTCATGCATTATGATACCCGGACTAATGCATTCCCAGTTACTCCAATTTTACATTGAACTGTTGTTCCTTGCTAAATTCAAACTGAAGATCTCTCAATCTCCAAGATCTCACTTACAACACCTCCATACTTAAAAATCCCATAATCCAGACTGTAATTCAGCCCATACCTCATCAATAAATTCCACCTATTGCTACTGGTCGTACCTTGCATTATATATCACAGAATATCACAAAATATGTTATCTTTTATTGCTCCATAGCCATTGTATAACTGAGTCTATCCATTTTAAAATTGCTACGTACCCATTATGTAACTAAACCTATCCATTTTATTATGGATAGACCAAAAATTATTCTAAAGCTGAGGATATTTTGTTGCCTTTAATATAATTATTAATTTTAAGCATGCGTAGTAATTACCGATTAAATCGTATCCTAACACATTACCGATTCAAGAAGAAAAAAAACAAAATTATTGTATATTAATATTACAAATACTTAATTAATGACAATCAATGCAATCATATTAAAATTATTTGATAGATATAGAAGGACTCATGTAGCACAAATGATCCCAAAAATTAAGTTCAAATTCATTACTGGACAAATTTTGTTTTTTAGTCTATTGAAGGATCTTCGCAACATTAAATGCAGTACGGATTAGCAAGATTAATTTGTGTTATGTACTTTCTCTGTTTACGACTAGGGGCATTTAGGAATGAAAATTTGCATAAATCTTTCTGCACTACAATTTTGCACCTCATGCCAACTTGTGTGTACCTCATGTTGATGTTTCAAGATTGTGGTTGTCCCAAACCACAAAACTGCAAGTTTGTGTATGGCCGTAGAAATTATCCTAGGATTATTTTCATTGCCCTACACAAACTTGAAAGTTTGTTGTATCAAGCAACCACAATTTGGATTCACTTGCATAACATACACACCAAAGGTCAAAATCTGTACTACAGAATTTTTTTAACAAAAATCTATGCCCAAATCGCCCTTAGTATTGAAAGAAATAAGAATGATACAATCCAAAAATAGTACTTCATTTCCCAGCATTTAATGAACCAAGGATCCTACTTTACCAAACTAAAACAAAACTACAATAATGCACACTTTTGTTTTGTAATTTGTATTTCAAAGTTTCTGCGGGGATCATTTGTTTTTTGTTTTTTTTTTCATTTTTGATTAAATTGGAGTTTAGACATGAGACTGCAGTGTATGGTTTTGGTTCTATAATTATAATTATTTGGTACTCATCTATATCCCAAACCAAAAATAAAAAACAAAACAAATGCTAAACGCATAAAACAATCCCTATATAAACTATTGAACTGACTAATTAACAATAATTAACTAATGGCTATATTTTAATTAAATAAAGACTTAATTATATTTTTTTAATATCAAGAATCTTTGTTCCATATCAAGTATCTAAATTATGGTAATTCAATAACAGGAAGAACATTTCTATAAACTCTTGACATAACTAATAAAAAATAAAAAATTAATGGACAGATTTTAATTAAATAAAGACTTAATTATACTTCCAATCTTATATATAATAATATATTACATAATACCAAGAATCCTACAATGCGGTGTCCCATATTAAATGGCTACTCTGCAAAAAAAATGCTCCACATTAAAATCTTTTGGCAAACTTGTCAAAGATAAATGGTAGCTTGCTAAAATTAGTGCTACCCTTGCCAAAATTAATGCTACCCTGCCAAAACGATATTGCTAGTTTGTCCAAAATTGATGCTATCTTGCCAAAATATATTGCTACCTAGCCATTATATAATAATGGAGTCTCTCCATTTTATTAGCCACCTAACCTTATTTACTTAATGGATGAGTATCTTCTTAACCAAAATGACAAATTACAAATTGGCCAAGTATATTGTTAAGTTAACTAAAAAAAATAGAAACAAAAACAGCTAATTGTCCAACATTGATAGTAATAACCCAAAATACAATATTACTATATAGCCAGCTCAAGATAAAAGGGAAAAAAAAAAAAATCTTCATTCTTTATCTTCTCTTATGGAAAGGAGATGGTGTTCAAAATTTTTTTTTTTTTTTTGCCAATTTTCCTGTCCCTTATCGATCAAGGGTAGGTTCCTGGTCCCTACCATCCTGATCAACAGACCTATTGGTATAGTAGAATACTTAAATCCTGACAGGGAAATGGAAGTATTTTTTCACTGACTGTGTATGTAAAATAGGATCCCGTGGGTTTAGAATGAAACTTAAAAGGGTGATGTATTTGGGACCACAAAAGTGTATAATAGTACTGTAAACCAACATACTTATTGTAAAAGGGATTATTTCCATGACCATACAAAAACTTGCAGTTTTGTGGTATGAGACAACCACATTTTGAAATCAATTACATAAGATACACAACAATTGGTATGAGGTCAACATTTGTACTGCAAAATTTGTTTTCTAAATTATGTTACTAAAATGCCCCTAGTAGAGAAAAAAAAACAAGAATGACACATTTACTTTACTGACATATTCTAATTTGTGTGTATCCCATGTGGATGTTTTCAAATTGTAGTTCTCCAAAACCACAAAAGTGCAAGTTTAAGTATGGCGTGGAAATTATCCATTTATAATGAAGCTTTTTGTAGAAAAGGTGCTAGAAATGTTTTACAAGTTGCCACAACCCTTAAATAAACAACAAGAGGTAAATTAAAATTATTTCAAAAAAAAAAAAAGAGATAAATTAATAAAATATGTGTTGTACCATTGTTTAAGTATTGAAAGACTGTAATTGAGAACCTTTAAATTGAGAGAGTTTAAGTTTAAATTTGTAAAGGATCGAACTGTTCATGGTAAATTGGGATCTCAATTGAAATGAATTATTACCAGTGTGGTACCTATTGTATGTACAGTAGGATCATGATCCCTATTGAATAACATATACTGTCCTATGTTCAGATAGGTTTTCAGATTTCTGACAGGGTATGTAGGTCATTTTTCACCACATTTGTATGTCAAATGGGATCCTGACACAAGTGTATAATGTTGTGCTTTAAACCAACGGACCCAAATGGGTCAGTTGTTTCAAGGTACAACATAATACACCTATGTGGTATCAATCACATCAATTTTTTTTGATTTGGATTATGAAATGTAAAATGTAAAAACAAAAGAAGAAAGTTTAAAGAAAATTACTATATCTAAGAATAATTATTCCATGAAATTTAAATAATGACAAATAGAATCAAACCCCAGTTTTTTCATTGAAGAATGGATCCTTCTTCAAATTTGGTCTTTCAGCAAAGAGTGCCAAGTGAGCCAAATCCTCTTGATTCATATTGCCTTCAATCAAAACTCAAGAGGAGAGGAGGATTTTCACAAGAGAATTTAGAAACTTAGGGTTAGTGGAATACGTATGATTTAGGAAGACTCACAGACAGTGGGGTGTGGGCTTAACTAACAGAGCTCTCCGGGACCCTAAATCCCTAAAGGCTATGGGTTGAACTTGAAGCTAACTGCCTCAGAATGAGATGGGCTGGGTTCATGAGTTTTAGAAACGTTCTCTTCTGTTACGTGGGCTTGGTTCAATTTTTAGTATTTGATTAATTTTGATGAAACAAATGTAGAATGAGTAAAAAGAACAAATGAAAAATTTTGTCTATATGTACGAGAACTCAAGAAGCGAGTGTTTATTTATGTGTATCATTTCTATTTTACCAGAAAACTAAAAATATAAAGAACGAATGTAACTAGTTGCGTATAACTTATAATATTGATATTGAAGGGCAAGAAAATCATTATTATTTTGTAATTAGTACTCATACATACCGAAAAGGGCAAGGAAAATAAGAGAAAAAATTGGAAAATAAATAAATAAAGGACCTTACCTTTCCATCACTACCGAGCATGCCAAACTTGTCGAACTCCAACGTCCATGGTAATACAGCACCTACTGGTCCCTTGTTAATAACCTTTTACATCTTCTCAAAATCTTGAATCGAAGTCGTTAGAAAACCTTTATCCTCCTTGTCCACCCCAACATGACCGACCCTAACTCTTTTGGTGTCCGGAGGTATATTTTCCACCTTTTGTGCCCACTGCATATATTAAACATTAAATTTACAATTTACTAAACAAAATATTTAATTTGCAATTTACTAAACGAACCTTTGGAGGGGGATAAATGTCCTTGCAATTAGGATCCTTACATCCACCAAACAGGGCCTTGAACTTATAAACATACTCCTCCACACCACCATTTATCATTAGAAATCGAAAAACCTCTTCATAAGTCACCTCCCTACAACCACATTCATCCGGTGGTCTTGTACTCCTCATACAGTCAAGCGGATATTGAGGGGCAAAGTGCGTAAGAACTCTAGCCATTAAATCCCATTGTAGCAACGCTAAATAAGCGCTTAAAAGGTTACAAGCAACGATGTATACGCAAGCATCTGGTAATAAAAAATAAACATCAAAATATCTCATGAGGAGCTATGTTGACAGTAATATAATGATAATATGCATGATCCCAATTAACATGCAAGTCCTATAAATAGATTTTTTCAATATATGAAAAATTCAGTATACAGAGAATGTGTTGCTACTAGGTTAATTCAATTAAATTAATAAAATGATTAAATTTCAGTATTTGAGCCAAGTTTAAATTACAAGTTAAAATGTATACTTGATAAAACTTTTTTTGTCCAGTTTATACTTACCAAACTAGAATGTAATAGAATCTAACAAAAATTGACAATTGAGTAGTAAAGGACAATTAAACTATTAGTTTTTTTTTTTTTTTTTTTCAGTTTATACATCCATCAATCTGATTTGCCAAAACATCACTTCCAAACTTGACAGTAGTATAATGATAATAATATGCATGATCCCAACTAATATACATACAAGTCATATAAAAATAGATATTTTTCAAAATATGGAAACTTCACTATAGATATAATGTGTTGCTAATATGTTAATTCAATTAAATAACATGACCAAATTTCTGTATTTTAGCCGTTCAAATTACAAGTTAAAATGTTACTTCATAAAACTTTTTCTTTTCAGTTTATACTTATCAAACTAGAATATAATAGAATCTAACAAAAATTGACAATTGATGTACTAAAGGGCAATTAAAATTTTGGTTTTTTTTTTTTTTTATTTTGAGTTTATACATCCATCAATCTGATTTGCCAAAACATCACTTCCAAACTTTGATAAAGAATCCACATTGAGCCTATCCATGTTCGGATATAAGGATGAACCGAATTATTGCAGCTTGTATGGGATTGTTTAAGTATGAACCTATCCATTTTATTATGGATAGACCAAAAATTATTCTAAAGCTGAGGATATTTTGTTGCCTTTAATATAATTATTAATTTTAAACATGTTTAGTAATTACCGATTAAATCGTATCCTAACACATTACCGATTCAAGAAGAAAAAAACAAAAATTATTGTATATTAATATTACAAATACTTAATTAACGACAATCGATGCAATCATATTAAAATCCTTTGATAGATACAGAAGGACTCATGTAGCACAAATGATCCCAAAAATTAAGTTCAAATTCATTACTGGACAAATTTTGTTTTTTAGTCTATTGAAGGATCTTCGCAACATTAAATGCAGTACGGATTGGCAAGATTAATTTGAGTTATGTACTTTCTCTGTTTACGACTAGGGGCATTTAGGAATGAAAATTTGCATAAATCTTTCTGCACTACAATTTTGCACCTCATGCCAACTTGTGTGTACCTCATGTTGATGTTTCAAGATTGTGGTTGTCCCAAACCACAAAACTGCAAGTTTGTGTATGGCCGTAGAAATTATCCTAGGATTATTTTCATTGCCCTACACAAACTTGAAAGTTTGTTGTATCAAACAACCACAATTTGGATTCACTTGCATAACATACACACCAAAGGTCAAAATCTGTTCTACAGAAATTTTTTAACAAAAATCTATGCCCAAATCGCCCTTAGTATTGAAAGAAATAAGAATGATACAATCCAAAAATAGTACTTCATTTCCCAGCAATTAATGAACCAAGGATCCTACTTTACCAAACTAAAACAAAACTACAATAATGCACACTTTTGTTTTGTAATTTGTATTTCAAAGTTTCTCCGGGGATAATTTGTTTTTTGTTTTTTTTTTCATTTTTCATAAAATTGGAGTTTAGACATGAGACTGCAGTGTATGGTTTTGGTTCTATAATTATAATTATTTGGTACTCATCTATATCCCAAACCAAAAACAAAAAATAAAACAAATGCTAAACGCATAAAACAATCCCTATATAAACTATTGAACTGACTAATTAATAATAATTAACTAATGGCTATATTTTAATTAAATAAAGACTTAATTATATTTTTTTAATATCAAGAATCTTTGTTCCATATCAAGTATCTAAATTATGGTAATTGAATAACAGGAAGAACATTTCTATAAACTCTTGACATAACTAATAAAAAATAATAAAGTAATGGACAGATTTTAATTAAATAAAGACTTAATTATATTTCCAATCTTATATATAATAATATATTATATAATACCAAGAATCCTACATTGCGGTGTCCCATATTAAATGGCTACTCTGCAAAAAAAATGCTCCACATTAAAATCTTTTGGCAAACTTGTCAAAGATAAATGGTAGCTTGCTAAATTAGTGCTACCCTTGCCAAAATTAATGCTACCCTGCCAAAACGATATTGCTAGTTTGTCCAAAATTGGTGCTATCTTGCCAAAATATATTGCTACCTAGCCATTACATAATAATGGAGCCTCTCCATTTTATTAACCACCTAACCTTATTTACTAAATGGATGAGTATCTTCGTAAACAAAATGACAAATTACAAATTGACCAAGTAAATTGTTAAGTTAACTAAAAAAAATAGAAAAAAAAAAAACAGTTAATTGTCCAACATTGATAGTAATAACCCAAAATACAATATTACTATATAGCCAGCTCAAGATAAAATGGAAAAAAAAAAAACAAAATCTTCATTCTTTATCTTCACTTATGTTCAGGAGATGGTGTTCAAAACTTTTTTTTTTTTGCCAAATTTCCTGTCCCTTATCGATCAAGGGTAGTTTCCTGATCCCTACCATCCTGATCAACATACCTATTGGTATAGTAGAATACTTAAATCCTGACAGGGAAATGGAAGTATTTTTTTCACTGGCTGTGTATGTAAAATAGGATCCCGTGGGTTTAGAATGAAACTTAAAGGGTTGATGTATTTGGGACCACAAAAGTGTATAATAGTACAGTAAACCAACAGACCTATTGTAAAAGGGATTATTTCCATGACCATACAAAAACTTGCAGTTTTGTGGTATGAGACAACCACATTTTGAAATCAATTACATAAGATACACAACAATTGGTATGAGGTCAACATTTGTTTTCTAAATTCTGTTACTAAAATGCCCCTAGTTGAGAAAAAAAACAAGAATGACACATTTACTTTACTGACATATTCTAATTTGTGTGTATCCCATGTCGATGTTTTCAAATTGTAGTTCCCCCAAACCACAAAAGTGCAAGTTTAAGTATGGCGTGGAAATTATCCATTTATAATGAATCTTTTTGTAGAAAAGGTGCTAGAAATGTTTTACAAGTTGCCACAACCCTTAAATAAACAACAAGAGGTAAATTAAAATTATTTCAAAAAAAAAAGAGGTAAATTAATAAAATATGTGTTGTACCATTGTTTAAGTATTGAAAGACTGTAATTGAGAACCTGTAAATTGAGAGAGTTTAAGTTTAAATTTGTAAAGGATCGAACTGTTCATGGTAAATTGGGATCTCAACTGAAATGAATTATTACCGGTGTGGTACCTAATGTATGTACAGTAGGATCATGATCCCTATTGAATACATATACTGTCCTATGTGCAGATAGGTTTTCAGATTTCTGACAGGGTATGCAGGTCATTTTTCACCACGTTTGTATGTTAAATGGGATCCTGACACAAGTGTATAATGTTGTGCTTTAAACCAACGGAACCAAATGGGTCAGTTGTTTCAAGGTACAACATAATACACCTATGTGGTATCAATCACATCGATTTTTTCTGTTTTATTCTAAAATCAAGGGATCCCATTTGACATACAACTGGAGCGAAAAATGACCTGCTTAACCCTGGCAGGAGTCTGCACACCTATTCTGCAAATAGTCTACTGTATGTTCCGTACTAGCAATCATGATCCTACTACGATGATCCTACTGTTCATGCATTATGATACCCAGACTAATGCATTCCCATTTACTCCAATTTTACATTCAACTGTCGATCCTTGCTAAATTCAAACTGAAGATCTCTCAATCTCCAAGATCTCATTCCAACTTAAAAATCCCATAATCAAGACTGTAATTCAGCCCATACCCTCATCAATAAATTCCACCTATTGCTACTTGTCGTACCTTGCATTATATATCACAGAATATCACAAAATATGTATCTTTTATTGCTACATAGTCATTGTATAATTGTATAACTGAGCCTATCCATTTTATAAAGCTGAGGATATTTTATTGCGTTTAATATAATTATTAATTTTAAGCATGCTTAGTAATTATCGATTAAATCGTATCCTAACAAATTACCGATTCAAGAAGAAAAAAAAAACAAAATTATATTAAAATTGCAAAACTTAATTAATGACAATTGATGCAATCATCTTAAAATCCTTTGATAGATACAAAAGGACTCAAGTAGCACAAATGATCCCAAAAATTAAGTTCAAATTCATTACTGGACAATTTTGTTTTTTAGTCTATTGAAGGATCTTCGCAACATTAAATGCAGTACGGATTGGCAAGATTAATTTGTGTTATGTACTTACTCTGTTTACGACTAGGGGCATTTTAGGAATGAAATTTTGCATAAAACTTTCTGCACTACATTTTTGCACCTCATGCCAACTTGTGTGTACCTCAAGTTGATGTTTCAAGATTGGTTGTCCCGAACCACAAAAGTGCAAGTTTGTGTATGGCCGTTGAAATTATCCTAATAAAAATTGACAATTGAGGTACTAAAGGACAATTAGACTATTGACAACTGAGTTACTAAAGGACAATTAAACTATTAGGTTTTTTTTCAGTTTGTAAATCCATCAATCTGATTTTCCAAAGCATCACTTCCAAATTTTGATAAAGAATCAACAAGTTGATTAAACTACTGATAATAATAGGTACTCCAGAAGAATAAAAACAACAGGGATAATAAAACAAAACAGAAAACTTACGGCCCTTTTTATGATCTAAAGGTGCACCTATCACATTTTCCCCTACCCAACATTTTTCTACCTGTTAAAAAAATAATAATAAGATATTAGTCGACAACATACAAGCAAGACAAAATAACCAATAAAGATTATTGACAGATTCTTTGATTTAATGTAGGTTATATAAAGGTAAAATACATATTTAAAGCTAAAAATGGGAGGGGCAGGATTAAATGAAATGTAAAATGAAAAATGGAATGTAAAATAAAAAGGATTGACAGAATCTTTGAGATATGGGGAACATAAAATAGGAAATTTAAAGCAAAAGAATAGGGAACAGGATTTGGATTATGAAATGTAAAATGTAAAAACAAAAGAAGAAAGTTTAAAGAAAATTACTATATCTAAGAATAATTATTCCATGAAATTTAAATAAAACGACAAATAGAATCAAACCCCAGTTTTTTCATGCAAGAATGGATCCTTCTTCAAGTTTGGTCTTTCAGCAAAGAGTGCCAAGTGAGTCAAATCCTCTTGATTCATATTGCCTTCAATCAAAACTCAAGAGGAGAGGAGGATTTTCACAAGAGAATTTAGAAACTTAGGGTTAGTGCTATACGTATGATTTAGGAAGACTCACAGACAGTGGGGTGTGGGCTTAACTAACAGAGCTCTCCGGGACCCTAAATCCCTAAAGGCTATGGGTTGAACTTGAAGCTAACTGCCTCAGAATGAGATGGGCTGGGTTCATGAGTTTTAGAAACGTTCTCTTCTGTTACGTGGGTTGGGTTCAATTTTTAGTATTTGATTCATTTTGATGAAACAAATGTAGAATAAGTAAAAAAGAACAAATGGAAAATTTTGTCTATATGTACGAGAACTCAAGAAGCGAGTGTTTATTTATGTGTATCATTTCTATTTTACCAGAAAACTAAAAATAAAAAGAACGAATGTAACTAGTTGCGTATAACTTATAATATTGATATTGAAGGGCAAGGAAATCATTATTATTTTGTAATTAGTACTCATCTATATATACATGAAATATAGGGGTCTAGGAGAGCTCAATTTCATTCTCAAGAGCTTTCACACTATGTGGCAAAAATTTTGAGCTCATGGAAAAGATTCAATTTCATTTGTTTTGGTAAGTTTTCATTCATCTAATTTTTGTAATTTTTATTCTTCTTCCTCTTATGAAAAACGTCCAGCCATAAATAAATTAAAAAATCCAAAATTATACAACAAAATAAATTCATGAATTAAAAAATAATATGTTAATTTAATTATACAACAAAACAAATTTCGAAATTTAAAAATAAATCGTTTATTAATTAAATGTTGAATTATGGTGTCAATTAAATTCTTGGCAAAATGAATTTTAAAATTAATAATAAATATTTTTTTATTTAAACGGTGAATTAAAATGTTAATTAAAATCTAGGTAAAATATTTTCTGGAATTAAAATTAAATTCGTAGACACAATTGTACGAAAATCAGTTTAAGTTTTTTTAGTTTATTCATTCACAATTAATTTTAATTATTTAAAAATGATATTTAATAAATCAGTGATTTAATTATTTGTGTTTTTATTTTAAGAATAATCTTTTTTGCAAATCCATAGAAATAATAAATTAAAAAAAAATTGCAAAACCTGTGGCCATAGGGAATTGAACCCGGGTGGCATATACCATGAACATCACCACATTCCACTCAGCCACAGCTTTTCAATCGTTCATTATTGACAACATCAAGTATTGGTGTTCGATTTAATATTTTATGCTTTTAATTTTATTTAGTATAACAATTAAGTTTTTTTCCGTAATAATTACTCTAGATTATTAATTATTAAATCAGTCATATAATCGAATAAATCATTTAATTGGGGAAAAAAAAAGCTATGGCCAGAGGGATTTGAACCCGGGTGGCATATACCATGGACATCACCACATTCCACTCAACCACAACTTTTTAATTGTTCATTGTTGACAACATCAAGTATTGGTGTTCAATTTAATATTTTATGCTTTTAATTTTATTTAGTAACAATTAAGTTTTTTTCCGTAATAATTACTCTAGATTATTAATTATTGAATCAGTCATATAATCGAATAAATCATTTAATTAGAAAATAAAAAAAAGCTATGGCCAGAGGGATTTGAACCCGGGTGGCATATACCATGAACATCACCACATTCCACTCAGCCACAGCTTTTCAATCATTCGTTATTGACAACATCAAGTATTGGTGTTCGATTTAATATTTTATGCTTTTAATTTTATTTAGTATAACAATTAAATTTTTTTCCGTAATAATTACTCTAGATTATTAATTATTAAATCAGTCATATAATCGAATAAATTGAACGACATTACTGACCAAAGGAAGCTCGATGCTAATTGGGTTGGTTTTTATCATTGTTGTTGTATTCTGATTAAATTGTTCACTCATTGATTAGTCTAATCTTCTTGATTAAATTATTTTTGACGTTGGATGCTTTTACGAAAGCTTTGATCTTGCAATTATCACTAATCAATTCGTAGTCAGTCCTGATTTCTATTTCGCGATGCTAATTGTAAGTTTTATCTAATATAATTGAATTGTATGTATTTTTTTATTCTTATTCAATCCTTATTTTATTATACATTCGCTAATGGTATTTTATTTTTGTTCAAATGTCTTCAGATTTGTCTTTTCTTTTCTGGGATGATGCATTGAACGCCATTACTGAACAGATGAAGCTCGATGCTAATTGGGTTAGTTTTTATCAATGTTTTTGTATTCTGATGAAATTGTTCACTCATTGATTAGTCTAATTTTCTTGATTAAATTGCATTTGATGTTGGATGCTTTTACGAAAGCTTTGATCTTGCAATTATCACTAACAATTCGTAGTCAGTCCTGTATTTTCTTATTCTTATTCAATCCGTATTCTATTACACATTCGCTAATGATATTTTATTTTTATTTTAAGGTTGATGTTTTCGAGTACAAGACCTTCCATCGAGTACAACCTTTGCTAGACATTTTAATAGAAGTGAATCATCCAATGTCCAATTACGCGACATGTACTGTAAGATGTTGAATAACAACGAAGATATTAGAGAAGATGGATTCTTACTGTGTGGCAAGATTGCTTCGATGCCTTGATGGTTGTTGTATTTGAAGAAATGTAAAGAAATGGTGTTGGAAGGAGTTTGCAAATTATATGATGGCGTGTTCATTACTAAATTTTGTATTCCTAAGTTTTTTGTTATTCATTCTATTCCAGAGTTAGTTTTTGTTGAGGGTGATTTTTGTTATAGGTGTTTTGCTGATAATTAGATATGTAGCTACGGTTGTTCGTCTGATTATTCAATATTCAATGTATCTTTTTAGTTTGAATGTAACTTACCAGCTTTGTGCCCAATCACATAAATTTGATATTAATTATATGACTATAACTGTTAGGAATCTTGTAATTTTGATGAGCAATTAACCATGCTAAATTAAGGAAAGTCCAGTAACTAGTACTCTTAAGGTCCATAGGAATTTAGAATTTTAAGGACATTGTAAAAGAGGAACGTTTGCTGAAGACTTAGAATAGGTGCTAGATAGGTTGGTTTTAAAGCTTATGATGTATCTTGTTTTCTGAAAAGAAATACAACCTATTGAAGCATTTGCTGATGATGTACTTTGTTTTTACAAACAAACTATTGAAGCATTTAGAACCGCTCAGAATCTTGAAGATTTCGAAGACTGAAGAATAGAAGATTTCTGAAGACTGGTATCTACAAAGGCACATGTTGCTCAGAAAGTGGAAACTTTAGCAACAGCATTGCATAAGTGAAAATCTATATGACAGAGTAGGTTGTGTTTGCTGAAACTGAGACTGACCACTTGCTCATGAACATTTGTGACCTCTTGCTGAAAGTACTTGTATTTGCGCTCCAATGTTACTGTTTGAATTTTATTCAAATAAGCATTAAATGCAAAGCATGCACGCGAAGGACATGAATACTAGAAGACAAACAAGGACGCTGTTGAAAGTACAAAAGCAAGATAGTGACATTTTAAGGAACAAAAGCCTTAGAATTTGAAATTGAAACGGCTCCTTATTTTCACTATAAATAGAGGTCATCCGGCAAAGAGTTGAAGTGTGTCAACAACGTGATCAAACTCTCACTTGTGCTCAAACTCACAAACCCTTCAATACTCTTTACTGCCATTGATCCGTTCCAAGACTTAAAGCTTGAAAACGCTACTTGTGAAGAAGTAGAATTTACACGACTAAGAAATTAGTTAAGTGTTCTTTCTTTCTTTCGAACAAGAACAAGTCTTGACACCAGAAACAATCAAACTTGTTTACTGCAAAGTATTCAAAGTTTTGTTTCTTAGATTACTTGTTGTAACTGAATAAGTTATAATTAAGTTATCTCATCCTAAACCTCTCTAACTGAAAATACACCCTTTCAGGTGTGATATTCAGGGGAAACTTAATCGAGCATAGTTTTGCTGATTAAAAGTACCAAGTTTGGTGGAGAACAAGGTTGCGTTATCTAGATTAGGTTGGAGACGAAGCAAGTGTGCTTTGGTTTCTGTTTGAATCACTCTAGATAGGTGTTGTAAGGAACCTCAATCTTATCTTAGTGGATTCAGTCCTAGAAATGACAAAGTGGATTAGTTGAGAGATTACGCCACTCTCAGATACCACTATAAAAGTGTTTGTGTGATTTACTTACTGTACTTAGTTTTCAGCAAATCATATCTATCTGTACACAGTCACTCACATCACTTGCTGAAACCTTTATTTACTGAAAGAGCACTTATTGTATCAAAGACTTCCGCTCTCTGATTTTAAGTATCAGCAAACCTAGTTACTGTGAAGTAACTTGCGCTTGCTGAGAAAGTTAAGTATCAGCAAACTCATTACTGAAAAGTAATAAGCACTTGCTGAGAAAGTTTTAAACGACAAAAGTTTGAAAAGACTATTCACCCCCCCCCTCTAGTCTTTTCTTGTTGTTTAAAGGGACCAACAAGTGGTATCAGAGCTGGAGGTTCATTAACCTTCAGCACTGAACCTAGATCCCCTTAGGTGCTTTCCGTAAATCACTCTCACTTGATCAGTTTGGTAGTGCTTTGCTGACAGGATGTCTTTAGGAGATGCTCCCTTGCTGAAGCTGGAAAACTACGAAAAATGGTGAAACAACATGATGCTACATCTTGAGGCCATTAGTGATGAGATGGTCACTGTCATTAATGATGGACCTATAAAGATCACTAAGGTTGAAAGGAGTTACCCTCACAAGACCACTGAAGCTGGAAAGGAAACTATCTCAGGCGAACCGGTTGATACCGTTGTGCCAAAACCAAGAGAGGAATGGACTTCCGACGAAGCCAAGAGATTTCGTCTTGATGGCCAAGCAAGAAACATCATCATTCGATCAACTCCGGATACCATACAGTGCAAACTGTGGGGTGCTAAAACTGCTACGGAACCTTGGAAAATGGTTCAAGATCTTTGTGCTGGATCTGACAAAACAAAGGAAAACAAACTTGAAGTACTTAAATTAAAGTTTCAAAACTTTAAACAAGGTACAAACGAGTCACTGGAAGACTTGGATTTCAGATTCACAACTCTTGTTAGTGAAATGGCAGCCTTGGGTGTTGGAAATCTTTACTCAGATTCTGAGAAGGTGAAAACCATCATCAGAAGTCTGAATCAAGAATGGATCCACACTCAGAATTTCTATTACAATCAAGGAATGCCAGATATTACACCAACAGAGTTGTTCTCTCATCTTGCTACTGTCAATTATGAGACAAAGCAAAGAGAAAATGTGTTTGCTGAAAAATCGCAAAACATTGCTCTTGCTGCAAAGCCGTCATCTTCTGAAAAGAAGAATGATAAAGAGCCTACTGATGAAAACTCTTTGGTTGTCAAAAACATGAAGAAATTCATCAGCAAGGAACTTGAAAGGCGAAAAGCAAAAGAGAAGCTAAAAAAGCATCTTGGTAACAACTACCATAAGTACAAGAATGAGACTAGCTCGCTGAACAAGCAAGCTCAGCAAGCAACTTCATCAGAAGAACCAGCAGTTGGAAATAATCTCTGCTTTTACTGCAAAAAGCCTGGACACTTCAAAGCTAATTGCCCTTTGCTGAAAGGCAAATCTGCTGAAAAGAAGAAAAAGTTCAAGAGAGATTTTATTGCTGAAGAAAAGAAGAAGCTTCAAGCAAAAATTGATGCATTGTGCATTGATACTAGCTCCGAAGACAGTGAGGATGAAAGCTCAGACACTGACGATGAAGAAGCCACTCTAGATGTGGAGATTGGCAAAGAAGTTTGTGGAATAGCTATGGAAGCTTATCCAGATGTGTCAAATTACGAGTTCTGCCTCATGGCCGGTCAGGTAAATAATCCTACCTCTGACTCAGACTCAGATAGTGAAGACGAGATTGACCTTGATAAGATTCAAGGAGAAATCGAAAGATTTGAGAAAACTCTGACCAAGCAGACTACTGAAAAGTATGTCTTGCTGAAGGAAGAGACAGAAGAAAAGGATGCTGAAATAAGGCGTCTTAAGAAGTTGATTGCTGAAGCTACAAAGAAGAATTCTCAAATGGCATTAGAATTGGAAGAATATCAGTCCTCAATCCTAAAGTTACTTGCTGAAATCCAAGAAATGAAAAAGATGAAAATCAACTTCAAATCTTATGCTGACGCAAGTAATACGCTAACTGAACTAAACTCTTATTTGAGAGATCCATCTCAGAAAGAAGGTTTAGGTGCAACGTATGAAGGTGATGACGTAGAAATCTTGAGTAAAGATAAGTCACCAATTTCCTTTGTACGTGCTACTGATAGTGGTCTACCAGAACTCTATCAGTTTGGTCAATCTAAGGTTGCTAAAACATGCAATCAAGTACCTACGGCCATAAAGCCCGTTGTTGCTACTCAAAGTAACAAGACTTTAAAAGGAAAACAGGTTGCTGAGAAGCAAACTGTAAAGAAGAAGGATGTTGTGAAGCATTCCGCCAAACAAGTTACTGAAAAGCAAATTGTTAAGTCAAAAGGCAAGATTACTAAAAGTAATCAGAAGACCTTTGCTGACAAACCTGAATCAAGTAAGGTTGCTGACACAAAAGCTCAGCATTCTCCAAAAAGTGGACTCGGTTTCAAAACCAAGCAAAGTCAACTTTTTCACGAGTATAAGCAAAGTCAGCAAAGATACTTCAAAGAGATGAAGAAAATCAAGCCTAAGAGTTCTGAAAAGACTCTTAATGCTAGGGCTAGAAGGAACCTTGCTAGAAAAGAACTTACTGAAAAGTATGTTCAGCAAAAAGGTCAACCGAGCAAGACACCACATCAGAAAGTGGACTTGATCAGCACGAATCAAAAGTCTTTCAGCTCAAAACCTCCTAGTTCCTCAGCAAGTAGAAAACAAGTCAAAGTTGAAAAACTTAAGACTTGGGTTTCCACTGGACGCATTCTTGAACATGTTAATGGACATCCATTATTGGATAATTAACTTGTTTGCTCTTGATTGTGCAGACTTCAGCCACGGAGACAAACGATGCAATCTGGCACTTTGATAGTGGTTGTGGAAAGCACATGACGGGCAACAAGAATAACCTTATAAACTATAGACGGTGGTCTAAAGGTCCAACAATAAGGTTTGCTGGTGGAGGCTCTGGTTCTACAAAAGGCTATGGTGACGTGAAGTTAGGATGCATAACCATTACTGGAGTTCTTTATGTCAAAAATCTTAAGTTTAACCTTTTCAGCATGAGTCAGTTTGCTGACAAAGGATACTTCATCAAAATCAAAAGTGATGAATGTAAACTTATAGATTTAGAGACTAAAAAGTTAATTATGATTGCAAGAAGATCAGGAGGCTTGTACACCGTAGATTGGTCTTCAGCAATCGTTGAAAAATGCCTTGTCTCAGATCACGATTGGCTTGCTGAAAAAGAATGGTTATGGCATAAACGAACAATCCATCTAAACTTCAAGACGCTGAATAAGCTGTCTAAAAAGGCACTTGTAGTTGGATTACCTAAGGTTACTTTTACGAAGGATGGTGTTTGCAATGCATGTCAGCAAGGAAAGCAAACCAAATCCTCTTTCAAGAACAAGGCAGTACCTTCAACTACAAAACCTTTACAACTCTTGCACATGGACTTCTTTGAATCTTCTTCAACAAGCTATGCCGGTAAGAAGTATGGTCTGGTCGTGGTGGATGACTATTCAAGATTCACTTGGGTAGTATTCATCAAGCACAAATCTGAAACCAGGACTGAAATACCTAACTTGCTGAATAAGCTTGAAGTCATGAAAAATGACAAGGTAAAAGTCATAAGAACAGACCATGGTACTGATTTTGTAAACCAGTACATAACTGAATATTGTACCTCTAAAGGTATACAACATCAGTTATTCTCAGTAAGAACACCACAGCAAAACGGTGTTGCTGAACGGAAGAATCGTACCCTGAAAGAAGCCGCAAGAACAATGCTTGCTGACACTGAGATAAGTGAGGCTTACTGGGTTGAAGCGATTAATACCGCCTGTTACACTCAAAACAGATGTTTGATTACTAAGGAATACAACAAAACTCCTTATGAATTGTTTGTTGGAAGACCTCCTAATATCACTCATCTAAGAGTATTTGGTTGCAAGTGTTTCGTTCTCAATAATGGTAGAGAATACCTAAAAACATTTCAACCAAAGGCAGACGAAGCGATATTTCTCGGTTACTCCTTGCATAGTAAAGCTTATAGAGTTTACAACAAAAAGGCACAAAATATCGAAGAATCAGTGCATGTTGTATTCTATGATAAGACACAAGGAGTGCCTGCTGAAGAAGAAATATCAGAACGTATGAAAAAGTTAATCATACATGAGCAAAGAACTGAATCTAATGCTAGGAAAATCAAGTCAATCGAACTAAATGATGATTCTGACAATGACTCTCCTCCCCCAAGTCATGACAAGATAAATATAGTTCACGACAAAGAATTTCCAGCAAAAGACGCAGTTGCTCCGAAAGTTGCTGAAACTACGCAACCTCCAGTGCCTGCTTGATGAATGTGTATTTTACACTTTCATTTAAGTCTTTTTCACCTATTTTAGCTATCCTCTATGTTAATTTAGCTATATTTTAGTGCATTTTATTAGAGTAGTGTCACGTTTCCCTTTAGTTTTTATTTTACAGGTTTTGGTTGAAAAACGAGGTTTTCCGGGCAATTATATTGAAGTTGACAAGGAATTGGTGTTCCAGAAGCCTAATTGGAGTATCTGAAGATTTCCGGATAGGATTTGAAGTCTAGGGGTCGAATCTGGAGGTTAGAAGGCCACTAGAAGTCAGAATCCGAGTCCGAAAAGGGGAAGAAATCCAAAAACGCGTCGAAAACGCGTAAATTCCCGAGTTTTACTCCCGGGCGAATCGCCCGGGATGTGGGGCGAATCGCCCCAAACCAGACGACTCGCTCGGTGTGTGGGGCCCTTCGCCCCACACTAATTCGAAGCCTATATATAGTTGCTCAGTTTTTCTCCTATTTTGATACTTTTCCAGACCTTTTCTCTCGCCTTTCTCTGTAGTTTTAGGTAGGAACTTCCCAGAGCCTGTTCTGGGGGTTCATAGCATAGGAGATACTTTTTCATAGCAGTTTGGAGCTTGTAAGATCGCGATTCTTCGGAGACAAACAACCTTCGGTAACATTGTATCTTACAGTTTTTCTACTTATTTTTATATATCTTTCAACATGTTTTCTTCTATGATTTCTGTTGATTGCATGACAACTATGAGTAGCTAAACTTCTTGTTAGTGATAGTATGTGAATTCTTAGCGAAGGGTTGATAATTATGCTAATGGCTATATCGCGCATTATACTCTGTGTTATTGCTTTATTTCTTTGATCTATCTAAATCTCTATCTTCGTATGGTTGGTTAATTATTGCACACAATTGGACAATTCATTGGTCTTTGACCTATCTAAATCTATATCTTCGTAGTCTTTGATAATTACAACTGGACAATTCATTGATCAAAGATCTCCATGCAAAATCGAGGAATTTATGCATGATTATTAACCCGTTATGCTTTGAAGGACCATACTATCACCAATCTCCATTATCTGTTAAGAAAAACCTTTGCTAAACCATCTGCTGTTTTGTATCCTAAATTCGATTAGATAAAGCTAGTTATAGTCCTTAGAGATCGACACTCGAGGTTATTCTACTGCTACACTACGGTTTTCGTTGTAGTTGTGAATTGCCTTTGGCTAAATAACAAATTTATTTGATTGATCGGGACCTGACAAATTCGTGCATCATCAAATTGGCGCCGCTGTCGGGGATGGGATTTAAGTGATCTAGTGTTGTTAGTTTGGAGCTTGACATTGGTAGGCTGAGCATAGTACCTTGCATATTTTATCCGTCTGCATTTGCATTTACACGTTTACTGCTTTCTTAGTTTTTTAGGTTGCATTCACTGCATTCATCCTAGGATAGTCTTGCATGTTTCATATGGAGTTTATTGCCGAATTTTTTGAACTTTTTTATTGGGTAGATCAACTGACTATGCCATTAATCATATGCTTCATCTCTATGAATTTGTTTGAGGTTTTTCTCGCTTGGCTTGTCACAATTATGTATTGCACTTAGTTAAGTTTGGTAGTCTCGACATCACTTAGTGGTGTTTTCTCTACTGCGGTTCACGAAGGTCTTTATAATAGGATGATGCATGTTAGGGTCTTATGGTTGTTTTCCCGAGTAATTATGTACCTAAGAGGCAACAAGTCTTCACCATGCTTTGAGATTGCTAAATGCCAAGGAAGGAGGTAGACTTATTTTTATATATCTTTCAACATGTTTTCTTCTATGATTTCTGTTGATTGCATGACAACTATGAGTAGCTAAACTTCTCGTTGGTGATAGTATGTGAATTCTTAGCGAAGGGTTGATAATTATGCTAATGGCTATATCGCGGATTATACTCTGTGTTATTGCTTTATTTCTTTGATCTATCTAAATCTCTATCTTCATATGGTTGGTTAATTAATGCACACAATTGGACAATTCATTGGTCTTTGACCTATCTAAATCTATATCTTCGTAGTGTTTGATAATTACAACTGGACAATTCATTGATCAAAGATCTCCATGCAAAACCGAGGAATTTATGCATGATTATTAACCCGTTATGCTTTGAAGGACCATACTATCACCAATCTCCATTATCTGTTAAGAAAAACCTTTGCTAAACCGTCTGCTGTTTTATATCCTAAATTAGATTAGATAAAGCTAGTTATAGTCCTTAGAGATCGACACTCGAGGTTATTCTACTGCTACACTACGGTTTTCGTTGTAGTGTTGAATTGCCTTTGGCTAAATAACAAATTTATTTGATTGATCGGGACCTGACAAATTCGTGCATCATCAAATTGGCGCCGCTGCCGGGGATGGGATTTAAGTGATCTAGTTTTGTTAGTTTGGAGCTTGACATTGGTAGGCTGAGCATAGTACCTTGCATATTTTATCCGTCTGCATTTGCATTTACACGTTTACTGCTTTCTTAGTTTTTTAGGTTGCATTCACTGCATTCATCCTAGGATAGTCTTGCATGTTTTATATGGAGTTTATTGCCGAATTTTTTGAACTTTTTTATTGGGTAGATCAACTGACTATGCCATTAATCATATGCTTCATCTCTATGAATTTGTTTGAGGTTTTTCTCGCTTGGCTTGTCACAATTATGTATTGCACTTAGTTAAGTTTGGTAGTCTCGACATCACTTAGTGGTGTTTTCTCTACTGCGGTTCACGAAGGTCTTTATAATAGGATGATGCATGTTAGGGTCTTATGGTTGTTTTCCCGAGTAATTATGTACCTAAGAGGCAACAAGTCTTCACCATGCTTTGAGATTGCTAAATGCCAAGGAAGGAGGTAGACTTATTTTTATATATCTTTCAACATGTTTTCTTCTATGATTTCTGTTGATTGCATGACAACTATGAGTAGCTAAACTTCTCGTTGGTGATAGTATGTGAATTCTTAGCGAAGGGTTGATAATTATGCTAATGGCTATATCGCGGATTATACTCTGTGTTATTGCTTTATTTCTTTGATCTATCTAAATCTCTATCTTCATATGGTTGGTTAATTAATGCACACAATTGGACAATTCATTGGTCTTTGACCTATCTAAATCTATATCTTCGTAGTGTTTGATAATTACAACTGGACAATTCATTGATCAAAGATCTCCATGCAAAACCGAGGAATTTATGCATGATTATTAACCCGTTATGCTTTGAAGGACCATACTATCACCAATCTCCATTATCTGTTAAGAAAAACCTTTGCTAAACCGTCTGCTGTTTTATATCCTAAATTAGATTAGATAAAGCTAGTTATAGTCCTTAGAGATCGACACTCGAGGTTATTCTACTGCTACACTACGGTTTTCGTTGTAGTGTTTAATTGCCTTTGGCTAAATAACAAATTTATTTGATTGATCGGGACCTGACAAATTCGTGCATCATCAAATTGGCGCCGCTGCCGGGGATGGGATTTAAGTGATCTAGTTTTGTTAGTTTGGAGCTTGACATTGGTAGGCTGAGCATAGTACCTTGCATATTTTATCCGTCTGCATTTGCATTTACACGTTTACTGCTTTCTTAGTTTTTTAGGTTGCATTCACTGCATTCATCCTAGGATAGTCTTGCATGTTTTATATGGAGTTTATTGCCGAATTTTTTGAACTTTTTTATTGGGTAGATCAACTGACTATGCCATTAATCATATGCTTCATCTCTAAGAATTTGTTTGAGGTTTTTCTCGCTTGGCTTGTCACATTTATGTATTGCACTTAGTTAAGCTTGGTAGTCTCGACATCACTTAGTGGTCTTTTCTCTACTGTGGTTCACGAAGGCCTTTATAATAGGATGATGCATGTTAGGGTCTTATGGTTGTTTTCCCGAGTAATTATGTACCTAAGAGGCAACAAGTCTTCACCATGCTTTGAGATTGCTAAATGCCTAGGAAGGAGGTAGTGTGAGGTTGTGTGATCCTTTGTTTATAACATAATCTTCCGAATATGTTTGGGGAGGGAGTTGCACCATCATTAGACTTGTTTTTCGTTTTTTCATTCCTGTGTTGTGAGTTTATTTTTCCTTTCTCGTAAATCTTGTACTCCAACCTATTCTTTCAAATAGGTTTGGGGAAGTCGTTTGTGAGTCATTTTGTTTCTTTTTCGTTGTGCTACTGCTAGCTAAAAAAGAACCGAAAAAAAAGAAAGAAAAATTCCAGGAAAAAAGAAAAATGAAACTGGAAAGAAAAAAAAAAGAAAAAAGAGAAAAGACCCCAAAAAAGCAAAGAAGGGTCCAAAAAAAGAAAGCCAAATAGCAGTTTAGCAAAGTGTTGTGTCTCATTATCCAATTCTTGTAATGTTCGTAATCGTGTTGTAATTTTCTATTTTTTGTCTTTTGTTTTTGAGTGTCATCTGTTCTAGACCACCCTCGTCTTGCCATTCAGGAAGTGGTGAAAATCTTAAGGCTTTGCTTGAGAGATGGGTAGAATAGGGGAGTGTTATCTTTTATAGGGAACCCTCCTTCGTTTGATGAGAGCCAGTACTGGTTCGACCTCTTTGAGGAAAAGTCTTAACTTGGTGAACAACAGTAAGTCCTCAGTTTCATAGGCACGGGACAACCATTCGTATCTTAACATGTTTCATTACGTCGTCACTGACTAGGTCCAGGTAGAGAATGTTACGAGAGACTATCTTATCTTAACATAAGTGTTTATGTGGATGTGTATGAGTCAATCGAGACATTCTTCAACCTATATTCATGTTTTGATTTATATGTTTTTTGTTCATATGTTTTTTGATAGATTCAGTAGATTAGTTCATTTTATTTGGCATGAGACTCTATTTTATGAGTTGCATTGTTTTTTGCATTAGAGTCTAGCTTAGTTGCTTGAGGACAAGCAAAGGTTCGGTTTGAGGAGTTTGATGAATGTGTATTTTACACTTTCATTTAAGTCTTTTTCACCTATTTTAGCTATCCTCTATGTTAATTTAGCTATATTTTAGTGCATTTTATTAGAATAGTGTCACGTTTCCCTTCAGTTTTTATTTTACAGGTTTTGGTTGAAAAACGAGGTTTTCCGGGCAATTATATTGAAGTTGACAAGGAATTGGTGTTCCAGAAGCCTAATTGGAGTATATGAATGTTTCCGGATAGGATTTGAAGTCTAGGGGTCGAATCTGGAGGTTAGAAGGCCACTAGAAGTCAGAAACAGAGTCCGAAAAGGGGAAGAAATCCAAAAACGCATCGAAAACGCGTAAATTCCTGAGTTTTACTCCCGGCGAATCGCCCGGGATGTGGGGCGAATCGCCCCACACCAGGCGACTCGCCCGGTGTGTGGGGCCCTTCGCCCCACACTAATTCGAAGCCTATATATAGTTGCTCAGTTTTTCTCCAATTTTCATACTTTTTCAGACCTTTTCTCTCACCTTTCTCTGTAGTTTTAGGTAGGAACTTCCCAGAGCCTGTTCTGGGGGTTCATAGCTTAGGAGATACTTTTTCATAGCAGTTTGGAGCTTGTAAGATCGCGATTCTTCGGAAACTGACAACCTTCGGTAACATTGTATCTTATAGTTTTTCTACTTATTTTTATATATCTTTCAACATGTTTTCTTCTATGATTTATGTTGATTGCATGACAACTATGAGTAGCTAAACTTCTCGTTGGTGATAGTATGTGAATTCTTAGCGAAGGGTTGATAATTATGCTAATGGCTATATCGCGCATTATACTCTGTGTTATTGCTTTATTTCTTTGATCTATCTAAATCTCTATCTTCGTATGGTTGGTTAATTATTGCACACAATTGGACAATTCATTGGTCTTTGACCTATCTAAATCTATATCTTCGTAGTGTTTGATAATTACAACTGGACAATTCATTGATCAAAGATCTCCATGCAAAACCGAGGAATTTATGCATGATTATTAACCTGTTATGCTGTGAAGGACCATACTATCACCAATCTCCGTTATCTGTTAAGAAAAACCTTTGCTAAACCGTCTGCTGTTTTATATCCTAAATTAGATTAGATAAAGCTAGTTATAGTCCTTAGAGATCGACACTCGAGGTTATTCTACTGCTACACTACGGTTTTTGTTGTAGTTGTGAATTGCCTTTGGCTAAATAACAAATTTATTTGATTGATCAGGACCTGACAAATTCGTGCATCATCACTGCTGATGAGCTACCTCAATCAAGCAATGCTGAATAAGCAGTTGCTGATGAACCAATCTCAGCAGAGACACAAAATCCCAGTAGTACTGAACAAGTACATACTGAAGAGTCACATGCTAATGAGCAAACATATCCAGATCCAACAAACAGAAAACCTGTTAATAAATGGATTAGAGATCATCCCTCTACGGATATGATTGGTGATATTAATAAACGCCACGTGACTAGATCCAAAGCTACTCATGGACTTGCTGAAGAAGCAACTGTCGTAGAAGTAGAATCATTGTTCTCTTGCTTTGTTTCAGAAATTGAACCTAAAACCATAGAAGAAGCGTTAAAGCATTCTGAATGGATAAAAGCAATGCAAGAAGAACTGGATCAATTCGAAAGGAACAAAGTCTCGAAACTTGTACCACTTGCTGAAGACAAGAAAGCTATTGGTACAAAGTGGGTCTTCAGAAACAAGCTGAGTGAGTCTGGTGAAGTAACAAGAAATAAAGCACGTTTAGTTGCTCAAGGTTACTGTCAGACTGAAGGATTGGACTATGATGAGTCTTATGCACCAGTTGCAAGATTGGATGCAATTAGGCTTTTCTTGGCCTTTGCTGCTCACAATGACTTCATTGTTTACCAAATGGATGTTAAAAGCGCATTCTTAAATGGTGAACTTGCTGAAGAAGTCTATTTAGAACAACCCCCTGGCTTTGAACTTCCCTCAGAAATCAAGATGGTATACAAGCTTCAGAAAGCTATATATGGTCTAAAGAAAGCACCAAGAGCATGGTATGATACCTTGGCTAAGTTCTTGCTGGAAAATGGTTTCAAGAAAGGTGAGGTTGACAAAACCTTATTTACCATGAACCATGATGGTAAAATTCTCTTAGTTCAAATTTATGTGGATGACATAATTTTTGGATCTAAGGACAAGCAACTTTGTGATGATTTAGCCAAACTCATGACAAACAAGTTTGAAATGAGTATGATGGGAAAATTGAATTATTTCCTAGGATTGCAAGTCACGCAACTCAAAGATGGAATATTCATAAATCAAGCAAAGTATGCAAAAGAAATGCTCATAAAGTTTAGGATCAAAGAGGAAGAGAAACCTGAAAAGATCCCTATGAGTGTTGGTACCAAAGGGCTATACTAAAGAAGATAAAAGTGTTGAAGAACACAAGTATAGGAAGCTCATTGGTTCCTTGTTGTACTTAACAACAAGTAGACCTGACATTCAGTATGTTGTTTGTGTGTGTGCAAGATTCCAAACTGATCCAAGAGAATCACACTACAAAAAGGCAATCAAGATACTGAAATATGTCAAAGGTACAATCAATGTTGGATTATGGTATCCTAAAGATTCTGGACTAGAATTGGTTGGTTATTCTGATGCTGATCATGGAGGATCAACTCTTGATAGAAAAAGTACCTCTGGAACTTGTCAGTTTTTGGGTACTAGATTAATATCATGGTTCAGCAAGAAGCAAACCTGTGTTGCCAATTCATCCACTGAATCTGAATACATTGCAGCTGGTTGTTGCACAGCTCAAATCCTATGGATTCAGCAACAATTAAGAGATTATGGTATTTCTGCAAAGAAAACACCAATCTTTTGTGATAATACAAGTGCTATTGCTATCACGCAAAATCCTAAGTTTCACTCTAGGACTAAGCACATTGATATTAGACATCATTTCATTAGAGATCATGTAGAAAAAGGAGATATTGAGGTTGTGAAAGTAGGCACTGATGATCAGCTTGTTGACATCTTTACCAAGCCCCTACCAGATAATAGGTTCGCAATGCTAAGGTTATAACCTTGGATTGATTGAACTACCTCAATAAAGAATACATTTGGCAGAATGCTGAAACAGGTATTCAGCAAGCCAAAGTATTCTTACTTAAAAGCTCCGTCTACTAATTTCTTCTAAGAAATGATAGGTCACTACATGTTTGCTGAAACAGGCATTCAGCAAGTAATTCCTTCAAAACGGGTATTTGTTAGGAAACTTGATCACTTGCTGAGACACGCACTCAGTAAGAGAAAAACCTTAAGGATTGCTGAAACAGGCATTCAGACAATCAAAGATACTGAAACAGGTATTCAAGTATCAAGGGAATATTCTGAGACGGGAACTCAGAAAAAGAGCAAAACTCATTTCTCAGATTTTACCAAAGGATATCTCAAGTACAAAAGAATTTACTGATACGGGAAATCAGAAATATCTTTTAAACTTAAGAAAATATGAGATATATAAGTAGGGGAAACTTTCAGCAAATATCTAGGCTATTAATGCAAACTCGCTGAAAAGATTCTTGTCTATTTCAGCAAGCAATCTAATCCCTTAAAACTCGGTAAAATCAATTTGTGACGTTAATCGGGCACAGATAAACTCGTAATAATCATGACATGAAATACAATCGTGGCCATTGATTAAAAGGAGTTATTAATCTAACGGTTAATAAAACAAAGAGAGAGAATGCTCTGACGGTTTTAAGTTAGTGGGCCACTACGCATTCAATGCAAAGGCTCCACTAACGCCTGTGTTTCTCTGTTTTACCCTTGCTGAGAGTTCAAATCGATTGAATTTCTCACACATCAGAGACACTATATAAAGAAAGAGTTAGAGAAATGACAAAATTCTTTAACTCACATTTCCTTTCTTTGCAAATTTTAGCCTGAATCTACTGTACCTCCGGTCAAAAAGCAAACTATCTTTTTCGTACATTTTCTTCTCTATAAAAGAAATGGCACCAAAGAGACAGTCCTCTAAGTCCTCAAAGTCATCTAAGGTTGACAGTGCTGAGAAACGCACTGCTCCGGTGACTACTCCGGCATCAAACACAACGAAAGTTGTGTTGAAAAACGATAGAATCTCTGAAAAACCTATGCCTCCGTCATATCTTGACACTGCAAAGTGTGAGATGATGATGCAATGGGGTGGATTTGCAAAGGAGAAGTACATTCTATACTTCTATGAACAAGAACTCGATGATGAAAATGAAGAGGCGCTTGAATTTATCAAGCAGCAAGGCCTCATGAATATCATATCTGCTCGCACTAAGCAAGTGAGCATGTTGGACACAATGGAGTTCTACAATAACGCAGAAATCCAGTCCCTTACTGATAGTAAATGAGTCACTGAAAAAGTGATCTTTACTACAGTGCAGAACACGCAAATCGTCCTGAAATGGACTGATTTAGCGGAAATCTTTCAGATTCCAACCACTAGAACTGAAGATGACGTCACTGCCACTGACGAAGAAATTGAAGCTTTCTACGGTGACGTCAGAAATGAGAAAATGAAGAAAGTGATAGTGTATATGTCCTAGAGACAGTCCTTACTAAGGGCATAGTGCCCTTATAGAGGACATACATGTACTATTACACAGGTCAACGTAATATAATATATGTTTGTTGCATTATACTATTGAGTATCGCTTTCATATTTATATTACACCGGGCATGCAGCATGTGATAGTGTATATGTCCTAGAGACAGTCCTTACTAAGGGCATGGTTCCCTTATAGAGGGCATATATGTACTATTACACAGTTCAACGTAATATAATATATGTTTGTTGCATTTTACTATTGAGTATCGCTTTCATATTTATATTACACCAGACATGCAGCATGTCATATCTATATTACTGTCTGTATTGATATTAAACATGTCCCCTCGGATAGATGACCGATCACACAGATAGTGGGAGCTATGTGAGTTATCATCTATCCCAAACTCTCCCTAGTCGAGGTTCATCTCTGATGTGGGGGTCTGAATGAACCAGACAAGAGTAGTATGCGTGGAGGTTATACTTGTTGGAGCAAGTGTGAGCCGATCCCACGGCCACGGAACGGATTGTTGGACAATCGAGAAATGTTCCCATAACTGCGCATAGTTGTTCGAAGAAGCTTTATCGAACAATGGAAGTACCCACCGGACACTCCCATCAATGTATACTCTACACTGAAGTGTCTATGGGAACCGGTGAGTTTCCGAAATGATGTCAGTCGTCCTTTGTACTTACAGGACTTTATCATCACATTTGTTGCCCCATATCTTTGGTGGACCCGTCGATGTCAGCTCTGAATAAGCAGCTGACCTAAGACACGATCCAGGATTATGGCTACATACAAATGGGGGTCATAAGTGATTCTGTGAAGGATTCATCTCTCAAGTGTAACACAGGAGAGCACTGCTCATAGTCTGCATAGTTGTGTTGGTAAAGTCACTGGCCAGTGCAAATGATATATTATGATGGTCATAAGTATATCTTAACCAAGAAACTCCCTGAGACACCCGTGGATGTATTATTGGGATAGACACTTCATCGATCCTAGATACATTCGAGCAAGTCAGATGAAAGGACGTTACCATCGCCGCGTTGAGCGCGACAGGCTTCGCAACGAAAGGGTTAGCTTTGAGAAACCTCTCAAACGTCCTCACGTATTAATATTGCAAATGGAACCGTGTAGGAATTCCATGTTGCCTAGTCTAGGACTTGCTTAATACGATGAGGCCCTATGGGTCACACTATGTGGTGATTCAGCCTATCAGAATATCCTTGAAGATGGAATCGCAATTAATTTGGAATTAATTGTGATTGATGGATTAGAATTGATTTGGAATTAATTATAATATTTGGTGGCTCAATTAATGATTTGGAATTATTAATTAAATTGGCTAATTAATTGTATTTTATGTAAATACAATTAAAGATTATATTTTGGAAATATAATGGAGGTTTGATTTGAAAGGATATGTTAATTTAGAATTAACATATGCACTTGGGAAAAATCTACTTGGAGTTTGAATTTCCTTAGAACTATAAGTGGGTCCCAAAATTGGGACCCACCTACTGTCCCTAGGAGGCGCGCGCGCGCATGATGGATAAGGGGAAGGAGTTCGACTCCTTCCTCTATTAGAAGTCCAAGGGATAAGTTAGATTTTCCTGATTGAGTTTTGATTTGATTGGAAATGAATCTAGACTTGATATTGGTTTCCTTGTGCGATAAGAATTAGATTCTTATTCCTTTACGAAGTCTAATTGCTTATGCTTTAGGCTTCTATAGACTACTATATATAGTTGACTATTAGAGAGCTTTTGACACACAGTTTCAGACATAGACTTTCACAGTTATTCTACCCAGTTTTCTTAGAGAAAATAAAAGCTCTCCCCTCCTCCCTTAGCCACACACGCGCGCCACCTCTGTCGGAGGAATCGCCGCCCCGTCTTCTTGGTCACACAAAGAATATCCTAGCATTCTTCCGATAGGTTGTTCATCCGTGGATACCAAGGTTGAGGTTCTAGGAGCTGGAAACTAACTCTTATTGTCTTGAAGATATACAGAGTATTGTAGATATCTTCGACTTCGACGAAGGAGAAGATACACCGGAATATTACGAAGACTTGGAAGCTGCTTTGGAAGTAAGGTTAGTCTTCTAATTGACGTGTTTATATATATACGACATATGCATAATCAATTAATCTGTATGTTAAGAAATTTTTTGAAATTCCGCTGCGTACCCTAGGGGTAACTCTGATCATATTTTCTTACAGTGGTATCAGAGCGAGGTTAATTGATTACGTATATACGTATATATATTGTATGATTTTGTAGATATGTGGATGCAATTGATTCTATGATTAATTCAATTTTCAAAAGTTTTGTTTTTATATAAATTTAGAATTTATATTTTTCAAAAAAAAAAAAATTTTTTTTTCGGACAGTGCCGCCTGCGCGACGCAGGCGGCGGGAGCCGTGCCCGCGGCACGGGCGCTAGGCGCCCGTGTACCGCGGGCACCCGGGTACCTGCGTGACGCACGTACCCGGAGCCTGCGGACGCAGGCGCCCGGCGCCTCCTGCACCCGAGGCGCCGGTGCCCGCGTGCCTCGGGTACCGTGTGGACGGGGTCCCGTCCCACGTTTTCAAAAAAAAAATAAAAAATATATATATATATAAATATATTTTTCGGGTTGGACCCAAAATCGAATTTTTGAAAATTTTGAGGATTGAATTTTATATTTGGAATATAAATATGATTTAATTGTAATTGTTTTAAACTAGAGGGGTTAAATTTAATTAGTATAAAGTTAAAGGGCTTATTTGTAATTTAACAATTTATTGTTTATTGCAAATTAGTCCTTCTACTTTTGAATTTTAGATTTAACACCTCCAAGGTTTTTTAAATTACAATTAAGTCCTTCGGGTTTTCAAAAATTGCTACTTGTTCAATAGAATTTTCGATTATTCAATCTAGTCCAAATTTTCAATTATTTCATAGAGATTATAAGTATGGGATTATAATTTTCATAATGAAATTATGAAGTCATTTGTCATCCACATAGGCTACTACTTCTTTCATATGCTCAATATGCTATTGTTTGACAATGCATGTTTAAATACCATGTATTTTACATTCCATTCGACCGCTATGCATGCGAGGGTAGGCGGCGCCCTCTTATATGTCGGACCGCATATTTATTAATGGGTAGGTGACACCCATTATGTGCTTGACCGCGTTTAGAACTAGAATGGATAGACGGCATCCATTATGTGTAGACCGTTCATGCATGATGGGTAGGCGACACCCTTATGTGTTCGTAGATGACTGATAACAACCCTCAAGCTACAAGCCCCAACCAATATAAGTATAAAAATATATGTATGTATGTATTTCTGAGATGCTTTCCATAGGGTGCTTTAATTCTAAACTTTCATTGCGTTTTCTTGTATTGGCGACCTCGTCTTACAGACTCGTAGTGATCGTCAGATTAGAGTAAGCCTGTGGTTATGACTTACTGCATATTGTATCTAGCGACCTCGATAGGTACAGTATGTAGGGCATCGGGTTAAATTAGATTTAACAACCAAGAATTGCGTGACGCAATTGGATAGTCCTACCGGTCATATTATGCTATGCGACCAGCCCCCGTTGGAGTATAGCATAATATGGATTTGGATCTTGGCCACTACGTTAACTTGTTGGACATTACCCGTATGTTTGTTGTGGGGGCAAACATATGTGAAAATAGTGGGAGCTAAACAGCTAAAGGACCTTGTTGTTTAGTTATGTTGACTGTGTATTTAGAAATAATATTTCAATAGTTGATTTATTATTTTCGTTCTATATTATTTCTCATTAGGATATTAGAAATGGATATACCGTCCTCCGAGCTTGTTGCCAACTTGGATTTGCAAAAGCTAACAGGACCAAACTACGTGGATTGGATCCATGAGGTACGAAAGGTGCTATTGTACAATGAGGTTCAGTACGTCTTGGACGAACCTATCCCTCCACCTCCCACTGAATTCACTACGGCAACCTATGATTGCTATTATGAATTGGAAGTGGAATGGGCCGAGTTTGTAAAGAACTTGTTGCTAAATGCTATGTCTGACAATATGGTTGGACCATGTCGAGACAAGGAACCATATGAGATTGTGAAATATCTCTCCTCATTCTTGGATGCTCCAAGGATGTGTGAAGGGTTCGAAGCTATCAAGATCATGCTTATCAAAAGGCTTGTGACAGAAGAGCTGTCGCCTGAACAAGTTAAGTCGTTGATTGACTTTCTCTTACAACTTGTTGGATATGGCTTAGAGCTAGAAGCTAAGGCTTCCATTATCTTGATCGTGCAAAGATTTTTGCAATCTATTCACAATCCCAATGTTGGGGCAGCAACAGAGATGATTACTGAGAGACCCATTGCCAACAGATTCCCAAGGGTCAATCGTAGACCCAAAAGGAAGAGGGGTGGCAAGAATGGGCGCTATCGTAGGATGACTGAATTTCGACTTAGGATCGAGATTTGTGTCTATTGCAAACTCAAGGGCCACTGGAAGAAAGATTGACCTAAGCTTAGGGCAGATCAAGCTAAGAAGTCATCGACTTCTGTCTCAGGTATGTTTGTTATTGAAATGAACATGACTACTTTTGACTCCAATGGTTGGGTATTAGATACAGCCTGTGGCTCACACATTTGTAATAATGTGCAGGGGCTAATTGATCACAGGCAAGTCAAGCAAGGTGAGATCGACTTGCATGTTGGGAACGGCAATCCAGTTGAAGCCAAACGCGTTGGACGCAGCAAGATAGATTTACCTTCGGGACAATGTTTAGAACGTGATAATGTTTATTTTGTTCCATCCATTGTCAGAAATATTATTTCCATTCCATTGTTAGACAATATGGGTTTTTCCTTTCGATTTGCGAATAATACTTGTTATTTTTCATTAAATGATCAGTACTATGGAAAGGCTCGCTTGGTGAATGGTTTATATATTTTGCAAAGTAGTCAACCTTTATTTCAAATACATAACAAACAACCGTCTTCAAGTAAGAAGAATAATCCATCTTATCTATGGCATTGTCGGCTAGGCCATATCAATGAAATACGGATTCAAAGACTAAGGAAGTTGGACTATTTAGAACCATTTGATTTTGAATCATATGGAACATGTGAATCTTGTGTTAAGGGTAAGATGACGAAAAACCTTTTGTTGGACAAGGTGTTCGTGCCACTCGCTGCTTAGAGCTCATACATACCGATGTGTGTGGACCGTTTAAAGTCCATGCGCGTGGGGGTTATCCTTACTTCGTTACCTTTACTGACGATTTCTCAAGGTATGGATATATTTATCTTATGAAGAATAAATCCGAGACCTTTGGGAAATTCAAGGAGTTTAGGAACGAGGTCGAGAATGAATTGAACCTAAGGATAGTCACTCTTCGATCAGATCGAGGAGGTGAATACCTTAGTGAAGAATTTATCGATTACTTGAAGAAAAATGGAATTCAATCGCAATGGACTCCTCCTGGAACACCTCAGTTAAATGGTGTGTCTGAGAGGAGGAATCGAACCCTGTTAGACATGGTAAGATCAATGATTGGATTCTCGACTCTTCCAAAGTATCTGTGGGGATATGCACTACAAACTGCAGTCTACATTCTGAACCGTGTACCATCTAAATCAGTGGAGAAAACTCCTTATGAGTTATGGAAGGGAAAGAAGCCTTCACTAGGCTATCTTAGACCTTGGGGCTGTCCTGCGATAGTCAAACTGATGCTCACTTATAAGTTAGATGCCAAGGGTGTCAAAGTATATTTCATAGGCTATCCTCGTCAGACGAGAGGCTATGAATTCTATCATGCTGAAGATCACAACGTGATCGTGTCTAGAAACGTGAAGTTTTTAGAAGCTGAATACCTCGAAGAAGAGAGGTTAGATGACATGATAGAACTTGAAGAAATTCAAGACATTGACACGCGCGAACATGAGGTCTCTAAATCTTCTGATTTGGACTCAAGTTCAGTGGGAGCTTTCGAAGCAGACAAGGGTGATGATATGACACTTGCTAGGCATGTCATAGTCAGTGGGAGTCCTGTGATTAGATCAACAGTTGAAACCACACCAATAGAACCCGTTGTCAACCAACCTGTGCAACAAGTTGCACAAGAGCAGCCTCCCACAAGGGAACAGGGTCGCACCCAGCGACCAGCTGCATCAGTGCCCACGATAATGTTCGTGTTACACGAAGCCAGAAAAGAAAAGCACCAGAACAAGTCGAGCTCCGTAGGTCGAAGAGGATCCTATGAGGACCTCAGAAGCAAAGCCTTATGATAGAAGATATCAGTGAACTTGATGTCGGTTTATCAGATCGGGAAGATCCCGAGACCTACAAAGAGGCAATATTGATATTGACTCAGACAAATGGCAAGAGGCCATGGAATTGGAAATGGGTTCAATGTACCAGAACCAAGTTTGGAACTTGGTAGACTTTCCCCAAGGGGTTAAACCAATTGGGTGCAAATGGGTCTTTAAACGAAAGACAGATGCCGATGGCAAGGTACAAACGCACAAAGCTAGGCTTGTGGCGAAAGGCTACACGCAAAGGTATGGCATCGATTACGATGAAACCTTTTCACCGGTAGTAAAATTGAAGTCCATTCGAATTCTACTTGCTATAGCTGCCTACTATGATTATGAAATCTGGCAGATGGATGTAAAGACTGCCTTCCTCAATGGAAACCTTGAGGAAGAGGTCTATATGGTACAGCCGAAAGGTTTTATTAGTAAAACCAGGCCAACTGTTGTATGCAAATTACAAAGATCCGTCTATGGGCTAAAGCAACCGTCAAGGAGCTGGAATATCCGCTTTGATGAAGCTGTCAAATCGTTTGACTTCATCAGAAGCAAGGAAGATCCCTGTGTATACGCGAGACACAGCGACAAAGTAGTTGTTTTCATGATCATTTATGTAGATGACATTTTGATCATGGGGAACAATGTCTCTATGCTAGAAGAGACTAAAGTTTGGTTATCAAGTACCTTCTCGATGAAGGACTTCGGTGAAGCGAACTACATCCTGGGGATCAAGATCTTTAGAGATAGATCCAAGAGGATGTTTGGAATGACACAGTCCACCTACATCGACAAAATATTAAAGCGTTATAAGATGGACGACTCAAAGAGAGGCTTTCTCCCTGCTAGGCATGGGATTATCTTATCAATTAAGGATGGTCCTAAAACTGATGAAGAAAGAAATACAATGAGTCGTGTGCCCTATGCTTCGGCAGTAGGGTCTATAATGTATGCAATGAATTGCACAAGGCCCGATGTGGCCTATGCGCTTAGTGTCACTTGTCGGAACCAACATAATCCAGGAGTACCTCACTGGACTGCTGTAAAAAACATTCTTAAGTACCTTCGACGGACTAAAGAGATGTTCTTGGTGTTTGGTGGAGAACCAGAATTAAAGATGTCTGGGTATGTTGACGCTGGATTTGAATCAGATCCTGATGACTTTAAGTCACAAACAGGATACGTATTCAAATTGAACGGAGGAGCTGTCTGTTGGAAGAGCTCTAAGCAAGCCACGGTTGCTGACTCATCCACAGAAGCCGAGTACATTGCTGCATCAGAAGCATCGAAAGAAGTTGTCTAGATTTCAAAGTTCTTGAAGGAATTGAGGGTTGTTCCTGCTCCCAGTCCAATAACGATTTATTGTGACAATACGGGCGCCGTCGCTCAAGCTAGGGAGCCTAGATCTACAAACAAGAACAAACATGTACTTAGAAAATATCACGTTATACGTGAGATTATAGATAGAGGAGAAGTTAGTTAGAACGTGTCTCTACCACGGACAACGTGCCAGATCCTTTCACCAAGGCCTTATCAGTAGAAGTCCACTTAAGACATTATGCTAATCTGGGCATTAGGCATAAAGGTGACTGGCTCTAGTCCAAGTGGGAGATTGATAGTGTATATGTCCTAGAGACAGTCCTTACTAAGGGCATGGTGCCCTTATAGAGGGCATATATGTACTATTACACAGGTCAACGTAATATAATATATGTTTGTTGCATTTTACTATTGAGTATCAGTTTCATATTTTTATTACACCAGACATGCAGCATGTCATATCTATATTACTGTCTGTATTGATATTAAACATGTCCCCTCGGAAAGATGACCGATCACACAGATAGTGGGAGCTATGTGAGTTATCATCTATCCCAAACTCTCCCTAGTCGAGGTTCATCTCGGATGTGGGGGTCTGAATGAACCAGTCAAGACTAGTATGCGTGGAGGTTATTCTTGTTGGAGCAAGTGTGAGCCGATCCCACGGCCACGGAACCGATTGTTGGACAATCGAGAAACGTTCCCATAACTGCGCATAGTTGTTCGAAGAAGCTTTATCGAACAATGGAAGTACCCACCGGACACTCCCATCGATGTATACTCTACACCGGAGTGTCTATGGGAACCGGTGAGTTGCCGAAGTGATCCCAGTCGTCCTTTGTACTTACAGGACTTTATCATCACATTTGTTGCCCCATATCCTTGGTGGACCCGTCGATGTCAGCTCTGAATAAGCAGCTGACCTAAGACACGATCCATGATTATGGCTACATACAAATGGGGATGATAAGTGATTCTGTGAAGGATTCATCTCTCAAGTGTAGCACAGGAGAGCACTGCTCATAGTCTGCATAGTTGTGTTGGTAAAGTCACTGGCCAGTGCAAATGATATATTATGATGGTCATAAGTATATCTTAACCAAGCAACTCCCTGAGACGCCCGTGGATGTATTATTGGGATAGACACTTCATCGATCCTAGATACATTCGAGCAAGTCAGATGAAGGGACGTTACCATCGCCGCGTTGAGCGCAACAGGCTTCGCAACGAAAGGGTTAGCTTTGAGAAACCTCTCAAACGTTCTCACGTATTAATATTGCAAATGGAACCGTCTAGGAATTCCATGTTGCCTAGTCTAGGACTTGCTTAATACGATGAGGCCCTATGGCTCAGACTATATGGTGATTGAGCTTATCAGGATATCCTTGAAGATGGAATCGGAATTATTTTGGAATTAATTGTGATTGATGGATTATAATTGATTTGGAATGAATTATAATATTTTGTGGCTCAATTAATGATTTGGAATTATTAATTGAATTGGCTAATTAATTGTATTTTATGTAAATACAATTAAAGATTATATTTTGGAAATATAATGGAGGTTTGATTTGAAAGGATATGTTAATTTAGAATTAACATATGCACTTGGACAAAATCTACTTGGAGTTTGAATTGCCTTAGAACTATAAGTGGGTCCCAACTACTGTCCCTAGGAGGCGCGCGCGCGCATGGATAAGGTAGGGGAAGGAGTTCGACTCCTTCCTCTATTAGAAGTCCAAGGGATAAGTTAGATTTTCCTCATTGAGTTTTAATTTGATTGGGAATGAATCTAGACTTGATATTAGTTTCCTTGTGCGATAAGAATTAGATTCTTATTCCTTTACGAAGTCTAATTGCTTATGCTTTAGACTTCTATTGACTACTATATATAGTAGACTATTAGAGAGCTTTGGATACAGTTTTGTGCACAGTTATTGTACCCAGTTTTCTTAGAGAAAATAAAAAGCTCTCCCCTCCTCCTTAGCCACACGCGCGCGCGCCACCTCACCGGAGGAATCGCCGCCCCGTCTTCTTGGTCACACAAAGAATATCCTAGCATTCTTCCGATAGGCTGTTCATCCGTGGATACCAAGGTTGAGGTTCTAGGTGCTGGAAACTAACTCTTATTGTCTTGCAGATATACAGAGTATTGTAGATATCTTCGACTTCGACGAAGGAGAAGATACAACAGATTATTACGAAGACTTGGAAGTTGCTTTGGAAGTAGTCTTCTAATTGACGTGTTCATATATATACGACATATGCATAATCAATTAACCTGTATGTTAAGAAATTTTTTGAAATTCCGCTGCGTACCCTAGAGGTAACTCTGACCATATTTTCTTACAGTGGTATCAGAGCGAGGTTAATTGATTACGTATATACGTATATATATTATATGCTTTTGTAGATATGTGGATGCAATTGATTTTATGATTGATTCGATTTTCAAAAGTTTTGTTTTTATATAAATTTGGAATTTATATTTTTCAAAAAAAAAAAAAATTAAATATATATATATATATATATATATATATATATATATATATATTTTGGACCGGACCGCCTGCGTGACGCAGGCGGCGGGGCGCGGCACGGCGCGCTGGGCGCCCGTGTGCCGCGGGCACCCGGGTACCTGCGTGACGCAGGTACCCGGAGCCTGCGGCGCTAGGCGCCCGGGGCGCCGGGCGCCTGCACCCGAGGCACCGGTACGCGCGTGCCGCGGGCGCCGGTCGCCCGGGACCGCGACGCCGGTACCCGCGTGCCGCGGGTACCGTGGGGACGGGCCCGTCCCATGTTTTTAAAAAAAAATATATATATATATATTTTCCGGGTTGGACCCAAAATCGAATTTTGAAAGTTTTGAGGATTGAATTTTATATTTTCAATATAAATATGATTTAATTGTAATTTGTTTTTTTGAGAAGTCAACATATATTACGGAAATAAAGCGATGTTCAAAGTACTTAAGTTACAAACCGAACCGAATCAAAAGAGTCTAAAAGCAGTAAATTGTTCAACCAAAAAGGGGAAGAATCCCACACAAAATGAAAAGATTGGCAAAAGTTTTGATTCCTTCCAAACGATCTTCTTCTTCCTTCATTGGCCAAGTGATCAGCTACGGAGTTAGCTTCCCTATAGACAAAACGGATCTGCGCCTGTTCCAAGTCTTGCAACCTTTCAATTGCGTCCTGCGTAAGCACTTGATGCCTTAAGTGCGCTGCTTCCTGCCTGTTTAAACAAGAAAAGAGATATTGTGAGTCAGTCTGAATAATGAGTTTCTTAATGTTCATATCCGAACAAAGTTGTGCTCCTAGCTTTAATGCATAACATTCAGCCGTATTTACATCAACATCTCCTAGGTAAGTTTCGGATGCTCTTATAAATTCCCCATTATGGTTTCTCAGTATACAACCTGCTCCAGCATTCTTATTAATATGGCAAACACTACCATCAATATTTAAACAGTAAAAGCCTTGTGGTGGTGGTTCCCATTTAACCATAAGGGGATATTTTATCTTGGTCTTTTTTCTTGAAGAATTGCATTATCTTGTAAGGTATTGATGAGTGTGGTGTTGAAAAGATGAATGTTAAGAGGTATTTGGTTGAAAATTTTGTCATTTCTGAAGTTCCAGATTAACCACCAGAAAACAAAGAGTTTTAACAGCTCTTCTGTGTTGGCTTTTTCATTGAAGATGTAGTGAAGGTGGTGCTGGTTAGTGATGGAGTTTAGAGGTTTCCTGACTTTGTTAAAGTAATGGCAGTGCCAAAGGAGATGATCCATTGTTTCATCAGTGTTGTTGCAAAGGCTACAGGTGGGTGAGGGTAATATGTGATGTTTGTTAAGTCTGGAGGCTGTTGGAAGCCTATCATATACCAGGAGCCAAAGGAAAAATTTTTATTTTAGGAAGGAGCTTAAGATTCCAAATTCTTTCCCAAGGCGAGTCAGTGTCTTGTGATTTGTTTTTCTGTATGAGGGAGTTATATGCAGATTTTACTGAAAATTGACCATTTTCAGATTCTCCCCATACAATTCTGTCATTGACTTGGTTTCTGGGTAGTGGAATACCAATTATCTCATTTGCTAATTCATTTGGGATAATGTTTAGCAGTGATTGAGTGTTCCAAGTACCATTTTGAATAACTTGGCTCACAAGCAGGTGTGAGTCTTGTATAGAGTTAACATAATCACTTGTGATTTTGTTTTTCATCCATCTATCATACCAGAAGTTGGTCGTGTTTCCATTGCCTATGTGGTGGCTGAGGCATTCTGAGAATTCCTCTTTTAATTTTACCAAGTTTTTCCAGAACCAGCTGCTCTGTGGTTTCGATTCTGCTAGTAAGACTGTAGTATTAGGGAAATATTTATTCTTGTAAACCTTACTCCAAAGGGATGAAGGGTCAGAAAGAAGTCTCCACAAGTGTTTGAAAGAGAAGGATTTATTAAGAATAGATAAGTCCCTTATACCAAGTCCTCCTAGTTTTTTAGGTTTACAAACTTTGGACCATTTTATGTTCCCTCTAGATTTTCCATTACTTTTGTTATTCCAAAGGAAATTTCTATTGAGTTCTTCAATTTTGGAAATACAAGAGGCTGGGATGGTTGTGATGGACATACAGTAGGATGGTATAGCATTTGTTATAGACTGGATCAAAGTGACTTTGCCAGCATAGGATAAATTTTTAGCAAACCAGACATTTACTTTGGCCATAACTCTGTTCACAACTTGGTCAAACATGTCTTTCTTTTTATGGCCAAGTAGAAAAGGTAGGCCTAGGTATTTGTCCAGTCTTTTGTTTGGAATAACTCCCATTTTTTGTATTATTTCTTGTTTATTCTGGTAGGAATGTTTGGAGAAAATAGAATTCTACTCTTTTTCCAGCAAACTTTCTGTCCAGAAGCTAAAGCATACTGTTTCAAAGTTTGTTCTATAGCTGTGATAGACTTTTTATTTGTTATTCCAAAAATAAGACAGTCATCAGCAAAGCATAGTATAGGGATTTCTAGCCCATTTCTGGAGGGTTTAAGAGGTGAGAAATCCTTGTTCTCAACCTTAACCATTAGAGCATGTACCAAGAGTTCTTGGCACATGATAAAAATGTAAGGTGAGATTGGATCTCCTTGTCTAATCCCCCTCGAAGGATTCCAGGTAGGAGATAACAGATTGTTGACTTTTACTCTAAATGAGGCTGTTTTGATGCATGTCATAATCAGTTTTATGGTGTGGTTGTTGAAATTGAACTTTTGGAGAGTAAATTCAATGAAGTTCCAATCTAGCTTGTCATAAGCTTTTTCAATGTCAAGCTTTAAAGCAAAGCTATGAGTTTTTGAGGTCTTTCTTTTTTTTCTCATGGTGTGAAGTAACTCATGAGCAATTATAACATTATCACTTATCAGTCTGTCAGGTACAAATGCATTTTGAAAATGGGAGATGAGGATTTTGAGAAGAGGTCTAATCCTTTTAACTAGAATCTTTGTTATTACCTTGTAGATCACATTGCACAGGCTTATGGGTCTAAACTCACAAGGGTGCTGTGCATTTGTTTTCTTAGGTATTAAGCAGATAGTAGTTAAATTAAGGTTAGGGTCCAACACTCCTGTTTAACTAGAGGGGTTAAATTTAATTAGTATAAAGTTAAAGGGCTTATTTGTAATTTATCAATTTATTGTTTATTGCAAATTAGTCCTTCTACTTTTGAATTTTAGATTTAACACCTCCCAGGTTTAAAAAAAATTACAATTAAGTCCTTCGGGTTTTCGAAAATTGCTACTTGGTCAATAGAATTTTCAATTTTTCAATCTAGTCCAAATTTTCAATTATTTCATAGAAATTATAAGTATGGGATTATAATTTTCATAATAAAATTATGAAGTCATTTGTCATCCACATAGTCTACTACTTGTTTCATATGCTCTATATGCTATTGTTTGACAATGCATGTTTAAATACCAAGTATTTTACTTTCCGTTCGACCGCTATGCATGCGAGGGTAGGCGGCGCCCTCTTATATGTCAGACCGCATATTTATGTATGGGTAGGCGACACCCATTATGTGCTTGACCGCGTTTAGAACTAGAATGGATAGGCGGCATCCATTACGTGTAGACCGTTCATGCATGATGGGTAGGCGACGTCCTTATTTGTTTGTAGATGACTGATAACAACCCTCAAGCTACAAGCCCCAACCAATATAAGCACAGAAGTATATATATGTATGTATTTCTGAGATGCTTTCCATAGGGTGCTTTAATTCTGAACTTTCATTGCGTTTTCTTGTATTGGCGACCTCGTCTTACAGACTCGCAGTGATCGTCAGATTAGAGTAAGCCTATGGTTATGACTTACTGCATATTGTATCTAGCGACCTCGATAGGTACAGTATGTAGGGCATCAGGTTAAATTAGATTTAACAACCAAGAGTTGCGTGACGCAATTGGATAGTCCTACCGGTCATATTATGCTATGCGACCAGCCCCCGTTGGAGTATAGCATAGTATGGATTTGGATCTTGGCCACTACGGTAACTTGTTGGACATTACCCGTATGTTTGTTGTGGGGGCAAGCATATGTGAAAATAGTGGGAGACAGCTAAAGGACCTTGTTGTTTAGTTATGTTGACTGTGTATTTAGAAATAATATTTCAATAGTTGATTTATTATTTTCGTTCTATATTATTTCTCCTTAGGATATTAGAAATGGCGAGTATCTCGCTCCGTGCTGTCTTAGAGAAGCAAATTTTGACCGGACCAAACTTCCTAGATTGGATCAGGAATATACGTTTGGTACTGAGGTACGAAATGATTGAGTACGTCTTGGACGAGGTCATTCCCGTGTGCCCCGAAAATCAGACTGCCGATCAGGTTGCTGCTTGGAATCAAGCCAACAAGGCAAGGTCTGATAAGCATCTTGAGGATGCTAGATCCGCGCAGTGTATTATGCTGGCGGCAATGAGCAATGATCTGCAGAGGCAACATGCTAGGCAACATGAAAGCATGTTACCGTATGAGATGCTAAAGCATCTTGAGTCGCTCTTTAAGACGACAACTAGAAGTGTTGAATTTGATTTGATCAAAGAGATACACAGATGCAAGCTCAGTGGAGGAGGGAACATGTCTGAGCATGTTCTCAAAATGATTGGTCTCTTTGAAAAGCTAGTCGATGCCGGCGTTAAGCTAGAGAACAAGATCATGGTGATCTTTGTCCTTCAATCATTGTCGAGTTCGTATTCGCAGTTCATCATTAATTACACGATGAATGCGAATGATGTAACACTGCCTGAACTTCATAATCTGCTGAAGACATATGATCAAACTCTTCCTAAGAAGGAAAAGTCGATCATGCTTGTTGGGCAACCGTCTAACCCAAACCCGAGAAACAAAGGTGTAAGGGTAAGGGAAAGTCGGGAGCCAAGGCTAACACTTGGAGTGATAAGCCTAAGCGTCCGAACTAGAAAAGGAAGTTCAATAGAAGCGGAAGGGTGCGCACAGATGAATGTCTTTTCTGTAAGCAGAAAGGACGTTGGAAGAAAGATTGCCCTAAGCTTAGGGCAGATCAAGCTGAGAAGCCACCGGCTTCTGGCTCAGGTATGTTTGTTATTGAAATGAACATGACTACTTTTGACTCCAATGGTTGGGTATTACATACAGCCTGTGGCTCACACATTTGTAATAATGTGCAGGGGCTAATTGATCACAGGCTAGTCAAGCAAGGTGAAATCGACTTGCATGTTGGGAACGTCAATCCAGTTGAAGCCAAACACGTTGGACGCAGCAAGATAGATTTACCTTCGGGACAATGTTTAGAACTTGATAATGTTTATTTTGTTCCATCCATTGTCAGAAATATTATTTCCATTCCATTGTTAGACAATATGGGTTTTTCCTTTCGATTTGCGAATAATACTTGTTATTTTTCATTAAATGACCAGTATTATGGAAAAGCTCGCTTGGTGAATGGTTTATATATTTTGCAAAGTAGTCTACCTCTATTTCAAATACATAACAAACAACCGTCTTCAAGTAAGAAGAATAATCCATCTTATCTATGGCATTGTCGGCTAGGCCATATCAATGAAACACGAATTCAAAGACTAAGGAAGTTGGACTACTTAGAACCATTTGATTTTGAATCATATGGAACATGTTAATCTTGTGTTAAGGGTAAGATGACGAACAAACCTTTTGTTGGACAAGGTGTTCGTGCCACTCGCTGCTTAGAGCTCATACATACCGATGTATGTGGACCGTTTAAAGTCCATGCACGTGGGGGTTATCCTTACTTCGTTACCTTTACTGACGATTTCTCAAGGTATGGATATATTTATCTTATGAAGAATAAATCCGAGACCTTTGGGAAATTCAAGGAGTTTAGGAATGAGGTCGAGAATGAATTGAACCTAAGGATAGTCACTCTTCGATCAGATCGAGGAGGTGAATACCTTAGTGAAGAATTTATCGACTACTTGAAGGAAAATGGAATTCAATCGCAATGGACTCCTCCTGGAACACCACAGTTAAACGATGTGTCTGAGAGGAGGAATCGAACCCTGTTAGACATGGTAAGATCAATGATTGGATTCTTGACTCTTCCAAAGTATCTGTGGGGATATGCACTACAAACTGCAATCTACATTCTGAACCGTGTACCATCTAAATCAGTGGAGAAAACTCCTTACGGGTTGTGGAAGGGAAAGAAGCCTTCACTAGGCTATCTTAGACCTTGGGGCTGTCCTGCGATAGTCAAACTGATGCTCACTGATAAGTTAGATGCCAAGGGTGTCAAAGTATATTTCATAGGCTATCCTCGTCAGACAAGAGGCTATGAATTCTATCATGCTGAAGATCACAAGGTGATCGTATCTAGAAACGTGAAGTTTTTAGAAGCTGAATACCTCGAAGAAGAGAGGTTAGATGACATGATAGAACTTGAAGAAATTCAAGACTTTGACACGCGCGAACATGAGGTCTCTAAATCTTCTGATTTGGACTCAAGTTCAGTGGGAGCTTTCGAAGCAGACAAGGGTGATGATATGACACTTGCTAGGCATGTCATAGTCAGTGGGAGTCCTGTGATTAGATCAACAGTTGAAACCACACAAATAGAACCCGTTGTCAACCAAACTGTGCAACAAGTTGCACAAGAGCAGCCTCCCGCAAGGGAATAGGGTCGCGCCCAGCGACCAACTGCATCAGTACCCACTGATAATGTTCGTGTTACACGAAGCCAGAAAAGAAAAGCATCAGAACAAGTCGAGGTCCGTAGGTCGAAGAGGATCCTAAAAGGACCTCAGAAGCAAAGCCTTATGATAGAAGACATCAGTGAACTTGATGTCGGTCTATCAGATCGGGAAGATCCCGAGACCTACAAAGAGGCAATAATTGATATTGACTCAGACAAATGGCAAGAGGCCATGGAATTAGAAATGGATTCAATGTACCAGAATCAAGTTTGGAACTTGGTAGACTTGCCCCAAGGGGTTAGACCAATTGGGTGCAAATGGGTCTTTAAACGAAAGACAGATGTCGATGGCAAGGTACAAACGCACAAAGCTAGGCTTGTGGCGAAAGGCTACACGCAAAGGTATGGCATCGATTACGATGAAACTTCACCGGTAGCAAAATTGAAGTCCATTCGAATTCTACTTGCGATAGCTGCCTACTATGATTATGAAATCTGGCAAACTGGATGTAAAGACTGCATTCCTCAATGGCAACCTTGAGGAAGAGGTCTATATGGTACAACCGGAAGGTTTTATTAGTAAAACCAGGCCAACTGCTGTATGCAAATTACAAAGATCCATCTATGGGCTAAAGCAAGCGTCAAGGAGCTGGAATATCCGCTTTGATGAAGCTGTCAAATCGTTTGACTTCATCAGAAGCAAGGAAGATCCCTGTGTCTACGCTAGACACAGCGAAAAAGGAGTTGTTTTCATGATCATTTATGTAGATGACATTTTGATCATGGGAAACAATGTCTCTATGCTAGAAGAGACTAAAGTTTGGTTATCAACTACCTTCTCGATGAAGGACTTGGGTGAAGCGAACTACATCCTAGGGATCAAGATCTTTAGAGATAGATCCAAGAGGATGTTAGGAATGACACAGTCCACCTACATTGACAAAATACTAAAGCGTTATAAGATGGATGACTCAAAGAGAGGCTTTCTCCCAGCTAGGCATGAGATTGTCTTATCAGTTAAGGATGGTCCTAAAATTGACGAAGAAAGAAATGCAATGAGTCGTGTGCCCTATGCTTCGGCAGTAGGGTCTATAATGTATGCAATGAATTGCACAATGCCCGATGTGGCATATGCGCTTAGTATCACTTGTCGACACCAACAGAATCCAGGAGTACCTCACTGGACTGCTGTAAAGAACATTCTTAAGTACCTTCGACGGACTAAAGAGATGTTCTTGGTGTTTGGTGGAGAACCAGAATTAAAGATGTCTGGGTATGTCGACGCTGGATTTGAATCAGATCCTGATGACTTTAAGTCACAGACAGGATACGTATTCAAATTGAACGGAGGAGCTGTCTGTTGGAAGAGTTCTAAGCAAGCCACGGTTGCTGACTCATCCACAGAAGCCGAGTACATTGCTGCAACAGAAGCATCGAAAGAAGTTGTCTGGATTTCAGAGTTCTTGAAGGAATTGAGGGTTGTTCCTGCTCCTAGTCCAATAACGATTTATTGTGACAATACGGGCGCCGTCGCTCAAGCTAGGGAGCCTAGATCTACAAACAAGAACAAACATGTACTTAGAAAATATCACGTCATACATGAGATTATAGATAGAGGAGAAGTTAGTATAGAACGTGTCTCTACCACGGACAACGTGGCAGATACTTTCACCAAGGTCTTATCAGTGGAAGTCCACTTTAGACATTATGCTAATCTGGGCATTAGGCATAAAGGTGACTGGCTCTAGTCCAAGTGGGAGATTGATAGTGTGTATGTCCTAGAGACAGTCCTTACTAAGGGCATAGTGCCCTTATAGAGGACATATATGTACTATTACACAGGTCAACGTAATATAATATATGTTTGTTGCATTTTACTATTGAGTATCGCTTTCATATTTATATTACACCGGGCATGCATCATGTCATATCTCTATTACTGTCTGTACTGATATTAAACATGTCCCCTCGGATAGATGACCGATCACACAGATAGTGGGAGCTATGTGAGTTATCATCTATCCAAACACTCCCTAGTCGAGGTTCATCTCGGATGTAGGGGTCTGAATGAACCAGACGAGACTAGTATGCGTGGAGGTTATACTTGTTGGAGAAAGTGTGAGCCGATCCCACGGCCACGGAACGGATTGTTGGACAATCGAGAAACGTTCCCATAACTGCGCATAGTTGTTCGAAGAAACTTTATCGAACAATGGAAGTACCCACCGGACACTCCCATCGATGTATACTCTACACCGAAGTGTCTATGGGAACCGGTAAGTTGTCGAAGTGATGCCAGTCGTCCTTTGTACTTACAGGACTTTATCATCACATTTGTTGCCCCATATCCTTGGTGGACCCGTCGATGTCTGCTCTGAATAAGCAGCTGACCTAAGACACGATCCAGGATTATGGCTACATACAAATGGGGATGATAAGTGATTCTGTGAAGGATTCATCTCTCAAGTGTAGCACAGGAGAGCACTGCTCATAGTCTGCATAGTTGTGTTGGTAAAGTCACTGGCCAGTGCAAATGATATATTATGATGGTCATAAGTATATCTTAACCAAGCAACTCCCTGAGACGCCCGTGGATGTATTATTGGGATAAACACTTCATCGATCCTAGATACATTCGAGCAAGTCAGATGAAGGGACGTTACCATCGCCGGGTTTAGCGTAACAGGCTTCGCAACGAAAGGGTTAGCTTTGAGAAACCTCTCAAACATCCTCACGTATTAATATTGCAAATGGAACCGTCTAGGAATTCCATGTTGCCTAGTCTAGGACTTTCTTAATACGATGAGGCCCTATGGGTCACACTATGTGGTGATTTAGCTTATCAGGATATCCTTGAAGATGAAATCGCAATTAATTTGGAATTAATTGTGATTGATGGATTATAATTGATTTGGAATTAATTATAATATTTGGTGGCTCAATTAATGATTTGGAATTATTAATTGAATTGGCTAATTAATTGTATTTTATGTAAATACAATTAAAGATTATATTTTGGAAATATAATGGAGGTTTGATTAGAAAGGATATGTTAATTTAGAATTAACATATGCACTTGGGCAAAATCTACTTGGAGTTTGAATTGCCTTAGAACTATAAGTGGGTCCCAAAATTGGGACCCACCTACTGTCCCTAGGAGGCACGCTCGCGCGCATGGATAAGGAAGGGGAAGGAGTTCGACTCCTTCCTCTATTAGAAGTCCAAGGGATAAGTTAGATTTTCCTGATTGAGTTTTAATTTGATTGGGAATGAATCTAGACTTGATATTGGTTTCCTTGTGCGATAAGAATTAGATTCTTATTCCTTTACGAAGTCTAATTGCTTATGCTTTAGGCTTCTATTGACTACTATATATAGTAGACTATTAGAGAGCTTTGGATACAGTTTTGCACACTGTTATTCTACCCAGTTTTCTTAGAGAAAATAATAATCTCTCCCCTCCTCTTTAGCCACGCGCGCGCGCACCACCTCACCGGAGGAATCGCCGCCCCGTCTTCTTGGTCACACAAAGAATATCCTAGTATTCTTCCGATAGGCTGTTCATCCGTGGATACCAAGGTTGAGGTTCTAGGAGCTGGAAACTAACTCTTTTTGTCTTGCAGATATACAGAGTATTGTAGATATCTTCGACTTCGACGAAGGAGAAGATACACCGGATTATTACGAAGACTTGGAAGCTGCTTTGGAAGCAAGTTTAGTCTTCTAATTGACGTGTTCATATATATACGACATATGCATAAGCAATTAACCTGTATGTTAAGAAATTTTTTGAAATTCCGTTGCGTACCCTATGGGTAACTCTGACCATATTTTCTTACAGAAAGGAGAGATTGCTCCCGTGACTTGGACAAAGCACGTTAAGAGGAAGCATCTCTGCCATTCACTTGGTCTAGTAGCTCTGCTACTGATAAAAGTTTTGGACTCCCAAGTCGGAGGAATAGACCAAGTAGGCCTGAGAAGGTGGCCGCTGCTGATGCATATCCATGAAAATAAAACGAAACTTAACTGGGCTAAGTACATTTTCAACAGGCTTGTTGATTGTGTCACTAAGTTCAAGGTAAAGGTAGAAGACAACAAGGTCTCACCTTCCTTTTCAGTTATGTATGGAATAAAGATATGCTATTGTTGGTCCCTTTAAACAACAAGAAAAGACTAGAGGGGGGGTGAATAGCCTTTTCAAACTTTCGTCGTTTAAAACTTTCTCAGCAAGTACTTATTACTTTTCAGTAATGAGTTTGCTGATACTTAACTTTCTCAGCAAGCGTAAGTTACTTTACAGTAGCTTGGTTTGCTGATACTTAAAATCAGACAGCGAAAGTCTTTGAAACAATAAGTGCTCTTTCAGTAAGTAAAGGTTTCAGCAAGTGAAATGAGTGACTGTGTACAGACAGATATGATTTGCTAAAAACTAAATACAGTAAGTAAATCACACAAATACTTTTATAGTGGTATCTGAGAGTGGCGTAATCTCTCAACTAATCCACTTCGTCCTTTCTAGGACTGAATCCACTAAGATATGATTGAGGTTCCTTACAATCTCCTATCTAAAGCGATTCAACAGAAACCAAAGCACACTTGCTTTGTCTCCAACCTAAACTAGAGAACTCAACCTTGTTCTCCACCAAACTTGGTACTTTTAATCAGCAAAACTATGCTCGATTAAGTTCCCCCTGAATATCACGCCTGAAAAGGTGTATTTTCAGTTAGAGAGTTTTGGGGTAAGATAACTTAATTATAACTTATTCAGTTACAACAAGTAATCTAAGAAACACAACTTGGAATACTTTGCAGTAAACAAGTTTGATTGTTTCTGGTGTCAAGACTTGTTCTTGTTTGAAAGAAAGAACACTTAACTAATTTCTTAGCCGAGTTTGTTCTACTTCTTCACAAGTAGCTTTTTCAAGCTTTAAGTCTTGGAACGGATCAATGGCAGTAAGAGTGTTTGAAGGTATGTGAGTTTTAAAGCACAAGTGAGAGTTTGATCACGTTGTTGACACACTTCAAGTCTTTGCCGGATGACCTCTATTTATAGTGTAAGTAAGGATCCGTTTGAATTTCAAATCCTAAGGCTTTTGTTCCTTAACATGTCACTATCTTGCTTTTGTACTTTCAGCAGCGTCTTTGTTTGTCTTCTAGTCTTCATGTCCTTCGTGTGTAAGCTTTGCATTAAATGCAAATTTGAATAGAATTCAAACAGTAACATTGGAGCGCAAATTCACGTACATTCAGCAAGAGGTCACATATGTTCCATCAACAAGTGGTTAGTCTCAGTTTCAGCAAGCACAACCTACTCTGTCTTTCAGATTTTCACTTATGCAATGCTGTTGCTGAATTTTCCACTTTCTGAGCAACACGTGCCTTTGTAGATACCAGTCTTCAGCAATCTTCAAGTCTTCAGATCTTCAACAATCTTCAAGATTCTGAGCAGTTTCTATTTGCTTCAATAGTTTATTTGTAATAAACAAAGTATATCTTCAGCAAATGCTTCAATAGGTTATTTTCTTTTCAGAAAATAAGATACATCATAAGCTTCAGCATCAATAAGTTATTTTCTTTTCAGAAAATAAAATACATCATACGCAAAAGAAATAACTTATCTAGCACCTAATCTAAGTCTTCAGCAAACGTTCCTCTTTTACAATGTCCTTAAAATTCTAAATTCCTATGGACCTTAAGAGTACTAGTTACTGGACTTTCCTTAATTTAGCATGGTTAATTGCTCATCAAAATTACAAGTTTCCTAACAGCTATATCCTTGAACATTTCAGGATTCAGCTCAGAAACCCATTGCCAATCAAGAAATCTCTATGCAATGTGGGAAGATCCTTCTACAAGCAGAATGTACCTAAGACTGCTGGCAAGAAACTCGAAAAATCAAAGAAGACAACAGCTGCAAATGTTGTCATCACAAGCCAGCAAGAAAGGTATACAACAGCTGCAGATGTCACCACTCAGCAACTTAGAGATGAAACTGCTGTAGATGGTGGTGACAAAGATGAAACTGCTTTAGAAGATGATCAACAAGGTACGTGTACAACAGCCGTTGCTGAAAATGCAACTACTGACGCCTCTGCTAGGAAACTGAAGAAATCTAACAAGAAAAAGAGGAAAGTTGATGATGACACTCAGACTGCAGCGTCATCAACAAACCCTGTACCAAAGAGGAAAAGGACAAGTAACACAAGGAAGAAAACACTGGCTCGCAAGTCAGTTCCTATTGTCCATGACCTCTCAGACAATTCCCAGACAATTGCTGAAACGCAAGATCCAGTAGATGTTGACAAGGTAGTTACTGAAGCCTATGTCAGCAACATTGAATTGTTTGCGGAACCCTTCAATGATCGATTCAACGTTGATCCTTCTACTGAGAACAGACCACAAGGCAGTGGAAATGAAATTCCTGCCCAAGTCCCAGATATCTACATTGTAGATAATCTAGATGATCAAACTCTGGAACCAGCAAGTGATATTGTTGTTGATCTTCAAAATGCGGCACTTGCTGATGTTGCTGAAAAGATGGTTGCTGAACAAGCAACTCATCAAGTTACTGAAACCCCGGTTGCTGAAGAACCAGTTGCTGAGACAGCAATGGTTCAAGTTCCATAAGTTGCTGAAACACAAGAAGCACTATTCAACGACGCATCTCGTGATGCTGAGAATACTGGCCCAAGTTCACCAAAGACATCAATTGACAAAGTCCAGCTTGTACTGGAAGTTATAAGCCAACAAATAGAGTTGGAGATTGAAGAATCATCCAACAAATCCATTGATGTCTTCATGACAAGCAGTGAGCTTAAAGGTCAAGATGCTTCTGCTCAACTTGTCATTTCAGAGACAAGGGAGATTGCTGAAACCGCGCAGCTTTCTCAAACAGAGCAAGCCAAGAAGTCTGCTGAAGAAACAGTCCCAAAAAATGAAGAAACTGTTAATGAGCCACAACCTGTCCTTCTTCAGCAGGTAGATAACTCAACCATCAGTAAAACTTCACTTTCTGAAACTTATTCTTTTGCTAATATTATGTTATCTTTACAGACTTCTCAAGATGCAAGTCAGATGGTTGCTGAAGCCTCTGCACCAGAATCAACACTCCCTGCTCAGCAGGTAGTTAATGTTTTTGGTAATAAAACTAAGTTTGACAGCTTAGTACTTGTATCTAACTCAAATTTATTTCAGGTTGAACAAATGGAGGATGCTACTCAAGCTCCTCAAGGAATGGAAATTGTACAACATGAGCTTGCTGAATCTCAGTAGGTAATTCATGTTTCAGCTTTGAACTCTAAAGCAATTATCCAAACCTATCGTGATCTAAATATCGTTCTTTTTCAGGCTCTAAAGGAGACCACTGAAGTGGTGCTCATCACTGAAGATCAACAAGTGAGTTCTGAGGAACTGTACTTGAATTTCAAAAGAACAACTTTGTCAAGAGTTGCTAAGTCCGTCAGCAACTGGCAAAGGTACAGGCGAATGGATTTCTCTGATCTCCATCTTCATCTATCTAATGAGAAAAAAAGATCTTCTCTACTAAAGCTAGAGACATTCGTTCATTCCATACTTCCTGAAGAAATGTCATATTCTCAGCAAATGAGTTCAAATCTAATTGCTCAAATCAGAGAGAATATGAAGGAAAAATTCAAGAGTGCCTCTCCAGCTGAACAAGCTATGATGCTCAAGGGTTCATTTGTACCCGTGGTGGCTGATCCCCACAAAATAAATGAGGAAGAGGAAGAGGAAGTAACGAGTGTTGCTTTGTACAAGCATCTCGAGCTAGTAATTCTGACCGATGATGATGAAGAGGAAGAAGATGAAAATATTCCAACTGATCCCAGTGATGATGAAGGGAAAGATTCAAAGGACAAGAAAGATGACGACGATGACAATCAAGGTCCAAGTCCTAATGCTGGTGGTTTAAAATTGACAGTTGCTGAAAATGATCAACAAGACAATCAACAAGCTGAACAACCACAACCTCAGCATGAATCTCAACCTGCTCCTGCTCCTGCTGAAAATCAAGCACCTGTACAAGGTGCTGATACTGAAGAAGAATATGCCAGAAAACGGGCTGCCTTGAAAAATGGCAAGAGCCAAATTTCTGATGCCAAGGTCACTGATGTAAACCTTGATGATGAAGATGAAATGGATGTAGATTACCAACGCGCTCTACAGAACAGTCTATTGATCCATGCAAGGCATACGAAGGATCTAGAAATTGGTGAATCTTCAAGAGTAAGACCACAGGAAGTCCCCTCCCTTCAACTTACTACTGGCGAAACTCCAGTAATTGAGTCTCAAACGTTGCCCTCAGCAACTACTCAATTAAAACTAACTACTGGTGAAACTCCAGTAATTGACTCTCAAACGTTGCCCTCAGCAACAACTCAATTAAAACTAACTACTGGTGAAACTCCAGTTGTTGAGTCTGAAGTGTTGCCATCAGCAACCACTCAACCAAAAGGAAATGAAGCTGCTGACTTAGGTTCCAAGGTTGCTGACCTTGATGAATCTGAGGATGACGATGATTTATCAGCAAATGAGGATGAACAATCCAAAAGAGACCCCAAAGTGGTTCAAATTCCCCCTCCTGACTACATAAATGATATAGATGATGATCTTAGAGGAGAATTGCTGATGAAGGATGATCAATTTGCTTCAGAACTAAAAATTCATTCCTTGACCCCAAACCTAGTGCCGTTCCCACGAGTTGAGGAGTTTACTCCTAGAATTTTGGCACTGAAGAAAGTCCATGATGCCTGCAAAGCAGAAGATGAGGCATTTCTTGCTGAGAGCCCGCTTGACATTGGGAAAATATTGGCTACAGTGCTGAGACGCACTACTACTCTTACAATAGCTCAGAAAGATATCAGTCTTTATCACAAGAGCTATGAAGAAGATGTAAGTCAAGCACTCAGACTAGCAAAAACTGCTCTAGTGAAGGCTCAGACTTTCATGGATGATAAGGCCGCAACAGAGAAAAGACATGAAGAGAACATGGTGAGTATTCAAAACGAGTTGTCAAAAATGACTTCTGACCAGCAACAAATCATCATGAAGTATAACAGCTTAAGTACTCTTGCTGAAAATTGCAATGAGTTCTATTCTCTGCACATCACTCCGATGTTGCAATCCATGTCTAAGGGGGGAAAGAGAAGTACCAGAAAAAGAAATCAAACCCCTCCCACTGTTGATGAGCCACTGCCCATAGAACCGCTTGCTGAAAAAGAGCAAAGTTCTAAAAGGCAAGCAGAATCTGAGTTAAATTCAGCAAGTACCAAAAAGAGAAAAACTGCTGCTGAAACTCAAGATTTTTGCCATACTGAAAGTCATCAAGATCTGAATGAAGATGATGATGATGATGATGACAATCAAACAATAGCTCAAGCCATAAGAGCTAGACCATTAACAGCCTTAACTCCGTCTGGCCATTCAAAGCATTTCTCTTCTGACTCTTCAGCAAGAGATCAAGACAATGTTAAGTCAAGAAGAAGAAGGCAAAGACAGGAAGAAAAGAGGATGACCAGCAGTGCTATTGGCTCCGGCATCGAGTATACAAAGAACAACAACGATGAAATCACTCAGAATGTGATCAGAAACATTCATGGTTACTGGATCTTAAAGCTAGAAGACTTGCTGGTGAATGAGTTCTTTCCTACAACCATATTGAACCAAATGTTCACATGGATTGAACTCAAGGTAAAAAGGAAACAAAGGGAAGAATCCCTCCCAAGAAATATTGCTGGGAGATGGTTGAATCTTGAGGTCTCAGTAAGAAGAACTGCAATTGGTAAGACTTATAGACAAGAACCAGAATTGATAAAACCACCTGGCATTGCTTATTACTCTGACCCAGTAACCAAGAAAACAAAGAAGAGACTTGGATTGATTCCTTATGAGTATTTCTATCTCACTGCTAAGGATCAAGAAGAAGATCTTCTGTGGCTAAGAAAGATTCATCCTAAAAGCATTTTAGATACACAACTTCTCCATGCCAGCAATTGGGGCATGCATTTGTGGGTAACTCACTACATGGAAATGAATGCTGAAAAGCATCATCATACTGCCTGCAAAAATGCAAGAATTCTTCAACTACAAATCCTTAGGCTTCTGGAAAACTACGAAAAGGACTGTGTTGAATTTACTACACTTGCTGAGAAGAATGTAAGAGAGATTTTGAGAAAATCTTCTGGAAGAGCTTAACTCTATGTAATAGTTTTTGTTAAAGTTTTGTTTGCTGATTTTGTTTAGTTATCTCTGCTACTTCTTGTAAACTTCTGAAAGATAACTATCAGCAATGAAGCTTTTGACTATTATTGGTTTTTGATTATGCAATTTACTTATGCTTACTGTTTAATTATTCAAGTATGCTTGCATTAATCAACTGATTTATTCAACATCAGAAACCTCTAAAAGGGCAACAATTAATTTAGCCATGGATTGCTGTCATCAAAAAGGGGGAAATTTGTTAGGAATCTTGTAATTTTGATGAGCAATTAACCATGCTAAATTAACGAAAGTCCAGTAACTAGTACTCTTAAGGTCCATAGGAATTTAGAATTTTAAGGACATTGTAAAAGAGAAACGTTTGTTGAAGACTTAGAATAGGTTGGTTTTAAAGCTTATGATGTATCTTTTTTTCTGAAAAGAAATACAACCTATTGAAGCATTTGCTGATCACTTTGTTTTTACAAACAAACTATTGAAGCATTTAGAACCGCTCAGAATCTTGAAGATTTCGAAGACTGAAGACTAGAAGATTTCTGAAGACTGGTATCTACAAAGGCACATGTTGCTCAGAAAGTGGAAACTTCAGCAACAACATTGCATAAGTGAAAATCTATATGACAGAGTAGGCTGTGCTTGCTGAAACTGAGACTGACCGCTTGCTGATGAACATTTGTGACCTCTTGCTGAAAGTATTTGTATTTGCGCTCCAATGTTACTGTTTGAATTTTATTCAAATAAGCATTAAATGCAAACCATGCACGCGAAGGACATGAAGACTAGAAGACAAATAAGGACGTTGCTGAAAGTGCAAAAGCAAGATAGTGACATTTTAAGGAACAAAAGCCTTAGAATTTGAAATTCAAACGGCTCCTTATTTTGACTATAAATAGAGGTCATCCGGCAAAGAGTTGAAGTGTGTCAACAACGTGATCAAACTCTCACTTGTGCTTAAACTCACAAACCCTTCAATACTCTTTACTGCCATTGATCCGTTCCAAGACTTAAAACTTGAAAAAGCTACTTGTGAAGAAGTAGAATTTACACGACTAAGAAATTAGTTAAGTGTTCTTTCTTTCTTTCGAACAAGAACAAGTCTTGACACCAGAAACAATCAAACTTGTTTACTGCAAACTATTCAAAGTTTTGCTTCTTAGATTACTTGTTGTAACTGAATAAGTTATAATTAAGTTATCTCATCCCAAACCTCTCTAACTGAAAATACACCCTTTCAGGCGTGATATTCAGGGGGAACTTAATCGAGCATAGTTTTGTTGATTAAAAGTACCAAGTTTGGTGGAGAACAAGGTTGCGTTCTCTAGATTAGGTTGGAGACGAAGCAAGTGTGCTTTGGTTTCTGTTTGAATCGCTCTAGATAGGTGTTGTAAGGAACCTCAATCTTATCTTATTGGATTCAGTCCTAGAAAGGACAAAATGGATTAGTTGAGAGGTTACGCCACTCTCAGATACCATTATAAAAGTGTTTGTGTGATTTACTTACTGTACTTAGTTTTCAGCGAATTATATCTATCTATACACAGTCACTCACATCACTTGCTGAAACCTTTATTTACTGAAGAGCACTTATTGTATCAAAGACTTCCGCTCTCTGATTTGAAGTATCAGCAAACCTAGTTACTGTGAAGTAACTTGCGCTTGCTGAGAAAGTTAAGTATCAGCAAACTCATTACTGAAAAGTAATAAGCACTTGCTGAGAAAGTTTTAAACGACGAAAGTTTGAAAAGACTATTCACCCCCCCCCCCCCTAGTCTTTTCTTGTTGTTTAAAGGGACCAACAATAACATTGTTGGCCAATGTTTAAAATTCAAACTTATCAATCAACACTTCGAAGTTCTATCGTACATTATGGTGGATTCGATCTGGGATAAAACACTAGAAGATATTAAAAGGAAATTTTATGATCAAGTTAGCCGTGGTACAATTTTTTTGATTTATTAAGCATTTCTCAATAAAGATGTAGATGTATTTATCTACCACGTTGATTTATTCATGTTGGATGAAGAAGTAGATGTATGATATATCAATTTTAATTATTTATACTTATTCATTTTTCATGTTTACACCTAATTTTTTATTTATTTTATGCTTTTAATTTTATTTAGTAACAATTAAGTTTTTTTCCGTAATAATTACTCTAGATTATTATTTATTAAATCAATGATTAATCGAATAAATCATTTAACTGAAGAAAAAAAAATCGCAAAAGCTGTGGCTGGAGGGAATTGAACTCGGGTTGCATATACCATGAACATCACCACATTCCACTCGACCACAGCTTTTCAATCGTTCATTGTTGACAACATCAAGTATTGGTGTTCGATTTAATATTTTATACTTTTAATTTTATTTAGTAACAATTACGTTTTTTCCGTAATAATTACTTTAGATTATTAATTATTAAATCAGCCATATAATCGAATAAATCATTTAATTGGAAAAAAAAAAAAACTGGGGCCAGAGGGAATTGAACCCGGGTGGCATATACCATGAACATCACCACATTCCACTCGGCCACAGTTTTTCAATCATTCATTGTTGACAACATCAAGTATTGGTGTTTGATTTAATATTTTATACTTTTAATTTTATTTAGTAACAATTAAGTTTTTTTCCGTAAAAATTACTCTAGATTATTAATTATTAAATCAGTCATATAATCGATTAAATCATTTAATTGGAAAAAAAAAAAGCTGTGGCCAGAGGGAATTGAACCCGGGTGGCATATACCATGAACATCACCACATTCCACTCAGCCACAACTTTTCAATCATTCATTGTTGACAACATAAAGTATTGGTGTTTTGACTTAATATTTTATGCTTTTAATTTGGTGATATTAACAATTAAGTTTTTTTCGGTAACAATTACTCTAGAAAATTAATTATTAAGTCAGTGATTAATCGAATAAATCATTTAATTAAAAAAAAAATGTTGTGGCGAGAGCGGATGATGAAACTCACTACATTCCACTCGGCCACAGCTTTTTAATCGTTCATTATTGATAATATTTGATATTGGTACTTTATTTAATGTGCCTTTAAGTTGAATAATCGAAGTCGGATTTTTCAAATATGATCATTTTCTTCCACTTCTAGAGGATAGACTAACATATATACTAAGTCGAGTTATTTCATGGCCGTTATTAGTCTTCCGTTGTTGGTAGAAGACGTAGACGTATGATATATCTCATTTAATTAGAATTTTCACTATTCATGTTTGATTTTTTTGAATTATTCAAGTATATTTACAATTATTTTGATTCATTAAGTATTTCTCAATAAAGACGTAGACGTGTGAAATATCACGTTGGATGAAGACGTGGATGTATGATATATCAATTTTATTTTATTTATGATTCTTCATTATTCATGTTTACACCTTTTTTTGCATGACTAAACTTCTAGAACTATTCTACTTCACATGGTTATTTATGTTGTATGATTTTTACAATTTGCTAGCATGTTTAGTGTCAGCAACACGTTTCATCGTTACTTTGGAATGTACCAAATTTTATACTTTAGTTCTAGAAAATGTTAGTTTATGTGAGTGAAGTGTGCATGGTTTTGTAACAAATGTGATCTTAGACAGGTAGATTATAGACTCACTGTTACGTTCAATACTGTTTTTCATTAGAAATGAATTATATTTCTTGACAATTGCTATATATTTAAATAAGTTGTCTATTTGTTGAGAATTTAACAAAATATCGATTTAGAATCCACCGTATGATAAAAAAAATCCATAACTAAAAGCTGTGCCTGGAGGGAATTGAAACCGGGTGGTGAGGATGATGAAACTCACTACATTCCACTCGACCACAGCTTTTTAATCGTTTATTGTTGATAACATTTGATACTGGTACTTGATTTAATATGAATTTACGTTCAATACTCGAAGTCAAATTTTTCAAATTTGTGGAATACGCATAGGGCGTAGACCTTCCATCTTTAATAAATTGTTTAAATAAAGCAATGTGTTTAACTACACGCTTGACACAAATTATGGTATTGATTCGATTTTCTTTCTGTATTTAAAACACTCGAATTTTAAAGGATTTTCCAATGACTGAATCCTCGGTTAGTATCTTCCTAAATATTCTTTTGATTGCTTCAAATTCTGCATAATCAATTCAATTATTCTTTTGCATTTTTTAGACTTCATATTCGTGCCAACTTATATACGAAAACGATATATATGCCAAAACCAATATATGTGCAAAAAAGGAACGATATATATTTCCAGAGAAACGTTTAAATATATGCCAAAACGATATATATCCCAAAAAACTCACTATATATATGCGCTTGCATCTCAGACTCTAATGCAAAATCTTAAGCATACGATTTTGTTATCAGTCGAACAAAAAAAAAAGAGAAAAAGATGAATCCATTTGCTCTTAAGGATATTTGTAAGGACATGCAGGGTGTCGAGCTTTTCACCGTCACCGTTAAGGTTATCAAGCTTTGGAATTCGTTGGATACAAACAAGAACCCACTCGAGGTTGAGGCTATTTTAGTTGATAATGAGGTGATTATTATTATGCGTTCCTTTATTATGTTCTGTCGTTTGTAGTAACGACACTAATTTGTGGTTTGTTTTAATCATATAGGGCACCTTGATTCAAGGCACGTCTTCGAAGAGAATGTTGAAGTTTTTAACCAAAAGGCTTAAGGAGAGAGAAACATATCAGCAAGTTTGATGTGGAGGAAAATACTCCACCAAAGTATCAGAAGGGGAGGGTCAATCACGAGGCAAGGCTCGTGATGTGTTATGGAGCTGAAGTTATCCAGTGTAGGCCTGATCTCAGCATTCTGACTAACGGTATCAATTTGGTTGCTTATCGTGACATCAACGATTCGGATCCACAGTTTTATGTTGGTGAGATGTTCTACTTAGCCATATCTTAATTTGTTTAGTAGTAAAAATTATATATGTATATGTCATTTCGAAAATTTATACTTATTGATTTGCATGTTCAATATTCTTTTTAAATTTTATGTGTATACTGTGGTGCTTCAATATTTTCAAATGTATATGTAACGGTATCGATTTTTAAAAACAAACAATTTTTTTGGAAATAAAGTAAATTTTAAAATTAAAAAGCAACGGTCTTCAATAAATAACAAGGAACGGGTTTTGGCGCTCAAATGAGCTTACAAATTTAAAGTAGAACAGTGATAACGGTATCAAGTAAAAATCCAACGGTAACTTAGAAGTAAAGATATAACAACTAGCGAAGAGTGTAAAAAGGTTCATCTTCTTATTTTATAAACAAACACAAATTCCCAAAGACATCCCAGACCCTTCTCTCAGTCGCTGGCATCCTACTCGCGTGCATCCTCATTAGTATCTGGAAGGAAGGAATTTTTTGAAAATAAAGAGAGCGTGAGATAAAGTATCTCAGTGAGGTTCTAAGTTAACAAACAGAAAGTAAACAGTTTTTGAAATCAAAATCCTTTTCAACAGATAATATAACAAACAGAACATATAACAGAACAGAAAGACATAATAGATAAGTCGAAGCCCGTTGGTGCAGCCCGCCTTATTGCTCCTACTCCCAATAGCCCTTATAGCTCCCTCCATAGGGTATACAACTCCGGACAAAAACAGAAACCCCCGTGTACTTTGGGGAAACAGAACCTACGACCCTAATAGACCTCAGCGACTTCTGCCTCGCGCCTAAAAAGGGATTAGACTAGGCAATAACCAAGAAAACCTGATAGTCCTCTACTACCCAAGCCTACCTAGTTACGACCTAATCGACCGGTCACACAGAAACAGACAGAACATATACAGATACAGAACAAACAGACAATAACAATCGGATCTCGAAACATCGAGAAGTGTTCCTGTAGAAGAGTTAATCCAGAACAGAGTAGCAACAAACAAAGCTAAGTAAATAGTCATACTTAGGACTTAGTTATTTTTACGCGGAAGCATACAGTAAAACAGTATATATAGTAATAGATACAGATAGTCACATAGCCTTCCAGTTTTCGCAAATAGATAAGTTTAGGGGTGAATACTCACCTTAAACTTTACGAGCAACGATCCATGATGATACAACAACTTAAGAGCTAACGAACGGAACACCTAAACAGAAAGTGTCTAGTTACTAACTAGAAGTCGAAACGAAAGCTAAACGCATAAGAATAAAAGGTCGGTGAAGGAGGGGCTCGAACTCGGGACCTTTAAGTTAGTCACACAACTCTTAACCAACTAAGCTTGAAGGTAGTTAATCAATCAAATTTATCAGGGCAGAAACTAATAACTTCACTAGCTTTAAGAAAACATTTTTAAAACTCAGATTTCAGAATTACCAAAATACCCTCAACAGTAAATTGCAAAACAGTACTACAGTAACGTGATTAATGTCCTCAAGCGTGGCGTAACGTGAACTAAGGCACTAACTTAAGTCAATCTAACGTGAACGAGCAGGAGACGCGTAAAAGTAAACAAGATTACTAAAGGTCAAAATTCTAACTAGGGGGGTCAAAAGGGAAGATAGCAACTAATCACTAAGTAAATCCTCGAGTATGTCTAACCTAGCATGCAAGGCAGACATAAATTGAAGAAGCAATGATAAAGCATAAGTAGCAAATTCATATGTTATAGAAAAGATTTATAAACATTAAGCATGCAATAAAAGCGTTCTCTCATAAAGTGATCAGTCATTTGGCCTCGGTTAACATGAATCACTCAAACAGTTGGCCGCCTGCCAGTGATTTATGTCGACTTTGGTTAAACAATAGATTACTGTATGACAGAACCAAGCAAGATCATGTATGAACTTCAACAAGTAAAATAAATGCATATATAAGTGTTTAAACCTTAAAACATGCATCAAATGTCATTATAGTACATACTTTTAAACAAGTACTCATGCATTTAGAAGAAACAATATTATCGCCTTAAAGAAAATGAACAAAGCAGCAATAGGAAGCTTGTGAACTTAGTACAAGTTAAACAGAATGAATAGCAAGACAGTTTCGGAAGACGGAAGACAGAACAATAGGACAGTTAACAGACGAACATGACGGTTCAGAGTTAATGTGGAAGACCAAACTTTAAAAGAGACAGAACGAAGACTACTCAATCTAATCCAGCGACTTGGACCCTCACACGCACCCCAAAGGCCAGAAGACCCTATCCTAGCAAGCTTGAGTTTGAACTGGTAGGCTCCGTTTCCTTTAGGCTAGTTTCGACTTTTATTAACTTTTAACTTGCGAGTTTATTCTTTCATCGGTCGTTTCAAGTTGAAGACTTTCGATTCCCCATTCCAAGTTCGTTAGCCTCACGCTAGTTAAGTTTCAATGACGAAACTTCTTGTAAGGGTGGTGGAGTGTAACGCCCCGTATTTTTTTTATTATTTAATTATTTAATTTAATTAATTAATTATCGGAGTAATTTATTTTATTCGGTAATTATTTAATTCACTTCTCGCGTGAGAGTTTTAGTTATTTCGCGTAAACTAATTCGTCTCGTTACTTTTGGACCGAGCTGGAAAGACTGGACTTTCTGACTTCTTTTGGCCCATTCTAGTGGCCCAGTCTTCTGACCCTTTGACCGGCCCATTTACTAAACCCTAACCCTAACCGATGCCATCTTCATTCCTCATTCTGCCAAAACAAAAGAAAGAAAGAAAGAAAGAAAGAAAAGGAGAGAAGAAGAAGAAGATCGCTGCGGCTGTTACTTCTTCCTGAACCGCCGCCGCCGTCCTCTCCGATCCCGTGCATCGCCGACGTTCCGTTCGCCGCCGTCGTTGCTCCGTTCTTCTCCGATAAGATCCGCCGCCTCGTCCGATCCGTTTCGCGAGCGCCTCCGTTTTGCGAGCGCGCCGCCGTGTGCCGTCCCGGTTTGCTCGCGCCATCCGCCAAGAAGCAGTTGCCGCCGCACAGCTCTTCTCCGTTCAGCCGCGCCGCCGCCCCGTTCGAGCTCTGCCCGACTTCGATTCGACCCTCTCTGGTCTCGTTTCCGTCCAGCTCTGCTCCGGCACGCGCGCATCGAGCTCTGTCCGGCCCGATTCCGATTCTGTCAGTCTCTTTGTCCTTCGGTAAGTCACAGTCCTCCCTCCGTTCAGTCCATCTGCTCGTTTCTGGATTCAATTCGTGATGTGAATCTTTGTTAATATTCTTTTTCTTTGTAATTCTCAGTTCGATTCACTTCCCAGTTCCATTCGGGGTAAGAAAACGATGCTCTGTTCATTTTATTTTCTTCTTTTATGACCGTTTTTCCCCTGTATAAATCATTTTTCCCCTGAACCCTCGCTTGGAACTTGTTCGAAATTTGGGACTTACACGGGGAATCGAATGTCTTCAACTTGAAACGACCGATGAAAGAATAAACTCGCAAGTTAAAAGTTAATAAAAGTCGAAACTAGCCTAAAGGAAACGGAGCCTACCTCTACAACCAAACGCTTCCAAGTAACAAGTCCTCCATAAGCCGGTACCTAACCTTCAAATGAATCTATCCTAGCAAGAGAAGTGCAGTTCGATAAACAAACACGACTTAGAAGAGGTTTGCCCAAACGTGCGTCCCTTTTGCCACATTTGCTGACCGAGCCTCATGTCCAACCCCACTATAGACCTTCACCTTCATTGTTGCACCATCTCCTTGGTTTTTCGAAATCGCTACAAGGCCGTCCTTCCTTAATTAGAGAGCGACGCCTCAGACATCTGTTCACCTTATGATCTTTGCTGCCACAAGCCAAACACCAACCCTTCTTCTTCCAGCAGTTGTCTTCCTCGTGAGTTGTACCTCCACAGAAATTACACTTTACGCTAGATGACTCTCCGGTAATATCATCGAGTTGACGGGGTCGACTTTCCCGCTGATTGCGAGGACACTTGGATGGAGACGGACGATCCTCGCCACTCACGTGATCAGAACCCCTTTTTCCAGATCGATGAGATTCATAGCTCTCAAGCTCTCCTAATCCGTTCTCTACTTCAGCAGCTCTTTCCACGGCCTTCGCGTAAGTTGACATCTCGATTCCAAACAGGTTGAACTTGATCTTAGGCTTCAATCCTCGTACAAAGCACCTCATCTTTTCCATTTCATCATTTTGGAGGTGTGGCACATACTTCAACAATCTCGTGAATTTAAGATCATACTCGGACACCGTCATCTTCCCTTGCCTCAACGTAAGTTAATAAGTGCGATCGCGCTGTCAATTATGCCACATCAAGAAACTCTAAAGTTGTCGGCAGCTGAGAGGTTCACTCGTTTCCACCCGGAAAGGTTTGAAGGATCACCCCACTCAAGGAAAGCTGAAGTGTGGATTGAGGGCATCGAGGATTTGTTTAGTATCTTGCACATCAACGATGCACAAATTGTGGAGCTTGTAGTGTTTCAGCTCGATGGACTAGCACGCCGTTGGTGGGTCACCGTTGATGCACGATGCAGGAGAGAAGGAAAACCTCACACATGGGATAATTTTGTGACGGAATTTGTGGACAAGTATGTTCCCCGTAGTGTCCGTATGAGAAGAGTTAGTGAGTTGGAAAAGTTGAGGCAAGGGAAGATGACGGTGACCGAGAATGATCTTAAATTCACGAGATTGTTGAAGTACGTGCCACACCTCCAAAATAAAGAAATGGAAAAGAAGAGGTGCTTTGTACGAGGATTGAAGCCTAAGATCAAGTTCAACCTGTTTGGAATCGAGATGTCAACTTACGCAAAGTCCGTGGAAAGAGCTGCTAAAGTGGAGAACGGATTAGGAGAGCTTGAGAGCTATGAATCTCGTCGATCTGGAAAAAGGGGTTCTGATCACGTGAGTGGCGAGGATCGTCCGTCTCCATCCAAGTGTCCTCGCAATCAGCGGGAAAGTCGACCCCGTCAACTCGATGATATTACCGGAGAGTCAACTAGCGTAAAGTGTAATTTCTGTGGAGGAACAACTCACGAGGAAGACAACTGCTGGAAGAAGAAGGGTTGGTGTTTGGCTTGTGGCAGCAAAGATCATAAGGTGAACAGATGTCCGAGGCGTCGCTGTGGTGCTTCAATATTTTCAAATGTATATGTAACGGTATCGGTTTTTAAAAACAAACAATTTTTTTGGAAATAAAGTAAATTTTAAAATTCAAAAGCAACGATCTTCAATAAATAACAAGGAACGGGTTTTGGCGCTCAAATGAGCTTACAAATTTAAAGTAGAACAACGATAACGGTATCAAGTAAAACTCCAACGGTAACTTAGAAGTCAAGATATAACAACTAGCGAAGAAAGTAGAAAGGTTCATCTTCTTATTTTAAAAACAAACACAAATTCCCAAAGACATCCCAGACCCTTCTCTCAGTCGCTGGCATCCTACTCGCGTGCATCCTCAGTAGTATCTGGAAGGAAGGAATTTTTGAAAATAAAGAGACCGTGAGATAAAGGATCTCAGTGAGGTTCTAAGTTAACAAACAGAAAGTAAACAGTGTTTGAAATCAAAATCCTTTTCAGCAGATAATATAACAAACAGAACAGATAACATAACAGAATGACAGAACAGATAAGTCGAAGTCCGTTGGTGCAGCCCGCCTTATTGCTCCTACTCCCAATAGCCCTTATAGCTCCCTCCAGAGGGTATACAACTCCGGACAGAAACAGAAATCCCTGTGTACTTTGGGGAAACAGAACCTACGACCCTAATAGACCTCAGCGACTTCTGCCTCGCGCCTAAAAGGGATTAGACTAGGCAATAACCAAGCAAACCTGATAGTCCTCTACTACCCAAGCCTACCTAGTTACGACCTAATCGACCGGTCACACAGAAACAGACAGAACAGATAAAGATACAGAACAAACAGACAATAACAATCGGATCTCGAAACATCGAGAAGTGTTCCTGCAGAAGAGTTAATCCAGAACAGAGTAGCAACAAACAAAGCTAAGTAAATAGTCATACTTAGGACTTAGTTATTTTTACGCGGAAGCATACAGTAAAACAGTATATATAGTAATAGATACAGATAGTCACATAGCCTTCCAGTTTTTCGCAAATAGATAAGTTTAGGGGTGAACACTCACCTTAAACTTTACGAGCAATGATCCATGATGATACAGCGACTTAAGAGCTAACGAACGGAACACCTAAACAGAAAGTGTCTAGTTACTAACTAGAAGTCGAAACGAAAGCTAAACGCATAAGAATAAAAGGTCGGTGAAGGAGGGGCTCGAACTCGGGACCTTTAAGTTAGTCACACAACTCTTAACCAACTAAGCTAGAAGGTAGTTAATCAATGAACTTTATCAGGGCAGAAACTAATAACTTCACTAGCTTTAAGAAAACTTTTTTAAAACTCAGATTTCAGAATTACCAAAATACCCTCAACAGTAAATTGCAAAACAGTACTACAGTTTCAGAAACATCAGAACAGTCCTCAAAAGAAATTCGATTTAACAGTTTAGTCCAGAGGTTGTGAAAATACTAACTTACCCTCAAAATAGTAATTGTAGAAAAGTCCTTTTCAAAAACACAAACCACAATTAAACCCCACCAGTTTAAGAACATTAACATAACACTTCTCAGAAATCGAAACTCTCTTAAATTAGTTCAAAGTCAGTCAACCTTAGTCAAACATATTTCATCCAAGTCCTCACAGTTTCCAGTTTTCACAAATTAACCCCCACAAGATATAAAACATAACAACAAGGTCCGATCGAAACCCAAAACACAACAAGGTTAGTCTCAACCGTTCTAAATTGGTCCAGTTCAGTCTTACAAGTTCGAATCGGTCAACACAAAAAATTTCAGAATTCAAAGGTCTCGAATGGTCAAATTAGTCAAACCACCCTACTGTAAGTCCAAAATTTCGAACAAGTTCCAAGCGAGGGTTCAGGGGAAAAATGATACATACGGCCAGAAAGCTACAGGAGCAAAACGGTCATAAAAGAAGAAAATAAAATGAACAGAGCATCGTTTTCTTACCCCGAATGGAACTGGGAAGTGAATCGAACTGAGAATTACAAAGGAAAAGAATGTTAACAAAGATTCACATCACGAATTGAATCCAGAAACGAGCAGATGGACTGAACGGAGGGAGGACTGTGACTTACCGAAGGACAGAGAGACTGACAGAATCGGAATCGGGCCGGACAGAGCTCGATGCGCGTGTGCCGGAGCAAAGCTAGACGGAAACGAGACCGGAGAGGGTCGAATCGAAGTCGGGCAGAGCTCGAACGGGCCGGCGGCGCGGCTGAACGGAGCAGAGCTGTGCGGCGGCAACTGCTTCTCGGCGGATGGCGAGAGCAAACCGGGACAGCACACGGCGGCGCGCTCGCGAAACGTATCGGACGAGGCGGCGGATCTGATTGGAGAAGAACGGAGCAGCGACGGCGGCGATGCACGGGACCTGAGAGGACGGCGACGGCGGTTCGGGAAGAAGTAACAGCCGCAACGATCTTCTTCTTCTTCTCTCCTTTTCTTTCTTTCTTTCTTTCTTTCTCTCTCTCTCTTTCTTTCTTTTGTTTTGGCAGAATGAGGAATGAAGATGGCATCGGTTAGGGTTAGGGTTTAGTAAATGGGTCGGTCAAAGGGTCAGAAGAAGAATGGGCCAAAAGAAGTCAGAAAGTCCAGTCTTTCCAGCTCGGTCCAAACGTAACGAGACGAATTAGTTTACGCGAAATAACTAAAACTCTCACGCGAGAAGTGAATTAAATAATTACCGAATAAAATAAATTACTCCGATAATTAATTAATTAAATTAAATAATTAAATAATAAAAAAATATGGGGAGTTACACTCCACCACCCTTACAAGAAGTTTCGTCATCGAAACTTCACTAGCGTGAGGCTAACGAACTTGGAATATCTCCATGCAAGACCGAGGAATTTACGCATGATTATTAACCCGTTATGCTTTGAAGGATCATACTATCACCAATCTCCATTATCTGTTAGAAAAACCTTTGCTTTACCGTCTGCTGTTTTTATATTCTAAATTAGATTTGATAAAGCTAGTTATAGTCCTTAGAGAACGACACTCGAGGTCATTCTACTGCTACACTACGGTTTTCGTTGTAGTTGTGAATTGCCTTTGGCTAAATAACAAATTTATTTGCTTGAATCGGGACCTGACAAATCTCCGTTCATCAAATTGGCGCCGCTGCCGGGGACTATACTCCTTTTTTCTGTTTAATTTGTTTATATTTTCAGCATTCAATTCCTAATTCTATTAGTTTTAGTTTTCCTTTTTAATCTCTCTCTGATACTGCTTTCCTAGTCTGTTTCTAATTCTCCTTTCCTAGCCTTAGTAGTATTCGATATCTAGAAATATTCTCGATTTTCGAAATTTCTAACGAGGCTAATTTTCAGTTTTGAGTTACTCCTGATACAGATTTCCAGGTATGACGACCTTAAAAGCCCGCTTGACACCTACGTTCTCGCAAGTCAGGAGGGGGTCAGCTATATACTTGGAAGAAGAGTTATCGGGGTATGAGGTAACAAGCACCATAGTGAGAAGGATACCAAGGTTCGAAGAAGGAGAGGATATGAATCCGATAAGCTTCATCAGGTCCTATGAAGAGGAAATAGCAAAAGTTCCAGCAAAGGGGTTCACCGAGGATCAATTATGCAGGAAATTGTTTCCTTTTGCTCAGGGATATGAACCGAGGATATGGATAGCAAGGTTAGCACCAGGATCACTAAAGACCTGGAGCCAGGTAGTAGAGGAGTTCTTGGCACGTTTCATGCCTTACCATGAGACGATTGCACTACGGAATCGGATTGAATACTTCAAGCAAGGAGAATACGAGCGGTTCTATGACACCTATGAACGTTTTGAGCTGTATAAACGTGAGTGCCCCCACCACCGTTTCGACGATGGGGAGCTGATTTGGTTTTTTGTTGGAGGACTACGTGATGAAGTTAGGCTTCAAGTGGATGGGATGTGTGGACGTTTAGAAGAATGTACAGATGAAGAGGCGGTGAAGGTCTTTCAAAAGTACGCCAATGGATCCGCACAATCCGAGAAAATAATGTCGAATGAAGGCACCAACATATACTCAAATCAAGACCAAACTGACGGTTTATACGAAGGATATTCTGAGGACGAAGACATCAGTGAGGAGGAGGAACTTGCGTTTTACGCAGGGATTAAAGCCATTGAGAGTGTTTTCGAGATAGCACACGCAGGGCAAGCTGAGAACAATCTTCGCATCGAGAAGGCTTTTGAAGCGGTCGAAGTAACTGAGCAACTTATCAAAGAGCTTAGCCTACTGAAGTATGGAAGGTGCGGTAAAACAGTCGAGGATACCCCCTAGGAAGTAGTGAGCAAACCACCCGAGGTGAGGGGCGAATCACCCCCCAACTCCAGGGAACCGGTCGATCCTAGTCCTCCCGATGAGACTGCTGAAACTGATCCCGAGCAACCTCCAACTGTTGCTACTAAGGAGAATGAGTGCGAAGAGGTGAATGTACTACTCCGAGGAGGCAAGATGACCAAAATTCCTAACTTCATACGTCCTAAACGGGTGGAATCTACTGAGATCGATAATACAGGACCAAGCACAAAACAAGAGGTTAGCGGAAGTTCCAAAGAACCTCAAGAAGTTCCGGAAAGAAATGATGAACCAAGACCATCTATGGTAGACATAGATGATGACGAAGTCGAGGTAGGAACTAGTATACCAGGGGAACTTCACAAATCTTCCAATCCATATGTGCCTCCGAAGCCACATGTGCCATACCCGAGTCGGATCAAACCAGCCAAGAAGGATATTCAAGATTCACCCCTATTCCAACGCCTGTCAAAAGTGGAAGTCAATGTGCCTCTCTTAGAATTAATCCAGAACATTCCAGCTTATACGAAATTCTTTCGTGAGATCAAGAACAAAAGGATTACTTCAGGAAAGGAAGTGAATGGGGTTGAAACGGTCAACTCGATTGCCGGACTGCCCGTGAACAAAAAGGATCCTGAAAGCTTCATCATCGACATCGCCTTAGGGAATGGACGAACTACGAAGGCAATGCTTGACTTAGGAGCTAGCATTAACTTAATGTCGTATTCATTATACAAGGCCCTAGAACTCGGAGAATTGACACCAACTGATATGGTCGTCCAGATGGCAGACCAAAGTGTGAAGAGGCCAGTCGGGATAATAGAAGACATCCTTGTGAAAGTGGACAAATTGATAATCCCAGCTGATTTTGTAGTAATGAAGTCCGCAGGCGAGGGAAAGAGACATATCCGTGAGCACGTAGTGCTACTTGGGAGACCATTCATGACAACTACCAACACATGCCTTGAACTTAAGGGCAAGAAAATAACCATGGAGGTAATGGGCGAGAAGATTGAGTTGGTATGATGTAGCATCAGAGATAAGGAAGTTGCGGAGGAGTTAAAATTTGTCGATTGCTACGAATCCGTAATTCCCGAATTTCATCATTGCCATGGTAATCGTGAACCACTTGAGGAGGCACTAACAATGCGAGCTGAGACGTGCTACATGACCGAAGAAGCAAGGGAACTAGTTGAAATAATGGATAGCACCCCAGAAATTCCCGCAGGAGAAGAGGTACTTGAACCTTTAGATGAAGAAGAATAAAGTGGGTTTCCTGAAGAACCTAGCTTAGAATTGAAACCACTTCCTGCGCACCTCAAGTATGTGTACTTAGGAGAAAGTCAGAAGAAGCCTGTAATTGTCTCCTCACATCTCTCTGTCAATGAAGAAAGTAAGCTGATTGAGGTATTGAAGGAAAATTCCGCAGCTATAGGATGGGGGATCAGTGATATCAAAGGAATTAGCCCTACAAGATGCGTTTACAACATCACTCTAGAACAAGATGCCAAACCCGTTAGGCAACCTCAGCGAAGGATAAATCCAGCCATGCAAGAGGTGGTAAAAAAAGAAGTGATCAAGTTGCTGGATGCTGATATGATTTACCCCATTCCTGATAGTCGATGGGTGAGCCCGGTACATGTAGTTCCTAAGACATCAGGAGTCACGGTGGAAGAGAATGAGAAGGGAGAATTGGTACCGGTTAGGAAGACCACTGGATGGCGGATGTGCATTGACTATAGGAGATTAAATGCCGCCACTAAAAAATACCACTTCCCTTTACCATTTATAGATGACATGCTAAACCGCCTTGCGGGGCGGAAGTTTTATTGTTTTCTTGATGGTTTATCAGGTTTCTACCAGATTTCGATTGCACCAGAGGATCAAGAGAAGACGACATTCACTTGTCCATTCGGAACATTTGCCTATAGGAGGATGCCATTTGGACTATGCGATGCTCCCGCCACTTTTCAAAGGTGCATGCTTTCTGTTTTCTCTGACATGGTAACTAAATTTGTTGAAGTTTTCATGGATGATTTTTCCCTTTTTGGGGATTCCGTTGATGAATGCTTGCAAAGATTAGATCTAGTTTTGAAAAGGTGCATTGAATGCAACTTGACCTTAAGCTGGGAGAAGAGTCATTATATGGTTAGAGAAGGCATTGTTCTAGGACATGTAGTTTCTGAAAGAGATATTGAGGTAGACAAGGCTAAGATCGAAATCATTGAAAAACTTCCCCCACCTACTTGTGTGAAAGAATTGCAGTCTTTTCTTGGCCATGTATGTTTTCATAGGAGGTTTATTAAATTTTTTTCGAAAATTGCCAAACCTTTAAGTAGCTTGCTTTCTAAAGATGTGGTTTTCCATTTCTCTAATGAATGCTTAGTTGCTTTTAATACCCTTAAGGAAAAGCTTGTTTCTTCTCCCATTGTTGTGCCGCCTGACTGGAATCTTCCTTTCGAAATTATGTGTGATGCTTCGAATTTTGCTATGGGTGCTGTTTTATGCCAAAAAGTTGATAAGCAGTATCGTGTGATTTATTATGTTAATAAGACTCTAGACTCTGCGCAGGTTAATTATACAACTACTGAAAATGAATTTTTAGCTGTTGTCTTTGCTTTACAAAAGTTTAGGTCTTATTTAATTGGACATCCTGTGAATGTCCATACTGATCATGCTGCTTTGAGACATTTGATAGCTAAGCAAGATTCTAAGCCTAGATTAATCCGTTGGGACCTTTTGCTGCAAGACTTTGATTTGACCATAGTGGATAGAGCTGGTAGGGAGAATTTAGTAGCAGATCATTTATCTAGAATACCTAATATCCCTGTTGATCCGATACCCATCAATGAAGATCTCCCAGATGAGCACTTAATGAAGGCTAATGAAGAGCCATGGTATGCAGATATTGTAAACTATTTGGCTATGAATGCTTGCCCCACTAACTTTTCAGCCCCGGACAAGAGAGCTCTTGCCAAGCAATGCAGGACTTACATATGGGATGATCCGCATCTATTCAAAGAAGGAGCTGATGGGATTCTAAAGAGATGCGTGCCACAAGAAGAGCAACAAAGTGTACTGAGCCATTGCCATGAGCTTAATTGTGGGGGACACTACAGCGGGTTGAAAACATCACGCAAGGTACCGCCAGCAGGATTGTTCTGGCCAACATTATACAAAGATGCTCGAAGTTTTGTGAAGAATTATGACCCATGTCAACAAGGTGGTGGTATTGTCAAGAAAGATGAAATGGCCCTTCAAGGGAATCTAGTGGTAGAACCATTCGATGTATGGGGCATTGATTTCATGGGACCATTTCCATCCAGTGGAGGCTATGAATACATTCTTGTTGCAGTGGACTATGTGACTAAATGGGTGGAGGCAATCCCTACAAAACCAAATGACGGCGCAGTGGTTATGAAGTTCTTGAAGGAAGTAATATTCTCGAGATTTGGGTGACCTAGGACAATCATCAGCGATGGAGGGTCACACTTCGTCAATAGAACGTTTGCCTCCCTTCTTAAGAGATACAGTGTCCACCATAGTATCGCTACACCTTATCACCCACAGACGTCGGGACAAGTCGAAGTCAGCAACCGTCAAATCAAGAAGATCCTGGAGCGAGTAGTGAAGCCTAGTAGGAAGGATTGGGCAGGAAAATTGAATGATGCACTTTGGGCATACAGGACTACCTACAAGACAGTGATCGAGACCACTCCGTACAGACTTGTGTATGGAAAAGCATGTCATCTTCCCGTAGAACCGGAACACAAGGCATATTGGGCCATAAAAGCACTCAATCTCAATATGGGAAAGGCTGGCGAGGAACGATTGTTGCAACTAGATGAGCTTGATGAATTACTACTAGGTGCTTATGAAAATGCCAAGATATACAAGGAACGTACTAAGAAGTATCATGATCGTGGTATAGTACGTAAGGAATTGATTCCTGGACAAAAAGCTTTGGTGTTTAATCTCGCCTTCGACTATTTCCTAGAAAGCTCTGTACTCGTTGGGATGGACCGTACGAAATTATCGAAGTAGCTCCCCATGGAGCTGTAAAACTCTTCGATCCAAAGACGGGCAATACCTTCAAGGTGAATGGCCGCGGGTGAAGCCGTACTTCGAGATATCTAGTGATCAAAGGGAGGTTGATCACCTTGAGCTCACCCTTACCGCCTCCACTGAAAGTTAGTGTGTTTTATTGTTTTGTTTTCTCACGAGTTTGATTGAGTATTATAGGTCACTTATACAAGCATTAGCTCTCACCTTGGATCCACTTTCGACGTTCGGGACGAGCAACGACATTCAGGTTTGGGGAGGAGGTTATCGCTAGTTATCTCTATACTTATCTTGCTTATGATAAACTCGTGAAATTTTTTGCATTTGCAAGTTTACTGCTTTCCTAGGATAGTCTTGCATGTTTTATATGGAGTTTATTGATGAATTGTTTGAACTTTTTTATTGGGTAGATCAACTAACTATGCCATTAATCATATGCTTCATCTCTATGACTTTGTTTGAGGTTTTCTCGCTTGGCTTGTCACATTTATGTATTGCACTTAGTTAAGCTTGGTAGTCTCGACATCACTTAGTGGTGTTTTCTCTACTGCGGTTCACGAAGGCCTTTATAATAGGATGATGCATGTTAGGGTCTTATGGTTGTTTTCCCGAGTAATTATGTACCTAAGAGGAAACAAGTCTTCACCATGCTTTGATATTGCTAAATGCCTAGGAAGGAGGTAGTGTGAGGTTGTGTGATCCTTTGTTTATAACCTATTCTTCCGAATAGGTTTGGGGAGGGGGTTACACCATCATTAGACTTGTTTTCGTTTTTCATTACCGTATCGTGAGTTTATTTTTTCTTTTCCGTAAATTTTGTACTCCAACCTATTCTTTCGAATAGGTTTGGGGAAGTCGTGTGAGTCATTTTCTCTCTTTTTGTTATGCTACTGCTGGCTTAAAAAAAAATCGAAAAAAATAGAAAAAATTCCAGGAAAAAAGAAAAAAAAAAGAAACTGGAAAGGAAAAAAGAAAAAAAGAAAAGACCCCAAAAAAGCAAAGAAGGGTCCAAAAAAGAAAGCCAAATAGCAGTTTAGCAAAGTGTTGTGTCTCATTTTCCAATTTTTGTAATGTTCGTAATCGTGTTGTAATTTTCTATTTTTTATCTTTTTTGTCTCGAGTGTCATCTGTTCTAGACCACCCTCGTCCTGCCATTCAGGAAGTGGTGAATAGCTTAAGACTTTACTTGAGAGATGGGTAGAATAGGGGAGTGTTATCTTTTATAGGGAACCCTCCTTCGTTTGATGAGAGCCAGTACTTGTTCGACCTCTTTGAGGAAAAGTCTTAACATGGTGGAACAGCAGTAAGTCCTCAGTTTCATAGACACGGGATAGCCATTCGTATCTTAGCATGCTTCATTACGTCGTCACTGACTAGGTCCATGAAGAGAATGTTACGAGAGACTATCTTGTCTTGACATAAGTCAATCGAGGTATTTTTCAACCTATATTCATGCTTTGATTTATATGGTTTTTGTTCATATGTTTTTTGATAGATTCAGTAGATTGGTTCATTTTATTGGGCATGAGACTCCATTTTGTGTCTTGCATTGTTTTTTGTATTAGAGTCTAGCTTAGTTGCTTGAGGACAAGCAAAGGTCCGGTTTGGGGAGTTTGATGAATGTGTATTTTACACTTTCATTTGAGTCTTTTTCACCTATTTTAGCTATCCTCTATGTTAATTTAACTATATTTTAGTGCATTTTATTAGAATAGTGTCACGTTTCCCTTTAGATTTTATTTTACAGGTTTTGGTTGAAAACGAGGATTTCCGGGAAATTATATTGAAGTTGACAAGGAATTGGTGTTCCAGAAGCCTATTTGGAGTATCTGAAGGTTTCCGGATAGGATTTGGAGTCTAGGGGTCGAATCTGGAGGTTAGAAGGCCACTAGAAGTCAGAAACCGAGTCCGAAAAGGGGAAGAAATCCAAAAACGCGTCGAAAATGCTGAATTCCGCGAAAATTACTCCCGGGTGAACCGCCCGGGACGTGGGGCGAATCGCCCACATCGGGCGAATCGCCCGGTGTGTGGGGCGAATCGCCCCACACTATTTCGAAGTCTATATATAATTGCTCAGTTTTTCTCCGACATTCATACTTTTCCAGACCTATTCTCTCACCTTTCTCTGTAGTTTTAGGTAGGAACTTCCCAGAGCCTGTTCTGGGGGTTCGTGGCTTAAGAGACACTTTTTCATAGCAGTTTGGAGCTTGTAAGATCGCGATTCTTCGGAGACTGACAACCTTCGGTAACATTGTATCTTACAGTTTATTCTACTTATTTTATATATCTTTCAACATGTTTTCTTCTATGATTTCTGTTGATTGCATGACAACTATGAGTAGCTAAACTTATCGTTGGTGGTAGTATGTGAATTCTTAGCGAAGGGTAGATAATCATGCTAATGGCTATATCGCGCATTATACTCCGTGTTATTGCTTTATTTCGTTGATCAGGCTCAGCCTATATCCTCGTATGTTGATAATTATTATGCACAATTGGACCCTCGTCGACCTATGCATATCTATATCTTCGTGGTGTTGAATAATTACGGAACACAATTGGACAATAGTGATTGACTTGTCAGTATCTTTATCTTCGTAGTGCTTAATAATTACAACAGGACATTTGATTGATCAAAGATCTCCATGCAAGACCTAGGAATTTACGCATGATTATTAACCCGTTATGCTTTGAAGGATTATACTATCACCAATCTCCATTATCTGTTAGAAAAACCTTTGCTTTACCGTCTGCTGTTTTTATATTCTAAATTAGATTTGATAAAGCTAGTTATAGTCCTTAGAGAACGACACTCGAGGTCATTCTACTGCTACACTATGGTTTTCGTTGTAGTTGTGAATTGCCTTTGGCTAAATAACAAATTTATTTGCTTGAATCGGGACCTAACAAATCTCCGTTCATCACACCATCTCCTTGGTTTTTCGAAACCGCTACAAGGCCGTCCTTCCTTAATTAGAGAGCGACGCCTCGGACATCTGTTCACCTTATGATCTTTGCTGCCACAAGCCAAACACCAACCCTTCTTCTTCCAGCAGTTGTCTTCCTCGTGAGTTGTACCTCCACAGAAATTACACTTTACGCTAGTTGACTCTCCGGTAATATCATCGAGTTGACGGGGTTAACTTTCCCGCTGATTGCGAGGACACTTGGATGGAGACGGACGATCCTCGCACTCACGTGATCAGAACCCCTTTTTCCAGATCGATGAGATTCATAGCTCTCAAGCTCTCCTAATCCGTTCTCTACTTCAGCAGCTCTTTCCACGACCTTCGCGTAAGTTGACATCTAGATTCCAAATAGGTTGAACTTGATCTTAGGCTTCAATCCTCTTACAAAGCACCTCATCATTTCCATTTCATCATTTTGGAGGTGTGGCACATACTTCAACAATCTCGTGAATTTAAGATCATACTCGGACACCGTCATCTTCCCTTGCCTCAACTTTTCAAACTCACTAATTCTTCTCTTACGGACAATGCGGGGAACAAACTTGTCCACAAATTCCTTCACAAAATTCTCCCATGTGCGAGGTTTTCCTTCTCTCCTCCATCGTGCATCAACGGTGACCACCAACGTCATGCTAGTCCATCGAGCTGAAACACTGCAAGCTCCACCATTTGTGCATCGTTGATGTGCAAGATACTAAACAAATCATCGATGCCCTCAATCCACACTTCAGCTTTCCTTGAGTGGGGTGATCCTTCAAACCTTTCCGGGTGGAAACGAGTGAACCTCTCAGCTGCCGACAACGTTAGAGTTTCTTGATGTGGTATAACCGTTGGCGCGATCGCACTTGCTACTTGGCGGGAGTCATTCGGAGCTGCAATCGTCTGCTGCATCGAGTCTTGTGCATTAGCATCATTGGCGGTGTGGTTGTTGCTGCTGGTAGCACGAGTGTTGTTCGTTGGAGCCATCCTATCGCAGTTAGTCTAAGATCAGTAATGTGATTAATGTCCTCAAGCGTGGCGTAACGTGAACTAAGGCACTAACTTAAGTCAATCTAACGTGAACGAGCAGTAGACGCGTAAAAGTAAACAAGATTACTAAAGGTCAAAATTCTAACTAGGGGGGGTCAAAAGGAAGATAGCAACTAATCACTAAGTAAATCCTCGAGTAAGTCTAACCTAGCATGCAAGGCAGACATAAATTGAAGAAGCAATGATAAAGCATAAGTAGCAAATTCATATGTTATAGAAAAGATTCATAAACATTAAGCATGCAATAAAAGCGTTCTCTCATAAAGTGATCAGTCATTTGGCCTCGGTTAACATGAATCACTCAAACAGTCGGCCGCCTGCCAGTGATTTATGTCGACTTTGGTTAAACAATAGATTACTGTATGACAGAACCAAGCAAGATCATGTATGAACTTCAACAAGTAAAATAAATGCATATATAAGTGTTTAAACCTTAAAACATGCATCAAATGTCATTATAGTACATACTTTTAAACAAGTACTCATGCATTTAGAAGAAACAATATTATCGCCTAAAAGAAAATGAACAAAGCAACAATAGGAAGCTTGTGAACTTAGTACAAGTTAAACACAATGAACAGCAAGACAGTTTCGGAAGACGGAAGACAGAACAACAGGACAGTTAATAGACGAACATGACGGTTCAGAGTTAATGTGGAAGACCAAACTTTAAAAGAGACAGAACGAAGACTACTCAATCTAATCCAGCGACTTGGACCCTCACACGCACCCCAAAGGCCAGAAGACCCTATCCTAGCAAGCTTGAGTTTGAACTCAAGCTCTGATACCATCTGTAACGATATTGGTTTTTAAAAACACACACAAATTCCCAAAGACATCCCAGACCCTTCTCTCAGTCGCTGACATCCTACTCGCGTGCATCCTCAGTAGTATCTGGAAGGAAGGAATTTTTGAAAATAAAGAGAGCGTGAGATAAAGGATCTCAGTGAGGTTCTAAGTTAACAAACAGAAAGTAAACAGTTTTTGAAATCAAAATCCTTTTCAACAGATAATATAACAAACAGAATAGAAAAACAGAACAGATAAGTCGAAGTCCGTTGGTGCAGCCCGCCTTATTGCTCCTACTCCCAATAGCCCTTATAGATCCCTCCAAAGGGTATACAACTCCGGAAAGAAATAGAAACCCCCGTGTACTTTGGGGAAACAGAACCTACGACCCTAATAGACCTCAGCGACTTCTGCCTCGCGCCTAAAAGGGATTAGACTAGGCAATAACCAAGCAAACCCGATAGTCCTCTACTACCCAAGCCTACCTAGTTACGATCTAATCGACCGGTCACATAGAAACAGACAGAACAGATACAGATACAGAACAAACAGATAATAACAATCGGATCTCGAAACATCGAGAAGTGTTCCTGCAGAAGAGTTAATCCAGAACAGAGTAGCAACAAACAAAGCTAAGTAAATAGTCATACTTAGGACTTAGTTATTTTTACGCGGAAGCATACAGTGAAACAGTATATATAGTAATAGATACATATAGTCACATAGCCTTCCAGTTTTCGCAAATAGATAAGTTTAGGGGTGAACACTCACCTTAAACTTTACGAGCAACGATCCATGATGATACAACGACTTAAGAGCTAACGAACGGAACACCTAAACAGAAAGTGTCTAGTTACTAGTTACTAACTAGAATTCGAAACGAAAGCTAAACGCATAAGAATAAAAGGTCGGTGAAGGAGGGGCTCGAACTCGGGACCTTTAAGTTAGTCACACAACTCTTAACCAACTAAGCTAGAAGGTAGTAAATCAATCAACTTTATCAGGGCAGAAACTAATAACTTCACTAGCTTTAAGAAAACATTTTTAAAACTCAGATTTCAGAATTACCAAAATACCCTCAACAGTAAATTGCAAAACAGTACTACAGTTTCAGAAACATCAGAACAGTCCTCAAAAGAAATTCGATTTAACAGTTTAGTCCAGAGGTTGTGAAAATACTAACTTACCCTCAAAATAGTAATTGCACAAAAGTCCTTTTCAAAAACACAAACCACAATTAAACCCCACCAGTTTAAGAACATTAACATAACACTTCTCAGAAATCGAAACTCTCTTAAATTAGTTCAAAGTCAGTCAACCTTGGTCAAACATATTTCATCCAAGTCCTCACAGTTTCCAGTTTTCACAAATTAACCCCCACAAGATCTAAAACATAACAACAAGGTCCGAACGAAACCCAAAACACAACAAGGTTAGTCTCAACCGTTCTAAATTGGTCCAGTTCAGTCTTACAAGTTCGAATCGGTCACACAACAAATTTCAGAATTCAAATGTCTCGAATGGTCAAATCAGTCAAACCACCCTACTGTAAGTCCCAAATTTCGAACAAGTTCCAAGCGAGGGTTCAGGGGAAAAATGATTCATACGGACAGAAAGCTACAGGGGCAAAATGGTCATAAAAGAAGAAAATAAAATGAACAGAGCATCGTTTTCTTACCCCGAATGGATCTGGGAAGTGAATCGAACTGAGAATTACAAAGAAAAAGAATGTTAACAAAGATTCACATCACGAATTGAATCCAGAAATGAGCAGATGGACTGAACGGAGGGAGGACTGTGACTTACCGAAGGACAGAGAGACTGACAGAATCGGAATCGGGCCGGACAGAGCTCGATGCGCGCGTGCCGGAGCAGAGCTGGACGGAAACGAGACTGGAGAGCATCGAATCGAAGCCGGGCAGAGCTCGAACGGGGCGGCGGCGCGGCTGAACGGAGCAGAGCTGTGCGGCGGCAACTGCTTCTCGGCGGATGGCGCGAGCAAACCGGGACGGCACACGGCGACGCGCTCGCGAAACGGATCGGACGAGGCGGCGGATCTGATCGGAGAAGAACGGAGCAGCGACGGCGGCAAACGGAACGGCAGCGATGCACGGGACCGGAGAGGACGGCGGCGGAGGTTCGGGAAGAAGTAACAGCCGCAACGATCTTCTTCTTCTTCTCTCCTTTTCTTTCTTTCTTTCTTTCCCTCTCTTTCTTTCTTTTGTTTTGGCAGAATGAGGAATAAAGATGGCATCGGTTAGGGTTAGGGTTTAGTAAATGGGTCGGTCAAAGGGCCAGAAGACTGGGCCACTAGAATGGGCCAAAAGAAGTCAGAAAGTCCAGTCTTTCCAGCTCGGTCCAAACGTAACGAGACGAATTAGTTTACGCGAAATAACTAAAACTCTCACGCGAGAAGTGAATTAAATAATTACCGATTAAAATAAATTACTCCGATAATTAATTAATTAAATTAAATAATTAAATAATAAAAAATACGGAACGTTACAGTATATGTACCGTATTTTTTTGGTCGTTTAGCTCATGAACTTCTAATTTGTATACTCTTGCAATCTATCACATCCTTTTAATCAATCAATATTATACTTTGTTTATGAGCTCCTCACCTCCTCCCTTCCTATATCATACAGATGTTATTGGACAAGTCACGAGTAGAAGTGATGTTACCTTTGTCGAGAAGATGCGTGCTCGCAAAATTGATGTTGAGCTTCGAGACGATAGGTACCTATTTTAGTATAAATACAGTATACTTTAATAGCTAATATGTTGTTTTCTAGCTTACAAATATATTTTTATTTTTTATAGCAATGTCACTATTAAGGCTGTTCTATGGGAGTCTTATGCTGATAGGATCATTGAGTTGGCCCCTGCTAGCGGAAATGTTGAGCCGAGAATTGTTATTATTCTTCAATTTGCTCTTAAGAATTCATATCTTAGTAAGTAAAAAGTCTTTCTAACCCATGCGCTGATTCATTTACGGATTTATAAGTTTATGATTTATGAGTTCAAATTTTATGTCAAAACAGATGAGACACGTGTTCAAACCGCTTATCATGCAACCAAGCTTTACATCAACGCTGATCTTCCTGAATTCCATGAGTTCAACATAAAGTGAGTTAATTTGTAGTTTAAATGAAGTTAAATTGATATCTTATATCTTTCCTATCTAATGTCGAGTTTCAATTGTTTTAGTAAAAAGGACAATGAAGGTAATTCGGTCACGTATCTCACTGCTGACCCTAGGTCATTAAGACCTGATGAGTGGCTCAACATGGACATGCACAGGACTGCTAGGCAAATTAAGGATTGCACGACGGTATGTTCTATTAGGTTTGAGTGAAGATGTACAATATCATTTATAATTTTTCGAGTAAAACTTATGAAGTAAATTTGGTTTGGACAGGATAGTTCCTACATCACCTTTGTTTGCTTTCAAAAGGTTGATGAGATGTCTCCTTGGTACTATATGTCGTGCTCTTCGTGCAATGGAAATGCGAAGAAGTCTCAAGTTGGTGAACCGTGCAATAGCATCAAGTGTGCTGGTCAGCCAATCAAAGCTCTCATTCCCAAGTAATCTCCTTCATCAAGTTTATATGAAAGTTTCCATATACTTATTGAATCAATTGATTTATGATCTAAATTTTTATTTATTATCAAATATAGGTTCCGAGTGAAATTCATAGCTAGAGGTGCTAAGGAAGAGAGAATTTACGTTGTTGTGTTTGAAGAAATGATGATGAAGTTTATCAAGAAAACGTGCCAGCAGGTTTATGATGAATGGAAAGAGGTATATTTATTCCATCTATATATCTATATTTATCTATAAGCATTCAAGAGCGTGTTTGTCATTTTATTTGATATGTCCCTCAAACAGGAGGATGATGAGGATATGATACCAATGGACTTCTCCGTGATGCTGCGCCGTGATTACCTTACTAAAGTGAGAATCACGGAGTATAACTTGAAGGGTGACAAGTTTAAAGAGTTCAGCATTGATGTGATGACCGATGATGCTGATATTCTCAGGGAGTACGTTAGCATTAGCATTGAGGTACTTTCTGTTGTCATTCGTAGAATAAAATGAATTATTATTATTATGGAAAATTAGTATTATTGTTAATGTTATGATTATCTTATTATGAGATGTTTCAATTGATAGTGTATGTGTCCTAGAGACAATCCTTATTAAGGGCATGCAGCCCTTATAGAGGGCATATATGTACTATTACACAGGTCAACGTAATATAATATATGATTATTGTTTGACTATTGAGTGTAGTAGTAGGCACTTACACCAGGCATGCAGCATGTCATATCTCTATTCCTGTCTGTATTGATATTAAACATGCCCCCTCGGATAGATGACCGATCACAAAGATAGTGGGAGCTATGTGAGTTATCATCTATCCCAAACTCTCCCTAGTCGAGGTTCATCTCGGATGTAGGGGTCTGAATGAACCAGATGAGACTAGTATGCGTGGAGGTTATACTTGTTGGAGCAAGTGTGAGCCGATCCCACGGCCACGGAACGGATTGTTGGACAATCGAGAAACGTTCCCATAACTGCGCATAGTTGTTCGAAGAATGATTATCGAACAATGGAAGTACCCACCGGACACTCCCATCGATGTATACTCTACACCGAAGTGTCTATGGGAACCGGTAAGTTGTCCAAGTGATGCCAGTCTTCCTTTGGACTTACAGGACTTTATCATCACATTTGTTGCCCCATATCCTTGGTGGACCTGTCGATGTCAGCTCTGAATAAGCAGTTGACCTAAGACACGATCCAGGATTATGGCTACATACAAATTTGGATGATAAGTGATTCTGTGAAGGATTCATCTCTCAAGTGTAGCACAGGAGAGCACTGCTCATAGTCGTTCATAGTTGTGATTGGTAAAACCGCTGGCCAGCGTATCAATATTATTATGATTGTCATAATAGATATTGGATTCACCATGCAACTCAGTGAAGACACCCGTGGATGTATTATTGGGATAGACACTTCATCGATCCTAGATACATTCGAGCAAGTCAGATGAAGGGACGTTACCATCGCCGCGTTGAGCGCAACAAACTTCGCAACGAAAGGGTTTGCTTTGAGAAACCTCTCAAATGTCCTCATGTATTAATATTGCAAATGGAACCGTCTAGGAATTCCATTTTGCCTAGTCTAGGACTTGCTTAATACAATGAGGCCCTATGGGTCACACTATGTGGTGATTCAGCTTATCCGAATATCCTTGAAGATGGAATCGCAATTAATTTGGAATTAATTGTGATTGATGGATTATAATTAATTTGGAATTAATTATAATATTTAGTGACTCAATTAATGATTTGGAATTATTAATTGAATTGGCTAATTAATTGTATTTTATGTAAATACAATTTAAGATTATATTTTAGAAATATAATAGAGGTTTGATTTGAAAGGATATGTTAATTTAGAATTAACATATGCACCTGCGCAAAATCTACTTGGAGTTTGAATTGCCTTAGAACTATAAGTGGGTCCCAAAATTGGGACCCACCTATCTCTCGTAGGACAGGCGCGCGCGCAAGAGCTGGATAGGGGAAGGAGTTCGACTCCTTCATCTATTAGAAGTCCAAGGGATAACTTAGATTTTCCTCATTGAGTTTTAATTTGATTGGGAATGAATCTAGACTTGGTATTGGTTTCCTAGTGCGATAAGAATTAGATTCTTATTCCTTTACAAACTCTAATTGCTTATGCTTTAGGCTTCTATTGACTACTATATATAGTAGACTATTAGAGAGCTTTTTTAGTATTCTGAACAATCAATTCTTAGAGAATTATTCTACCCAGTTTTCTTAGAGAAAATAGAAAGCTTTCCCCTCCTCTGTAAGCCACACGCGCGCGCCACCTTGCCGGAGCAAAACCGTCGCCCCGTCTTCTTGGTCACACAAAGAATATCCTAGCATTCTTTCCGATAGGCTGTTCATCCGTGGATACGAAGGTTGAGGTTCTAGGAGCTGGAAACTAACTTTTATTGTCTTGCAGATAATCAAAGTATTGCAGATATCTTCGACTTCGACGAAGGAGAAGATACACCGGATTATTACGAAGACTTGGAAGCTTGCTTTGGAAGTAAGGTTAGTCTTCTAATTGACGTGTTTAAATATATACGGCATATACATAATCAATTAACCTGCATGTTAAGAAATTTTTTGAAATTCCGCTGCGTACCCTAGGGGTAACTCTTACAATATTTTCTTACAGTGGTATCAGAGCCAGGTTAATTGATTACGTATATAGGTATATATATTGAATGATTTTGTAGATATGTGGATGCAATTGATTCTATGATTAATTCGATTTTCAAAAGTTTTGTTTTTATATAAATTTAGAATTTATATTTTTCAAAAAAAAAATTAAAATATTATATATATTGACCGGCAGCCTGCGGCCGCGGCGCCCATGCCTGCGTGACGCAGGCGCCGGGCGTCCGTGGCCACAGGCACGGTAGGGGACGGGACTAGGTCCTGTCCCATATTTTAATATATATATATTTTCGGGTTGGACCCAAAATCGAATTTTTGAAAATTTTGAGGATTGAATTTTATATTTAGAATATAAATATGATTTAATTGTAATTGTTTTTAACTAGAGGGGTTAAATTTAATTAGTATAAAGTTAAAGGGCTTATTTGTAATTTATCAATTTATTGTTTATTGCAAATTAGTCCTTCTACTCTTGAATTTTAGATTTAACACCTCCAAGGTTTCGAAAATTACAATTAAGTCCTTCGGGTTTTTGAAAATTGCTACTTGGTCAATAGAATTTTCAATTTTTCAATCTAGTCTAAATTTTCAAATATTTCATAGAGATTATAAGTATGGGATTATAATTTTCATAATGAAATTATGAAGTCATTTGGCATCCAGATAGGCTACTACTTGTTTTGTTTGCTCGATATGCTATTGTTTGACAATGCATGTTTAAATACCAAGTATTTTACTTTCCGTTCGACCACTATGCATGCGAGGGTAGGAGGCACCCTCTTATATGTCGGACCGCATATTTTATGTTTGGGTAGGCGGCAGCCATTATGTGCTTGACCGCGTTTAGAACTAGAATGGATAGGCGGCATCCATTACGTGTAGACCGCTCATGCATGATGGGTAGGCGGCGCCCTTATTTGTCTGTAGATGACTGATAACAACCCTCAAGCGACAAGCCCCAACCAATATAAGTACAGAAATATATATATGTATGTATTTCTGAGATGTTTTCCATAGGGTGCTTTAATTCTGAACCTTCATTGCGTTTTCTTGTATTGGCGACCTCGTCTTACAGACTCCCAGTGATCGTCAGATTAGAGTAAGCCTATGGTTATGACTTACTGCATATTGTATCTAGCGACCTCGATAGGTGCAATATGTAGGACATCGGGTTAAATTAGATTTAACAACCAAGAGTTGCGTGACGCAATTGGATAGTTCTACCGGTCATATTATGCTATGCGACCAGCCCCCGTTGGAGTATAGCATAATATGAATTTGGATCTTGGCCACTACGGTAACTTGTTGGACATTACCCGTATGTTTGTTTTGGGGGCAAGCATATGTGAAAATAGTGGGAGCTAAACAGCTAAAGGACCTTGTTTTTTAGTTATGTTGACTGTGTATTTAGAAATAGTATTTCACTAGTTGATTTATTATTTTCGTTCTATTTTATTTCTCCTGGAAAACCAAAATGGCGAGTATCTCGCTCCGTGCTGTCTTAGAGAAGCAAATTTTGACCGGATCAAACTTTCTCGATTGGATCAGGAATATATGTTTGGTGTTGAGGTACGAAAGGATTGAGTACGTCTGATGAACGCGGATGTCGTGCTCCGAATTCAAGCAAATAAATTTGTAATTAGCAAAAGACAATCCACAACTACAACGAAAACCGTAGTGTAGCAGTAGAATGACTCGAGTGTCGTTCTCTCAGGACTATAACTAGCTTTATCAAATCTAATTTAGAATATAAAAACAGCAGACAAATAGCAAAAAGGGGGTTTCTAGCAGATAATGAAGATTGGTGATAGTATGGTCCTTCTTAGCATAACGGGTCGATAATCATGCATAAATTCCTCGGTCTTGCATAGAGATCTTTGAATCAATCTAGTGTCCTGTTGCAAATATTAAGCACTACGAAGATAATAGGTCTGACAAGTCAATCACGATTGTCCTAATGTGTTCCGTAATTATTCAACACTACGAAGATAATTGGTCTGATGGTCGACAAGTGTCCAATTGTACATAATAATTAAGACAACATACGACAATTTTGGTTACAACTGATCAACGAAATAAAGCAATGACACGGAGTATAATGCGCGATATAGCCATTAGCATGATTATCTTCCCTTCGCTAAGAATTCACATACTACCACCAATGATAAGTTTAGCTACTCATAATAGGCATGCAATCAACAGATATCATAGAAGAAAACATGTTGAAAGAATATAATAAAATAAGTAGAATAAAACTGTAAGATACAAAGTTACCGAAGGTTGTCAATCTCCGGATGATTGCGATCCTACGAGCTCCAAACTGCTATGAAAAAGTATCCCCTAAGCTACGGAACTCCCAGGACAGGCCCCAGGAAGTTCCTACATAAAACTATAGAGAGAGGTGAGAAAGTAGGTCTAGAAAGATATGATTTTCGGAGAAAAACTGAGTACTATATATAGGCCCCGAAAAACTACGGGGCGGTTCGCCCCAGAGTTTTTCTCGCGGAATTCCACATTTTCGACGCGTTTTTGGATTTCTTCCCCTTTTCGAACTCGGTTTCGGACTTCTAGTAGCCTTCTAACCTCCAGATTCGGCCCCTAGACTTCAAATCCTATCCGGAAACCTTCAGATACTCCAAATAGGCTTCTGGAACACCAATTCCTTGTCAACTTCAATATAATTCCCCGGTAATCCTCGAATTTCAACCAAAACCTGTAAAATAAAATCTAAAGGGAAACGTGACACTATTCTAATAAAATGTACTAAAATATAGTTAAATTAACACAGATGATAGCTAAAATAGGTAAAAAAGTCTTGAATGAAAGTGTAAAATACACATTCATCAAACTCCCCAAACCGAACCTTTGCTTGTCCTCAAGCAACTAAGCTAGACTCTAATACAAAAAACATGCAAGACACAAAATGGAGTTTCATGCCAAATAAAATGAACTAATCTACTGAATCTATCAAATAACATATGAATAAAAACCATATAAATCAAAGCATGAATATAGGTTGAAGAATACCTCGATTGACTTATACACATCCACATAAGCACTTATGTCAAGACAAGATAGTCTCTCGTAACATTCTCTACCTGGACCTAGTCAGTGACGACGTAATGACGCATGCTAAGATATGAATGGTTGCCCCGTGCCTATGAAACTGAGGACTTACTGCTGTTCCACCATTAAGACTTTTCCTCAAAAGAGGTCGAACTAGTACTGGCTCTCATCAAACGAAGGAGGGTTCCCTATAAAAGATAACACTCCCCTATTCTACCCATCTCTCAAGTAAAGTCTTAAGCTATTCACCACTTCCTGAATGGCAGGACGAGGGTGGTCTAGAACAGATGACACTCAAGACAAAAAGGATAAAAAATAGAAAATTACAACACGATTACGAACATTACAAAAATGGAAAATAAGACTCAACACTTTGCTAAACTGCTATTTGACTTTCTTTTTTGGACCCTTCTTTGCTTTTTTTGGGGTCTTCTCTTTTTTTTTCATTTTTTTTTTCTTTCCAGATTCTTTTTTCTTTTTCTCTTTTTTTTTCTGGAATTTTTCTTTCTTTTTTTTCGATTTTTTTAGCCAGCAGAAGCATAACAAAAAGAGAAACAAAATGACTCACACGACTCCCCCAAACCTATTCGAAAGAATAGGTTGGAGTACAAAATTTACGGAAAAGGAAAATAAACTCACGATACAGAAACAAGTCTAATGATGGTGTAACCCCCTCCCCAAACCTATTCGGAAGAATAGGTTATAAACAAAGGATCACACAACCTCACACTACCTCCTTCCTAGGCATTTAGCAATCTCAAAGCATGGTGAAGACTTGTTGCCTCTTAGGTTCATAATTACTCGGGAAAACAACCATAAGACCCTAACATGCATCATCCTATTATAAAGGCCTTCGTGAGCCGCAGTAGAGAAAACACCACTAAGTGATGAAGGGACGTTACCATCGCCGCGTTGAGCGCAACAAACTTCGCAACGAAAGGGTTTGCTTTGAGAAACCTCTCAAATGTCCTCATGTATTAATATTGCAAATGGAACCGTCTAGGAATTCCATTTTGCCTAGTCTAGGACTTGCTTAATACAATGAGGCCCTATGGGTCACACTATGTGGTGATTCAGCTTATCCGAATATCCTTGAAGATGGAATCGCAATTAATTTGGAATTAATTGTGATTGATGGATTATAATTAATTTGGAATTAATTATAATATTTAGTGACTCAATTAATGATTTGGAATTATTAATTGAATTGGCTAATTAATTGTATTTTATGTAAATACAATTAAAGATTATATTTTAGAAATATAATAGAGGTTTGATTTGAAAGGATATGTTAATTTAGAATTAACATATGCACCTGGGCAAAATCTACTTGGAGTTTGAATTGCCTTAGAACTATAAGTGGGTCCAAAATTGGGACCCACCTATCTCTCGTAGGACAGGCGCGCGCGCGCAAGAGCTGGATAGGGGAAGGAGTTCGACTTCTTCATCTATTAGAAGTCCAAGGGATAACTTAGATTTTCCTCATTGAGTTTTAATTTGATTGGGAATGAATCTAGACTTGGTATTGGTTTCCTAGTGCGATAAGAATTAGATTCTTATTCCTTTACAAACTCTAATTGCTTATGCTTTAGGCTTCTATTGACTACTATATATAGTAGACTATTAGAGAGCTTTTTTAGTATTCTGAACAATCAATTCTTAGAGAATTATTCTACCCAGTTTTCTTAGAGAAAATAAAAAGCTCTCCCCTCCTCTGTAAGCCACACGCGCGCGCCACCTTGCCGGAGCAAAATCGCCGCCCCGTCTTCTTGGTCACACAAAGAATATCCTAGCATTCTTTCCGATAGGCTGTTCATCCGTGGATACGAAGGTTGAGGTTCTAGGAGCTGGAAACTAACTTTTATTGTCTTGCAGATAATCAAAGTATTGCAGATATCTTCGACTTCGACGAAGGAGAAGATACACCGGATTATTACGAAGACTTGGAAGCTTGCTTTGGAAGTAAGGTTAGTCTTCTAATTGACGTGTTTAAATATATACGGCATATACATAATCAATTAACCTGCATGTTAAGAAATTTTTTGAAATTCCGCTGCGTACCCTAGGGGTAACTCTTACAATGTTTTCTTACAGTGGTATCAGAGCCAGGTTAATTGATTACGTATATAGGTATATATATTGAATGATTTTGTAGATATGTGGATGCAATTGATTCTATGATTAATTCGATTTTCAAAAGTTTTGTTTTTATATAAATTTAGAATTTATATTTTTCAAAAAAAAAAAATTAAAATATTATATATATTGACCGGCAGCCTGCGGCCGCGGCGCCCGTGCCTGCGTGACGCAGGCGCCGGGCGTCCGTGGCCGCAGGCACGGTAGGGGACGGGACTAGGTCCTGTCCCATATTTTAATATATATATATATTTTTCGGGTTGGACCCAAAATCGAATTTTTGAAAATTTTGAGGATTGAATTTTATATTTAGAATATAAATATGATTTAATTATAATTGTTTTTAACTATAGGGGTTAAATTTAATTAGTATAAAGTTAAAGGGCTTATTTGTAATTTATCAATTTATTGTTTATTGCAAATTAGTCCTTCTACTCTTGAATTTTAGATTTAACACCTCCAAGGTTTCGAAAATTACAATTAAGTCCTTCGGGTTTTCGAAAATTGCTACTTGGTCAATAGAATTTTCGATTTTTCAATCTAGTCTAAATTTTCAAATATTTCATAGAGATTATAAGTATGGGATTATAATTTTCATAATGAAATTATGAAGTCATTTGGCATCCAGATAGGCTACTACTTGTTTTGTTTGCCTGATATGCTATTGTTTGACAATGCATGTTTAAATACCAAGTATTTTACTTTCCGTTCGACCACTATGCATGCGAGGGTAGGCGGCACCCTCTTATATGTCGGACCGCATATTTTATGTTTGGGTAGGCGGCACCCATTATGTGTTTGACCGCGTTTAGAACTAGAATGGATAGGCGGCATCCATTACGTGTAGACCGCTCATGCATGATGGGTAGGCGGCGCCCTTATTTGTCTGTAGATGACTGATAACAACCCTCAAGCGACAAGCCCCAACCAATATAAGTACAGAAATATATATATGTATGTATTTCTGAGATGTTTTTCATAGGGTGCTTTAATTCTGAACCTTCATTGCGTTTTCTTGTATTAGCGACCTCGTCTTACAGACTCCCAGTGATCGTCAGATTAGAGTAAGCCTATGGTTATGACTTACTGCATATTGTATCTAGCGACCTCGATAGGTGCAATATGTAGGGCATCGGGTTAAATTAGATTTAACAACCAAGAGTTGCGTGACGCAATTGGATAGTCCTACCGGTCATATTATGCTATGCGACCAGCCCCCGTTGGAGTATAGCATAATATGAATTTGGATCTTGGCCACTACGGTAACTTGTTGGACATTACCCGTATGTTTGTTTTGGGGGCAAGCATATGTGAAAATAGTGGGAGCTAAACTGCTAAAGGACCTTGTTTTTTAGTTATGTTGACTGTGTATTTAGAAATAGTATTTCACTAGTTGATTTATTATTTTCGTTCTATTTTATTTCTCCTGGAAAACCAAAATGGCGAGTATCTCGCTCCGTGCTGTCTTAGAGAAGCAAATTTTGACCGGATCAAACTTCCTCGATTGGATCAGGAATATATGTTTGGTGCTGAGGTACGAAAGGATTGAGTACGTCTGATGAACGCGGATGTCGTGCTCCGAATTCAAGCAAATAAATTTGTAATTAGCAAAAGACAATCCACAACTACAACGAAAACCGTAGTGTAGCAGTAGAATGACTCGAGTGTCGTTCTCTCAGGACTATAACTAGCTTTATCAAATCTAATTTAGAATATAAAAACAGCAGACAGATAGCAAAAAGGGGGTTTCTAGCAGATAATGGAGATTGGTGATAGTATGGTCCTTCTTAGCATAACGGGTCGATAATCATGCATAAATTCCTCGGTCTTGCATAGAGATCTTTGAATCAATCTAGTGTCATGTTGCAAATATTAAGCACTACGAAGATAATAGGTCTGACAAGTCAATCACGATTGTCCTAATGTGTTCCGTAATTATTCAACACTACGAAGATAACTGGTCTGATGGTCGACAAGTGTCCAATTGTACATAATAATTAAGACAACATACGAGAATTTTGGTTACAACTGATCAACGAAATAAAGCAATGACACGGAGTATAATGCGCGATATAGCCATTAGCATGATTATCTTCCTTCGCTAAGAATTCACATACTACCACCAATGATAAGTTTAGCTACTCATAATAGGCATGCAATCAACAGATACCATAGAAGAAAACATATTGAAAGAATATAATAAAATAAGTAGAATAAAACTGTAAGATACAAAGTTACCGAAGGTTGTCAATCTCCGGATGATTGCGATCCTACGAGCTCCAAACTGCTATGAAAAAGTATCCCCTAAGCTACGGAACTCCCAGGACAGGCCCCAGGAAGTTCCTACATAAAACTATAGAGAGAGGTGAGAAAGTAGGTCTAGAAAGATATGATTTTCGGAGAAAAACTGAGTACTATATATAGGCCCCGAAAAACTACGGGGCGGTTCGCCCCAGAGTTTTTCTCGCGTAATTCCACATTTTCGACGCGTTTTTGGATTTCTTCCCCTTTTCGGACTCGATTTCGGACTTCTAGTAGCCTTCTAACCTCCAGATTCGGCCCCTAGACTTCAAATCCTATCCGGAAACCTTCAGATACTCCAAATAGGCTTCTGGAACACCAATTCCTTGTCAACTTCAATATAATTGCCCGGTAATCCTCGAATTTCAACCAAAACCTGTAAAATAAAATCTAAAGGGAAACGTGACACTATTCTAATAAAATGTACTAAAATATAGTTAAATTAACACAGATGATAGCTAAAATAGGTAAAAAAGTCTTGAATGAAAGTGTAAAATACACATTCATCAAACTCCCCAAACCGAACCTTTGCTTGTCCTCAAGCAACTAAGCTAGACTCTAATACAAAAAACATGCAAGACACAAAATGGAGTTTCATGCCAAATAAAATGAACTAATCTACTGAATCTATCAAATAACATATGAACAAAAACCATATAAATCAAAGCATGAATATAGGTTGAAGAATATCTCGATTGACTTATACACATCCACATAAGCACTTATGTCAAGACAAGATAGTCTCTCGTAACATTCTCTACCTGGACCTAGTCAGTGACGACGTAATGACGCATGCTAAGATACGAATGGTTGCCCCGTGCCTATGAAACTGAGGACTTACTGCTGTTCCACCATTAAGACTTTTCCTCAAAAGAGGTCGAACTAGTACTGGCTCTCATCAAACGAAGGAGGGTTCCCTATAAAAGATAACACTCCCCTATTCTACCCATCTCTCAAGTAAAGTCTTAAGCTATTCACCACTTCCTGAATGGCAGGACGAGGGTGGTCTAGAACAGATGACACTCAAGACAAAAAGGATAAAAAATAGAAAATTACAACACGATTACGAACATTACAAAAATGGAAAAATAAGACTCAACACTTTGCTAAACTGCTATTTGACTTTCTTTTTTGGACCCTTCTTTGCTTTTTTTGGGGTCTTCTCTTTTTTTTCATTCTTTTTTTCTTTCCAGATTCTTTTTTCTTTTTCTCTTTTTTTTTTTCTGGAATTTTTCTTTCTTTTTTTTCGATTTTTCTAGCCAGCGGAAGCATAACAAAAAGAGAAACAAAATGACTCACACGACTCCCCCAAACCTATTCGAAAGAATAGGTTGGAGTACAAAATTTACGGAAAAGGAAAATAAACTCACGATACAGAAACAAGTCTAATGATGGTGTAACCCCCTCCCCAAACCTATTCGGAAGAATAGGTTATAAACAAAGGATCACACAACCTCACACTACCTCCTTCCTAGGCATTTAGCAATCTCAAAGCATGGTGAAGACTTGTTGCCTTTTAGGTTCATAATTACTCGGGAAAACAACCATAAGACCCTAACATGCATCATCCTATTATAAAGGCCTTCGTGAACCGCAGTAGAGAAAACACCACTAAGTGATGTCGAGACTACCAAGCTCAACTAAGTGCAATACATAAATGTGACAAGCCAAGCGAGAAAAACCTCAAACAAAGTCATAGAGATGAAGCATACGATTAATGGCATAGTTGGTTGATCTACCCAATAAAAAAAGTTCAAAAAATTCGACAATAAACTCCATATAAAACATGCAAAACTATCCTAGGAAAGCGGTAAACGTGCAAATGCAAAAAATTTCACGAGTTTTTCATAAGCAAGATAAGTATAGAGATAACCAGCGATAACCTCCTCCACAAACCTGAACGTCGTCGCTCGTCCCGAACGCCGAAAGTGGATTCAAGGTGAGATCTAATGCTTGTATAAGTTACCTATAATACTCAATCAAACTCGTGAGAAAACAAAACAAAACACACTAACCTTTAGTGGAGGCGGTAAGGGTAAGCTCAAGGTGATCAACCTCCCTTTGGTCACTAGATATCTCGAAGTACGGCTTCACTCGCTGGCCATTCACCTTGAAGGTATTGCCCGTCTATGGATCGAAGAGTTTAACAGCTCCATGGGGAGCAACTTCGATAATTTCTTACGGTCCATCCCAACGAGTACGGAGCTTTCCAGGAAATAGTCGAAGGCGAGAATTAAATACCAAAGTTTTTTGTCCAGGAATCAATTCCTTATGTACTATACCACGATCATGATACTTCTTAGTACGTTCCTTGTAAATCTTGGCATTTTCATAAGCACCTAGTCGTAATTCATCAAGCTCATCTAGTTGCAACAATCGTTCCTCGCCAGCTTTTCCCATATCAAGGTTGAGTGCTTTAATGGCCCAATATGCCTTGTGTTCTAGTTCTACGGGAAGATGACATGCTTTCCCATACACAAGCCTGTACGGAGTGGTCCCAATCACCGTCTTGTAGCTAGTCATGTATGCCCAAAGTGCATCATTCAATTTTCCTGCCCAATCCTTCCTACTAGGCTTCACTACTCGCTCCAGAATCTTCTTGATTTGACGGTTGCTGACTTCGACTTGCCCCGATATCTGTGGGTGATAAGGTGTAGCGACACTATGGTGGACACTGTATCTCTTAAGAAGTGAGGCAAACGTTCTAATGACGAAGTGTGACCCTCCATCGTTGATGATTGTCCTAGGGCACCCAAATCTCGAGAATTACTTCCTTCAAGAACTTCATAACCACTGCGCCGTCATTTGTTTTTGTAGGAATTGCCTCTACCCATTTAGTCACATAGTCCACTGCAACAAGAATGTATTCATAGCCTCCACTGTTTGGAAATGGTCCCATAAAATCAATGCCCCATACATCGAAGGGTTCTACCACTAGATTCCCTTGAAGGGGCATTTCATCCTTCTTGCCGATACCACCACCTCGTTGACATGGGTCACAATTCTTCACAAAACTTCGAGCATCTTTGTATATTGTTGGCCAGAAAAATCCTGCCTGCAGTACCTTGCGTGCTGTCTTCAATCCACTGTAGTGCCCCCCACAGTTAAGCTCATGGCAATGGCTCAGTACACTTTGCTGCTCTTCTTGTGGCACGCATCTCCTTAGAATCCCATCAGCTCCTTCCTTGAATAGATGCGGATCATCCCATATGTAAGTCCTGCATTGCTTAGCAAGAGCTCTCTTGTCCGAGGCTGAAAAGTTAGTGGGGCAAATATTCATAGCCAAATAGTTTACAATATCCGCATACCATGGCTCTTCATTAGGTTCTCATCGGGGAGGTCTTCATTGATGGGTATCGGATCAATAGGAATATTAGGTATTCTAGATAAATGATCTGCTACTAAATTCTCCCTACCAGCTCTATCCACTATGGTCAAATCAAAGTCTTGCAGCAAAAGGACCCAACGGATTAATCTAGGCTTAGAATCTTGCTTAGCTATCAAATGTCTCAAAGCAGCATGATCAGTATGGACATTCACACGATGTCCAATTAAATAAGACCTAAACTTTTGTAAAGCAAACACAACAACTAAAAATTCATTTTTAGTAGTTGTATGAATTTTTAGTAGTTGTATAATTAACCTGTGCGGAGTCTAGAGTCTTACTAACATAATAAGTCACACGATACTGCTTATCAACTTTTTGGCATAAAACAGCACCCACAGCAAAATTCGAAGCATCACACATAATTTCGAAAGGAAGATTCTAGTCAGGCGGCACAACAATGGGAGCAGAAACAAGCTTTTCCTTAAGGGTATTAAAAGCAACTAAGCATTCATTGGAGAAATGGAAAAGCACATCTTTAGCAAGCAAGCTACTTAGAGGTTTAGCAATTTTCGAAAAATCTTTAATAAACCTCCTATGAAAACCTACATGGCCAAGAAAAGATTGCAATTCTTTCACGCAAGTAGGTGGAGGAAGTTTTTCAATGATTTCTATCTTAGCCTTGTCTACCTCAATACCTCTTTCAGAAACTACATGTCCTAGAACAATGCCTTCTCTAACCATATAATGACTCTTCTCCCAGCTTAAGGTCAAGTTGCATTCAATGCACCTTTACAAAACTAGATCTAATCTTTGCAAGCATTCATCAAATGAATCACCAAAAAGGGAAAAATCATCCATGAAAACTTCAACAAATTTAGTTACCATGTCAGAGAAAACAGAAAGCATGCACCTTTGAAAAGTGACGGGAGCATTGCATAGTCCAAATGGCATCCTCCTATAGGCAAATGTTCCGAATGGGCAAGTGAATGTCGTCTTCTCCTGATCCTCCGGTGCAATCGGAATCTGGTAGAAACCTGATAAACCATCAAGAAAACAATAGAACTTCCGCCCTGCAAGGCGGTTTAGCATGTCATCTATAAATGGTAAAGGGAAGTGGTCTTTTTTAGTGGCGGCATTCTGTAGTCAATGCACATCCGCCATCCAGTGGTCTTCCTAACCGGTACCAATTCTCCCTTCTCATTCTCTTCCACCGTGACTCCCGATTTCTTAGAAACTACATGTACCGGGCTCACCCATCGACTATCTGGAATGGGGTAAATCATATCAGCATCCAACAACTTGATCACTTCCTTTTTTACCACCTCTTGCATTGCTGGATTTATCCTTCGCTGAGGTTGCCTAACAGGTTTGGCATCTTGTTCTAGAGTGATGTTGTGCACGCATCTTGTAGGGCTAATTCCTTTGATATCGCTGATCCCCCATCCTATAGCTGCGGAATTTTCCTTCAATACTTCAATCAGCTTACTTTCTTTATTGTCTGAGAGATGTGAGGAGACAATCACAGGCTTTTTCTGATTTTCTCCTAAATACACATACTTGAGGTGCGCAGGAAGAGACTTCAATTCTAAGCTAGGTTCTTCAGGAAATCCACTTTCTTCTTCTTCTTCTTCATCCAAAGGTTCAAGTACCTCTTCTCCTGCGGGAATTTCTGGGGTGCTATCCATTATTTCCACTAGTTCCCTTGCTTCTTTGGTCATGTAGCACGTCTCAGCTTGCATTGTTAGTGCTTCCTCAAGTAGTTCGCGGTCGCCATGGCTATGATGAAATTCGGGAATTGCGGATTCGTACCAATCGACAAATTTTAATTCCTCCGCGACTTCCTTATCTCTGATGCTACATCCTACCAACTCAATCTTTTCGCCCATTACCTCCATAGTTATTTTCTTGCCCTTAAGTTCAAGGCATGTGTTGGTAGTTGCCATGAATGGTCTCCCCAGTAGCACTACGTGCTCACGGATATGGCTCTTTCCCTCGTCCGCGGATTTCATTACTACAAAATTAGCTGGGATTATCAATTTGTCCACTTTCACAAGGATGTCTTCTATTATCCCAACTGGCCTCTTCACACTTTGGTCTGCCATTTGGATCACCATATCAGTTGGTGTCAATTCTCCGAGTTCCAGGGCCTTGTATACCGAATACGGTATTAAGTTAATGCTAGCTCCTAAGTCAAGCATTGCCTGCGTAGTTCGTCCATTCCCTAAGGCTATGTCGATGATGAAGCTGCCAGGATCCTTTTTCTTCATGGGCAATCCGGCAATCGAGTTGACCGTTTCAACCCCATTCACTTCCTTTCCTGAAGTAATCCTTTTGTTCTTGATCTCACGAAAGAATTTCGTATAAGCTGGAATATTCTGGATTAACTCTAAGAGTGGCACATTGACCTCCACCTTTGACAGTCTTTGGAATAGGGGTGAATCTTGAATATCCTTCTTGACTGGTTTGATCCGACTCGGGTATGGCACATGTAGCTTCGGAGGCACATATGGATTGTAAGATTTGTGAATTCCTCCTGGCATACTAGTTCCTACCTCGGCTTCTTCATCATCTATGTCTATCACATATGGTCTTGGTTCATCATTCTCTTCCGGAACTTCTTGAGGTTCTTCTGAACTTCCGCCAACCTCTTGTTCTGTGCTTACCCCTCTATTATCGACCACAGTAGATTCCACCCGCTTAGGACGTACAAAGTTAGAAATTTTGGTCATCTTGCCTCCTCGGAGCAGTAGATTCACCTCTTCGCACTCATTCTACTCGGTAGCAACAGCTGGAGGTTGCTCGGGATCAGCTTCAGTTGTCTCTTCGGCAGGACTAGGATTGCCCTGTTCCTTGGATTCGGGGGGTGATTCGCTCCTCATCTCGGGTGGTTTGCTCACTACTTCCTGTGGGGTATCCTCGACTTCTTTACCACACCTTCCACACTTTAGTAGGCTAAGCTCTTTGATAAGTTGCTCAGTTATTTCGATCGCTTCAAAAGCCTTCTCGATGCGAAGATTGTTCTCAGCCTGCCCTGCGTGTGCTACCTAGAGGTGGTAACCGGGCCAGGCTCGGGCCGGGCTGTTACAGCCCGCTTTAGCCCGCTACAATTAAGAGGCGGGCTGTCGCGGGCCACTTTTTAACCGGGCCGGGCTTTTTAAAAGATATTGAGGCCCGGCCCGGCCCATGTAACATTTATAAATGTGACGGGCCGGGCTGTTAACGGGCTGTCCCGGGCTGACACAATTATGCTTTTAAATGGGCTGTTTGCCGGGTCAAAACGTTTATGCTTTAAATGGGCTTTTTGGCGGGCCGTCACGTGTATGCGTTAAATGGGCTGCTCGTTTAACTTCTAAATGGGTCATTCAATCTCCTTCGTTTTGTAGATTACATTCAAATTGTATAAAAGTAATCAAGCAAACACTTGGTTGGAACTTGTAGCTAAATAGCAAGTGCACAACTTAATAATAGTTGATAAACGATGAATAATATCATAGAATTACATTCATAGTAATAATAATAATAATAGCCGATCGAATGAATTGGTGAAGAAACTACCATGAAAATACTTGCATACTCATTAGTCTTCAACTTCAACTATTCAGCCCGGCCCGGACAGCCCATTATTAACTCATTTTCATTAACTAAAATAAGGTATTTATATGTAAATTTATAATATATAATTTTATAATCAGACCAAATACGCGGGCTACACGGGCTAAACGTGACGGGCTGTTACGGGCCACGGGCTGTGACGGTCCCGGGCTGTCACCCGGGTTTAAGTGTTCGCGGGCCGGGCTGTCGCGGGCCACTAGGAGTAAGGCCCATATAGCCCACTGCTTTAAATGTTCACGGGCTGTTCCGGGCTCATTTTAAACGGGCTGTTAAATTTGGCGGGCTGTCCGGGCCGGGCTGTTCTACGGACGGCCCAGATAACACCTCTAGTGCTACCTCGAAGACACTCTCAATGGCTTTAATTCCTGCGTAAAACGCAATTTCCTCCTCCTCACTGATGTCTTCGTCCTCAGAATAGCTTTCGTATAACCCGTCAGTTTCGTCTTGATTTGAGTATATGTTGGCGACTTCATTCGACATTATTTTCTCGGATTGTGCGGATCCATTGGCGTACATTTGAAAGACCTTCACTGCCTCTTCAACTGTACATTCTTATACACCTCCACATATCCCATTTATTTGAAGCCTAACTTCATCTCGTAGTCCTCCAACAAAAAAACAAATCAGCTCCCCATCGTCGAAACGGTGGTTGGGGCACTCACGTTTATACAGCTCAAATCGTTCATAAGTGTCACAGAACCGCTCGTATTCTCCTTGCTTGAAGTATTCGATCCGATTCCGTAGTGCAGTCGTCTCATGGTAAGGCATGAAACGTGCCAAGAACTCCTCTACTACTTGGCTCCAGGTCTTCAGTGATCCTGGTGCTAACCTTGCTATCCATATCCTTGGTTCATATCCCAAAGCAAAAGGAAATAATTTCCTGCATAATTGATCCTCGGTGAACCCCTTTACTGGAACTTTTGCTACTTCCTCTTCATAGGACCTGATGAAGCTTATCGGATTCATATCCTCTCCTTCTTCGAACCTTGGTATCCTTCTCACTATGGTGCTTGTTACCTCGTACCCCGATAACTCTTCTTCCAAGTATATAGCTGACCCCCTCCTGACTTGCGAGAACGTCGGTGTCAAGCGGGCTTTTAAGGTCGTCATACCTGGAAATCTGTATCAGGAGTAACTCAAAACTAAAAATTAGCCTCGTTAGAAATTTCGAAAAATCGAGAATAAATCTAGATATCGAATACTACTAAGGCTAGGAAAGGGAAATTAGAAACAGATTAGGAAAGCAGTATCAGAGAGAGATTAAAAAGGAAAACTAAAACTAGTAGAATTAGGAATCTAAAGCTGTAAATATAAACAAATTAAACAGAAAAAGGAGTATAGTCCCCGGCAACGACGCCAATTTGATGAACGCGGATGTCGTGCTCCGAATTCAAGCAAATAAATTTGTAATTAGCCAAAGGCAATCCACAACTACAACGAAAATCGTAGTGTAGCAGTAGAATGACTCGAGTGTCATTCTCTCAGGACTATAACTAGCTTTATCAAATCTAATTTAGAATATAAAAACAGCAGACAGATAGCAAAAAGGGGGTTTCTAGCAGATAATGGAGATTGGTGATAGTATGGTCCTTCTTAGCATAACGGGTCGATAATCATGCATAAATTCCTCGGTCTTGCATAGAGATCTTTGAATCAATCTAGTGTCATGTTGCAAATATCAAGCACTACGAAGATAATAGGTCTGACAAGTCAATCACGATTGTCCTAATGTGTTCCGTAATTATTCAACACTACGAAGATAATTGGTCTGATGGTCGACAAGTGTCCAATTGTGCATAATAATTAATACAACATACGAGAATTTTGGTTACAACTGATCAACGAAATAAAGCAATGACACGGAGTATAATGCGCGATATAGCCATTAGCATGATTATCTTCCCTTCGCTAAGAATTCACATACTACCACCAATGATAAGTTTAGCTACTCATAATAGGCATGCAATCAATAGATATCATAGAAGAAAACATGTTGAAAGAATATAATAAAATAAGTAGAATAAAAATGTAAGATACAAAGTTACCGAAGGTTGTCAATCTCCGGATGATTGCGATCCTATGAGCTCCAAACTGCTATGAAAAAGTATCCCCTAAGCTACGGAACTCCCAGGACAGGCCCGGGAAGTTCCTACCTAAAACTATAGAGAGAGGTGAGAAAGTAGGTCTGGAAAGATATGATTTTCGGAGAAAAACTGAGCACTATATATAGGCCCCGAAAAACTACGGGGCGGTTCGCCCCAGCACGCGGCGGTTCGCCCCAGAGTTTTTCTCGCGGAATTCCGCGTTTTCGACGCGTTTTTGGATTTCTTCCCCTTTTTGGACTCGGTTTCTGACTTATAGTAGCCTTCTAACCTCCAGATTCGGCCCCTAGACTTCAAATCCTATCCGGAAACCTTCAGATACTCCAAATAGTCTTCTGGAACACCAATTCCTTGTCAACTTTAATATAATTGCCCGGTAATCCTCGAATTTCAACCAAAACCTATAAAATAAAATCTAAAGGGAAACGTGACACTATTCTAATAAAATGTACTAAAATATAGCTAAATTAACACAGAGGATAGCTAAAATAGGTAAAAAAGACTCGAATGAAAGTGTAAAATACACATTCATCTACGTCTTGGACGAGGCTAATCCCGTGTGTCCCGAGAATCAGACTGCCGATCAAGTTGCTGATTTGGAATCAAGCGAACAAGGCAAAGTCTGATAAGCATCATGAGGATGCTAGATCCGCGCAGTGTATTATGCTGGCGGCAATGAGCTGCAGAGACAACATGATAGCAAGTTGTCGTATGAGATGCTGAAGCATCTTCAGTCGCTCTTTAAGACGACAACCAGAAGTGTTGAAATTGATTTGATCAAAGAGATACACGGATGCAAGCTCAATGAAGGAGGGAACATGTCTGAACATGTTCTCAAGATGAGAATAAGATCATGGTGATCTTTGTCCTTCAATCATTGCCAAGTTCGTATTCGCAGTTCATCGTTAACCACCATGAATGAGAAGGACGAAACACTGCCCGAACTCCATAATCTGCTGAAGACATATGATCAAACTCTTCCTAAGAAGGAAAAGTCGATCATGTTTGTTGGGCAACCGTCTAACCGAAACCCGAGAAACAATGGTGCTACGGGTAAGGGAAAGTTGGGAGCCAAGGCTAACACTTCGAGTGATAAGCCTAAGCGTCTGAACAAGAAAAGGAAGTTCTTCAAAAGAAGCGGAACGGTACGCACAGATGAATGTCTTTTCTGTGAGCAGAAAGGACATTGGAAGAAAGATTGCCCTAAGTTAAGGGCAGATCAAGCTAAGAAGCCACCGGCTTCTAGCTCAGGTATGTTTGTTATTGAAATGAACATGACTACTTTTGACTCCAATGGTTGGGTATTAGATACAGCCTGTGGCTCGCACATTTGTAATAATGTGCAGGGGCCCATTGAACACAGTCTAGTCAAGCAAGGTGAAATCGACTTGCATGTTGGAAACGACAATCCAGTCGAAGCCAAACGCGTTGGACGCTGCAAGATAGATTTACCTTCAGGACAATGTTTAGAACTTGATAAAATTTATTTTGTTCCATCCATTGTCAGAAATATTATTTCCATTCCATTGTTGGACAATTTGGGTTTTTCCTAATACTTTTTATTTTTCATTAAATGATCAGTATTATGGAAAAGCTCGCTTAGTGAATGGTTTATATATTTTGCAAAGTAGTCTACCTTTATTTCAAATACATAACAAACAACCGTCTTCAAGTAGGAAGAATAATGCATCTTATCTTTGGCATTGTCGGCTAGGCCATATCAATGAAACACGGATTCAAAGACTAATGAAGTTGGACTACTTAGAACCATTTGATTTTGAATCATATGGTACATGTGAATCATGTGTTAAGGGTAAGATGACGAACAAACCTTTTGTTGGACAAGGTGTTCGTGCCACTCGCTGCTTAGAGCTCATACATACCGATGTATGTGGACCTTTTAAAGTCCATGCGCGTGGGGGTTATCCTTACTTTGTTACCTTTACTGACGATTTCTCAAGGTATGGATATATTTATCTTATGAAGAATAAATCCGAGACCTTTGGGAAATTCAAGGAGTTTAGGAATGAGGTCGAGAATGAATTGAACCTAAGGATAGTCACTCTTCGATAAGATCGAGGAGGTGAATGCCTTAGTGAAGAATTTATGGACTACTTGTAGGAAAATGGAATTCAATCGCAATGTACTCCTCCTGGAACACCATAGTTAAATGGTGTGTCTGAGAGAAGGAATCGAACCCTGTTAGACATGGTGAGATCAATGATTGGATTCTGGACTCTTCCAAAATATCTATGGGGATATGCACTACAAACTGCAATCTACATTCTGAACCGTGTACCATCTAAATCAGTGGAGAAAACTCCTTATGAGTTATGAAAAGGAAAGAAGCCCTCACTGGGCTATCTTAGACCTTGGGGCTGTCCTGCGATAGTCAAATTGATGCTCACTGATAAGTTAGATGCCAAGGGTGTCAAAGTATATTTCATAGGCTATCCTCGTCAGACGAGAGGCTATGAATTCTATCATATTGAAGATCACAAGGTGATAGTATCTAGAAACGTTAAGTTTTTAGAAGCAGAATACCTCAAAGAAGAGAGGTTAGATGACATGATAGAACTTGAAGAAATTCAAGACTTTGACACGCGCGAACATGAGTTCTCTAAATCTTCTGATTTGGACTCAAGTTCAGTGGGAGTTTTCGAAGCAAACAAGGGTAATGATATGACACTTGCTAGGCATGTCATAGTCAGTGGGAGTCCTATGATTAGATCAACAGTTGAAACCACACCAATAGAACCCGTTGTCAATCAAACTGTGCAACAAGTTGCACAAGAGCAGCCTCCCACTAGGCAACAGGGTCGCGGGGCGCAACCAGCTGCATTAGTGCCCACTGATAATGTTCGTGTTACACGAAGCCAGAAAAGAAAAGCACCAGAACCAGTCGAGCTCCGTAGGTCGAAGAGGATCCTAAAAGGACCTCAGAAGCAAAGCCTTATGATAGAAGACATCAGTGAACTTGATGTCGGCTTATCAGATCGGGAAGATCCCGAGACCTACAGAGAGGCAATAATTGATATTGACTCAGACAAATGGCAAGAGGCCATGGAATTGGAAATGGACTCCATGTACCTGAACCAAGTTTGGAACTTGGTAGACTTGCCCCAAGGGGTTAGACCTATTGGGTGCAAATGGGTCTTTAAACGAAAGACAGATGCCGATGGCAAGGTACAAACGCACAAGGCTAGACTTGTGGTGAAAGGCTACACGCAAAGGTATGGCATCGATTACGATGAAACCTTTTCACCGGTAGTAAAATTGAAGTCCATTCGAATTCTACTTGCGATAGCTGCCTACTATGATTATGAAATCTGGCAGATGGATGTAAAGACTGCCTTCCTCAATGGAAACCTTGAGGAAGAGGTCTATATGGTACAGCCGAAAGGTTTTATTAGTAAAACCAGGCCAACTGTTGTATGCAAATTACAAAGATCCGTCTATGGGCTAAAGCAACCGTCAAGGAGCTGGAATATCCGCTTTGATGAAGCTGTCAAATCGTTTGACTTCATCAGAAGCAAGGAAGATCCCTGTGTATACGCGAGACACAGCGACAAAGTAGTTGTTTTCATGATCATTTATGTAGATGACATTTTGATCATGGGGAACAATGTCTCTATGCTAGAAGAGACTAAAGTTTGGTTATCAAGTACCTTCTCGATGAAGGACTTGGGTGAAGCGAACTACATCCTGGGGATCAAGATCTTTAGAGATAGATCCAAGAGGATGTTAGGAATGACACAGTCCACCTACATCGACAAAATATTAAAGCGTTATAAGATGGACGACTCAAAGAGAGACTTTCTCCCTGCTAGGCATGGGATTATCTTATCAATTAAGGATGGTCCTAAAACTGATGAAGAAAGAAATACAATGAGTCGTGTGCCCTATGCTTCGGCAGTAGGGTCTATAATGTATGCAATGAATTGCACAAGGCCCGATGTGGCATATGCGCTTAGTGTCACTTGTCGGAACCAACAGAATCCAGGAGTACCTCACTGGACTGCTGTAAAGAACATTCTTAAGTACCTTCGACGGACTAAAGAGATGTTCTTGGTGTTTGGTGGAGAACCAGAATTAAAGATGTCTGGGTATGTCGACGCTGGATTTGAATCAGATCCTGATGACTTTAAGTCACAGACAGGATACGTATTCAAATTGAACGGAGGAGCTGTCTGTTGGAAGAGCTCTAAGCAAGCCACGGTTGCTGACTCATCCACAGAAGCCGAGTACATTGCTGGATCAGAAGCATCGAAAGAAGTTGTCTGGATTTCAGAGTTCTTGAACGAATTGAGGGTTGTTCCTGCTCCTAGTCCAATAACGATTTATTGGGACAATACGGGCGCCGTCGCTCAAGCTAAGGAGCCTAGATCTACAAACAAGAACAAACATGTACTTAGAAAGTATCACGTTATACGTGAGATTATTGATAGAGGAGAAGTTAGTATAGAACGTGTCTCTACCACGGAAAACGTGGCAGATCCTTTCACCAAGGTCTTATCAATGGATGTCCACTTAAGAAATTATGCTAATCTGGGTATTAGGCATAAAGGTGACTGGCTCTAGTCCAAGTGGGAGATTGATAGTGTATGTGTCCTAGAGACAGTCCTTATTAAGGGCATGCAGCCCTTATAGAGGGCAGATATGTACTATTACACAGGTCAACGTAATATAATATATGATTGTTGTTTGACTATTGAGTAGCGCTTTCATATTTATATTACACCAGGCATGCAGCATGTCATATCTCTATTCCTGTTTGTATTGATATTAAACATGCCCCCTCGGATAGATGACCGATCACACAGATAGTGGGAGCTATGTGAGTTATCATCTATCCCAAACTCTCCCTATTCGAGGTTCATCTCAAATGTAGGGGTCTGAATGAACCAGATGAGACTAGTATGCGTGGAGGTTATACTTGTTGGAGCAAGTGTGAGCCGATCCCACGGCCACGGAACGGATTGTTGGACAATCGAGATATATACTCTACACCGAAGTGTCTATGGGAACTGATAAGTTGTCGAAGTGATGCCAGTCGTCCTTTGGACTTACAGGACTTTATCATCACATTTGTTGCCCCATATCCTTGGTGGACCCGTCGATGTCAGCTCTCAATAAGCAGTTGACCTAAGACACGATCCAGGATTATGGCTACATACAAATGGGGATGATAAGTGATTCTGTGAAGGATTCATCTCTCAAGTGTAGCATAGGAGAGCACTGCTCATAGTCGTTCATAGTTGTGATTGGTAAAACCGCTGGCCAGCGTATCAATATTAATATGATGGTCATAGTAGATATTTGATTCACCATGCAACTCACTGAAGACGCCCGTGGATGTATTATTGGGATAGACACTTCATCGATCCTAGATACATTCGAGCAAGTCAGATGAAGGGACGTTACCATCGCCGCGTTGAGCGCAACAGACTTCGCAACGAAAGAGTTTGCTTTGAGAAACCTCTCAAACGTCCTCATGTATTAATATTGCAAATTGAACCGTCTAGGAATTCCATTTTGCCTAGTCTAGGACTTGTTTAATACAATGAGGCCCTATGGGTCACACTATGTGGTGATTCAGCTTATCCGAATATCCTTGAAGATGGAGTCGCAATTAATTTGGAATTAATTGTGGTTGATGAATTATAATTAATTTGGAATTAATTATAATATTTAGTGGCTAAATTAATGATTTGGAATTATTAATTGAATTGGCTAATTAATTGTATTTTATGTAAATACCATTAAAGATTATATTTTAGAAATATAATAGAGGTTTGATTTGAAAGGATATGTTAATTTAGAATTAACATATGCACATGGGAAAAATCTACTTGGAGTTTGAATTGCCTTAGAACTATAAGTGGGTCCCAAAATTGGGACCCACCTATCTCCCGTAGGACAGGCGCGCGCGCGCGTGCAGGAGCTGGATAGGGGAAGGAGTTCGACTCCTTCCTCTATTAGAAGTCCAAGGGATAAGTTAGATTTTCCTCATTGAGTTTTAATTTGATTGGGAATGAATCTAGACTTGGTATTGGTTTCCTAGTGCGATAAGAATTAGATTCTTATTCCTTTACGAACTTTAATTGCTTATGCTTTAGCCTTCTATTGACTACTATATATAGTAGACTATTAGAGAGCTTTTTCAGTATTCTGAACAATCAATTCTTAGAGAATTATTCTACCCAGTTTTCTTAGAGAAAATAAAAAGCTCTCCCCTCCTTTATAAGCCACACGCGCGCCACCTTGCCGGAGGTAAACCGCCGCCCCGTCTTCTTGGTCACACAAAGAATATCCTAGCATTCTTTCCGATAGGCTATTCATCCGTGGATACCAAGGTTGAGGTTCTAGGAGCTGGAAACTAACTTTTATTGTCTTGCAGATAATCAAAGTATTGCAGATATCTTCGACTTCGATGAAGGAGAAGATACACCGGATTATTACGAAGACTTGGAATCTTGCTTTGGAAGTAAGGTTAGTCTTCTAATTGACGTGTTTAAATATATACGGCATATACATAATCAATTAACCTGCATGTTAAGAAAATTTTTGAAATTCCGCTGTGTACCCTAGGGGTAACTCTGACAATATTTTCTTACATCAATATCCTAACTCTATGTTTTATTCTCTAATATACCAGAATGGCGTGTCCGGTTTTAAGTACAATTCGGTTGTACGGAAGGGCAAGGAAAAGGTAGTTCTAGATGGACCTGAAAATGCTAGTAATGATACTGAAGGCTTCGTCACACCTTGCAAACGTACTTCGTCTTCTGATAGTGATGATGACGATGTCAACACTGGTACTCAGAAATCGAGAAGCAGGATTAAGGCTATCAAAATGGAGAAATAATTTTTTTCTTCGTAATTTCCCTTTGAACTTATATTGAACAATTTGGTGTTTATGGTTTTAAGTTGAACATGTTTGTTTAAATTTTGTTTTTGGACTGATTTGATATTGCGTCTATATGGTCATGTCGAACCATATCATTTTGGATATTGGTGGTGATTTGCTGTTTTTTATCACCCATTTTTCGTTTTGAAGTAGTATATGGCCATGTTGAGGTTGCAATGATACATCATTGTTCAATATTTGTGTTTCTATGTTTTGTTTTCTCTCTTTTTTCTTTTTTTAAGCAGGTGAGGTCGATTGCAGTCTATGTCAAGTCGTTAAGGAATCATATAATCTACGCTACTTTTTGATATGGTGGTGTTGAAGTTGCACAGACTTGAGACTTTGGAGTTGTTTTTTAGCATTGAATCGATGAAGTTGGAGAATCCTTATGTTATTGAATTTGAGTTGTATTCGAATGTTAAATATGATTTAGTTAAATTTTAATTATGTATTATGCACTTTGAAATTGAATAAGACTTTTAATTTGTAAATTGATGGTGGAAGTTCTTTTTTAGTGTCTTATGATCAGGTTAATTTGGAAAAATTAAAAGCTTATAATACGTTGGTAAAGACTTCTTGGAACTAACATTGTTCCATTGAATCGTTGTATTGATTTTTTATTGACAATATATAATTCATACATAACGAAAGTTCTTTTACTAATTCTTATGCACATATATGGATTTTCACTAATTCTTAAGCATATCCAATGTTCGATTTTTAGGAGCTTCATAACTTGATCATTCATCTGCATACACTTCATCAGCACTCAACTTATGAAAGGTCTTTAAATTATATTACTCGATAAGAAGCAGCGCAATTCGCAAAACAATGTTATTTATTAACATCATACGTACACAAGACCGGACATATAAGTAAATCAGGATTTTCAAAAATAATTATTGGTTACGTATTCAAAGTTCACCCGAATTTGATAGATCATTTTGACACCCGGATAATTTTTGATGCAATGTTTGATTTGATATTATTCGATGTTGATTATTTCCAAATCTACTATATACTTAGCATATATACTCGCGTGCATATTCCAAGATTTGCAAAGTAATTTTAGTAAGTAGCAATAGTAATTATGCTTGTGTTTATTATTCAGTATATGACATATTTAGAATCGAAAATGTCAATGGCAGATCTGTTTGTGTGTATAGATCATTGATAGACGGATATATTTCTCTAAATTGTTTTCTTCTCTTAATCAGTTTATGCATACAGGTTTCTCCATGGATACTAATCGCAAGACGTCCAATTGTAATGATAGGCGAATCTATAATCGAAATACTGAAAATAGTTGTGATGCAGCTTCTCATTTGAACAATGCTAATGGAGTTTCTGATGGTGTGATTCCGAATAAGAGGCAATGGTGCTAGGAACTTATCACCACTTAGTGATATTACAAACAGTATGTGATTATGTCTCATATAAATTGTTCTTGCTGAAATTTTGATTATGTCTCATAAATTGTTTGATATCTTTTCCAGCTACTCCCTTCAATTCTAATGTAATTCATAGAAGTGATTATGTTGATTCTAATCATTCTTCGAGACATCTTTCGCTACCCTCTATCAATAATTGTACTCAAGATGAGAATCAAATTATCTCATCACCGTTCCCTGGTAAGTCTGAAATTATGATTATGTCTCATATACTGTTTGTTCGATTTTTCAGCTAGAAAATGATGCCAATCGAGTAGTGTTTGCTTTTGCTCCGACTCTAATTATATTGTCACTTTGATTTTTACAACAGCTTCTATAATAGAAGCAGGGAGCAATTCGAATACAAATTCATCACGCAAAGTCACTAAATCCAAAAAAAGGTTAAGAGTGAATGATAGCTTATCGCCGCTTAGTGACGTTACAAACGTTATGTTTTTCACATTGGCAATACTCCACATTGTGTGTTGTTCCTGATAAGATTTGGATTATGTCTAATGTATTGTAAGTTTTTTTTTTTTTTAGTTAAATTGGTCGATGTTCATGTGAGTAGTAGCACCAGCAACAATTCCACCTCCTTCAGCACCAGCAACAGCAACAATTTCGTCACCAGCACCAACAACAATTCCACCTCCTTCAGCAACGAGGATGAATTCACCTGGCTGAGCAGCCTGAAGCATAGCACCAGCAGCACTTCCTGACCCTTCACCATCCAGGGTTGGAAGGTTAAAGTGATTGTAGGTCAGATGGAGAACAAGCTTATCCCCATCAGAGTCTGTGTCAGGGTCCACACGCTTAGGCTTGAAACTGTCCTTGCGTGACCAGAAAGCAGTTTCATCAAAGATAGCATCAAGTAGCTCCCACATCGGTTCCCCGTGGTCACGGAAAATAGCGTAGCGTGAATCTGCCTGTTATGAGTAATTTATCTAAGTCGGTGATCAATGAAAGATTAAAGATACAGTGCTTATTGAAAACTCAAATGTACCTCAAGCAACTGTGTCCATACTTCAGGGACAGCAGTGAATTTGCAATCAACTGGATTCCATTCCATTCCAGTCTTGTTAAGAAAGTTGTGATACATGGTGTGACGCTCCTTAAGAATCATGGCAGTTTCATTAATTTGTTCGGTCACGTACTGCACACGAGTGCGTTTCTTCAAACAGACTTCTTGAGCTGTTTTGCCATGACCTTCACGTGCTCCTTCGGCATTGGAGCTCTTCCGTACCATAAAGCGTTGTGAGCCTCCTCAGCCATGCTTGCAGTGTTGGTTTTTTAATTCAGATTAGTATGTTTAAGTTTATGTTGGAGAAGTGATGCAGTTGTGATGAACTCAACTCAGCTTGTTCAGCCTATTTATAGAGACAGAATTAGTGCATTGGAGAGTTAACAAAAAATTTGATATGGTAGTTGGGGCCAATAACTCACCTTTGTCACTGCCTTACTATAAAATATAATGCTTAAACAAGAATTTGATTACAAGAGTCATGTGAATAAATTCATCATAAACTGAATAACATCTATTCTAATGTATTGAAGCAAAGTCATGTTGAAGCAAAGTCCTCAATCACATTTGCATTCCAGTAAACTCAGCTATACACAGATTTATTAGCAATATTTTTTTGGCAGACTATTTGTATTAGAAAAAACCTGTGAAGGTTATTCATCATGTATTGAATACCATCTTTTCTGATTTAGACTCTCAAAGCATACCTATTTCAGCAAACTCATCAATCACAATTAAGTGAAACTCAGCAACCACAATGATGTATAAAGATGAGTATACAGGTTGTCAAATTTTCTAAATTGATATATTTTTGTACATCCCTTATTAGATGGGATAGGTCTGCTGATGCCATTAGTGTTGTAGATTAAAGTCTTAGCACTGAAATGGTATTTATTCAGTATTAAAGCAAATATCAGACTTGACTCCTTTTCCAATTCGAACCAAACAGAACAATGCTTAACATGAACAATCTGTATATTGCTCTAGTTAAGTCTTCTGCTTAACATGTTTCTTATCTTAAAGTAACTTATCTTCTGCTTAACCATCTCTGCAGCTCCAAATTAAAATGTGTCTTGTCTTAATCAGTATTGGATTCTCAATTCTCTCCCAGGCATGTTTAAATTTTAAGGAATTGGGAATAAATGCCTTTTGACAAAACTTGAACATACTCAACTGAAATGCATACTCTACACAACTGTTTCTAATAACCACTATAAAAAGAACACTTAGGTTCTCAGTATTTCTATACCTATACCAGAACATCACACTTGAAGTAAAACTATCTTAACAGAAAAATACCAGCAAAGAAAAAAAAATCAGCCTATCACTTGCAGAATGAATCAATCAGACCGTCAAGCCATGAGAGAGCAGGATGAGATCTTCTACGATGACTCATTCCCCAAGCCACAAGTTGAGTTCCTTGTTGTTCAGTTGCAGCGTCTTTCCGAGAGTCACTGCGACTGGGAATGGCCTGAGAAGACTGATCATGCCCTTGTCAGGATGCAAGTGCTAATGTATCATGAGTTTGGCAAGATGTATGAAACACATAAGCTGAGAGATGAGATTAACAAACTGTTTGCCCGCCACAACACCGTCAAGAAGCTCATGAACTGGAATGGTGTTACATGGAACAGCACAGACAACAAGTTCAATGCTGATCCAAAAGTTTGGAACGAGCTTTCGGGGGTTTGTACTGCTTACAAGATAATTTTAAAATTGCATTTGATTACATATATATCTGCACCCCCCTCCCCTTCTTTACTCATTAAGACGCTTACATTTGCAGATTGCATCTTGCTTTCACTGGTATCGCCAAGTTGGTGACCCTCTCTGGTCCGACCTTGGTGTTTTGTTTGAAGGGGATAAGTTCAGGCCTCCAAACCAAAGCTCATTTGAAAACAAGGCCATAGATATCTTGGAGAGCAACAAGGAAAAAGGCAAGGGGCGTTATGACCTTGATCAGTTTGACAGCCCAAATAGTGCTGATTTCGCATCACCGACAAAACCGCCTACCTATATCACCCTATTAGACACACCAGAAACCAGCAAAGACAAGTACGGTTCTCCATTAGGCTCTGTGTCTAACCGGTTCGTTACACCTCCAAATGATTCTCCAGAAGTTGTTTTCTCTACTGAAAGGGAGTGGAGAAAAGCCAGACTTGCTAGTGACGAGAAGAGAGCGGCAAAGAAGAAGATCATCTTCGACTGGACCAACATTCAGCTATCTGACACTGATGAATTCCCAGCGGAAGATGATCCCGATGCTAATGATCCAGTGGAAGATGATACATATCAGTCTGTGCATTCTGACTGTGATTCGAAAGAGGCTCGTAATGATTGTGGAAGTGATGAGTATGGAAGTGATGATTAGTTATTCCATAGATTTCTGCAGCAAGAATTTAGGTTGTCATCAATTGAGTCGTTAGAAGTGTAGACCTAAAGTGGTTCTGGTTTTAGATCCACCTTGTCTTAGATTTTGTTGTTTCGGTTTCATTATAGTCTCAGGCTGTTTAAGAGTCTTGCAAGCCTAAAGTGGTTCTGGTCATAGATCCACCTTGTACTAGTTGGTGTTTTTTATGGTTTCCTAGGGTCTGTTTGGTACTTGAAGCTGCCTAGTACCAAGTAATCTTCATGTGGGCTGCTGAATTCCATAACATAGATCAGTAGACTGCTCTTAAAATTCAGAAACCGTAGTTACAAACATGGTAAAACAGCACAACAGTTGGCATGAATCACTTGTTCTATCCCTTTTCCTCAAAACAATATTAGCAGCAGGATTTAACAGGATTGTTCAGAGTGTTTCCTAACTCAATACCTATTACATTGGATTTGTATGAATTGGCAAAAGGCAAACAACCGGCAGTACAATTCCTTCAAATCCACGTAATTATCCTGCTACCGTTCAGATAAACTAAACTTCTAGGTGCCTCATGTCAGCTACTTCTTGAGACACAAACTCAAACCTGTCTTCTTCGTTCAGTGAAAGGAAATATGGAACCATCCCCTCGGTAGCAATAAGCTTTCTGCCAAGCGCCACTCGGTACTTAGAAGCAATGTGCGAAAACTTGCTAAGTTCCTCATTCATTCGTACCGTGGAAATACCAGTGTTGCTGCCAGAAGATTCAGGGGCAGAAGAGCCATCAAATGCACCAACACTCGAAGGGGCTGGGCTGGATCTGATAGAATCGAGGCACTCTTTGTTGAATTGCATGAGACCTCCTAGCATTTCAATGAAAGCAGCATCTGATTCTTGTAGTGGCTTAGATTTCTTTGACTTTGGCATGACCAGACCATCGCCAATATCGGGGATGATATCCCTCTCCTTTGTCTTGTTAACACTAAGCGGGCGAACAAAATCTGGATCATCAACGGGAACATCATCCCCAGCCAAATCAAAGCCAACCTCCAACTCCTTCTCAGAAATATCCAATCTGTCCCCAGCCAAAAGTTTCCTAGCACCATCACCAAAGCTTTTTGATTTTTCCCCTTTCGCAGTGTCCCTTCCAAAGATTTCACACCAATCATCAAAGTGGACCCACTTCCTGTCCTTGTGCTTCTTAAGAACAGGATATTCCTGTGTGACGGTAAATGTTTAAGCATCAATCATTAATATACGGATAACATATAACATTTTCTAAGCATCTAAAAGACAAGTAGAACAAAGAAAGATGTGTGCCTACATGAACAATTCTGTCCCAGAATTCATCGTTGCTGTTAAAGGTCTTACTAACATCGCACCATTCAGCACCGCTCCTTCCTTTCACACACAAAACAGCTGAGTGCCTCCCCCTGATTGTTCGAATGCGATTCTGAATGTGAGGCTTCACCCTTAGCTCAGATCCAGGAAACTTTTCCTTCATATGCTCCAGAATGTAAGTGTAACCCCCGGCCTTGAATCCTTGTGGGGACTTGTAGCCTGCCATATTCGCCTTTTTCATAGCTACCAGGAGCTCCTCATCTTCAGCCTTCTTCCAAACGTAGTTCTTTCGGTTCGTCGTGTTCGCCCTCTTGGCCTTAGCTTTCTTCTGTGTATGGTTGCCCTGAATCTGATCTGGCGAAGTCTAAGATGGAGCATGTGGTGGCTGAGTTGGACTCACTTCAAACTGACTTTGAGTGAACTCCAGCTCGTTGAATGAATCCACACTACCATCACTCGCGTAACCTTCTAACATTGCTGCCAGTAAAACCAAGGAACAGGAAAGCAAGGTAGTAAGAAATCCATAGTAAGAACTGATCCAGTTTCACTTGAATAGATAACATCACAATCATCATTACGAAATCCACCACAACAATATAATCCATCAGTTACAACATATAGAACTAATTAAAACAGTTTAACATATTCAAACTACGCATAAGGTTTACATAGACATCAACAAGAGCCAAAACAGAAACATCCTACGAAGTGAATATTACAATTCATAAAGCTGGTCACGTTCTCCACATACAGTTGGTGAACATGATCACATCCTAACCCTCCTCCTCACCCTTCTCCCTGCTTCCCTTTCCCTAGACCCGAAGTACATGCAAAATGCAAGATTCCTCCAAAATGCAGTCCATCATGTGTCAGCAACAAGACAATCTATAGGTGCATGATCATCATCAATAACAACCCCATCATCACCTTCTACATCTAAAACCATATGCTCCAGCAACTCTTCTTCCAAGAGATCATCAGCTGCTACATCACGAAGGAAGTTATGCACCAGACAGCAAGCAAAGATGATATCATTCTGAACATCCAATGGGAAAAAGCTTGACTCTCTCAAAATTCCCCAACGCTTCTTCAGGAGACCAAAACACCGTTCTATAACATTCCTTGCACCAGCATGTTTCAAATTGAAATACTCCTTTGCATTCTCAGGTTGCCTGTTAGATTCTACCCAATCTTGCAAGTGATATCTAGTAGAATCAAACGGAGGTAAAATTCCAGGAGCATTCATGTAAGCAGCATCTGCCAAATAGTAAGTTCCTGTTACATTGAAACACAAAGTCAAAGGATGAATCTGCAGTAGATGTATGCAGATGTAATTTATAGCCAATTCAATTAAATATATCAAGAACAGAAATGCATAATATGTTAAACCACAACTGAACTTTGTAATTTCTGCAGTACCATAAACTCTGAAACATATTTGGTACTGAAACAGAAACTCTGCAGAATAGCCAGAAACAGATAGCCAGAAACAGAAAGCCAGAAATATGTTTAACCACAACAAATAGCCAGAAACAGCAACTCTGCAGAATTAACAGAATCTCTGAAACAGAAATGCATAAATGTATGTTTAACCAGAAACATAAACTCTGCAGAATTACCATAGCTAAATTCTGTAGATGTTTGCAGTTGTAGTTAATAGCCAATTCAATTAAATACTTTCCTTTTTTAATACGCAAACCATCCTCACGATGAAATGCATCACGTAGAACCCGTCCATCTCCTGTCGATCCTTCCCAACCAGTGAGGACATAAATAAACTTCATGTTCTGGTCACAAGCACCCAACATATTGACTGAAACAAATCCCTTTCGATTCCGGTAGTGTGCCTGAACGCTTGCAGGAGCCAGAACCTTGATGTAGGTACCATCAATTGCACCAACACAACCCTTTCAAGTGGAAAAATAGTTAAACTAATTAGTTTCTATGTTTCAGAAAACAACATTAGATAAATTTCTTACTAAATTAAAGGGCAGACCTTGAAATGACACCAAGGTTCCTCAACACATGTTGGAGGGACAGGAACAGGTTCTACAATTAACACTGAGTGGAACCTTAACACACACGCTAAAACTTCTCTGAAATACGTACTGATTGTGTGGCCTGATCTCCTAAAACAGAACTTAGCTACCCTTTGCTTAGTGTGGTGACCTATTATAGCCAAAAAGGTGGCAACCTTCTCCTGAGCAGTCACATACTTACTTCTAGTCAGGCCACCCCTATCTGTAAGCATGTGAACAAACCTAGCAAAGCTGTCACGCCTCATACGCAACACATTCTTACAATCAGCATCATTTGCGGTAGTCAACCTTTCTATGTACTCCTGCTGCTCCTTCATTTTTTCTATCAGTGAATACTTGTAGCCCCGTTTACGCTTCCCCAATATTTGAGGCCTAACATGTTTGCTGTAGTACCAGCATAGTCCTAGCATTATTATAGCCATGTTCATGACAAGAACACCACGAATGGTAGCAAACCTTTGGGACAAAGTAACCATGTCTATGGAATACAAAAATTGTAGAGATATTGCCATTATAAAGTGCAGATAATCCTTTTTATACCAAGACAAGCATAAACAACATGAAACTAAAATTCTGTAGACAAACATTCCTTCAGACAAGAAATTTTCCAGCATTAAATGCAACAGTATTCAATGCAACAGTTAATTAACACAACAAAGATTTTGTAGACAAACATTCCTTCAGACAGAAATTAAATAGCATTCAATGTAATAACATACTGTACCAAAAACGGCCAACTCACCTTCCAACGGCACGAACGGCAGAAGCAGCGGCAAGAACATAAAAGCAAAGCGCGGCTGGATCTACAAAAAAACGGTACCAAATTAGTAAGATTCAGCAATTAATTTCTGCACATTGTGTTGAATTTAAATGTGAAATGAAAGAGGGAGAAAGCTAGGGTTTGAAGAGAAAGCTGCTCACGGTCACGAGCTCAAGAACGATGCAGAGAAGAAGAAAACGCAGGTGTGAAAAAAATGGATTTTGACTTTTATAGTGGAACATGGCATTGTGTGATTATGGAGAAGAAAGAGGTTAAGATGGTAATTTCAAGTGGGTCTTGAAAACAGACCTATTGGTGTGTTTCAAAATCGGGCACCCCCGGTTTAGTTTTACACCTGTTGGTGTGTTTGTAAAAGATTTCGGGCTGGCCCGGCCGGCTGTGTTTCGCGCGGTCAACTGTAAAATTTTGCGAAATACACCAAACCAATCAGGGCCTAACTTAATAAATGCACAAGTAAAGCTACAACTTATTACTACCAAAATCTGGTAACACTTTCTCCTCAATTTCGAAAGCAAAATGGTCTCACTTCTTGCCAATTCTTCTCCTTAACGAGTCCTACAACATGAAGATATAACTACATCAGATCTGAGCTCAACCTGAAGAAATAAATAAGCTTGCAAAGGAGCAAAACAGAGAAAATAAGAGCAAACCTTCGGCTGCCGTAGATGGAAAGTAACGCAAAATTGGTATATATACTTTTAGGGCAGTGGCAGAGGCAGTAAATAGATGATTTACAAGAGGACAACTCCGTATTTCCAAGTGGCCTCCAAAACGCATTCAGCCTGCAAAAGGAAAAACGGTGCCCCCGGTTTTGAAACACTGCATTGGCTGTGAAACGGTGGGTTTCAAAACACACTTGCACGCCGCCCAAGGCTGCCCGGGCCAAAAACACACACACGCCATTTGCTACCAAGCGGTCGGAAATGGCTCGGTCAACGGCCTTTTGACGGCTACAGTAGCCGACCAATCGAGGCCTTACTTTTTGGGACCGCCTTCGACTCATCCGCCACTTTGTTATATCTCCGATACAATTACGTAAATGAATTGGATCGAGTACATAACATAGAGATAGATAGTAGAAGAACGTACTGGGGATGTTAATTGTAAGCAGAGAAGGGTGGCGATGGAGAGGAGTAGAGGCTGGTTTTGTTTGATTCTGAGACTGCCATAGATAGAGAGATTTTAAGATGTATGGAGAGAGATGAGGAAAGTGTGGGCGTGCGTGAGTCTGATGAAAACTGACTATTGGAAGTACATTCCAAGATATATATATATAGTGTCACGCTGACGCACGGTCTAGGTTTTATGGTGGCTTATTAGACTTTTTACCATTGTGGTACAAGTACAACTAAATTCACCAATAACTAATAGTAGTAATAAGTCTTGTATTAATTCCAAAAGAAAAATCACCCGTAACACCGCTAAATTCATTTTTTTTTAGTCATTAAAGAAAATACAAGTAAATAAATATATTGATACACCGTACTTGCGTGATAAAGTGTAAAGTGTGCTCGAGTTTCAAAAGTCAATATAACAATTTTCATAAATTAGCTCAATTGAACTTTCACACTTAACACGTAATAATGAGAAACAAATAAATTTATTCTCTTGTAATTGTTATTTTGTAATTACTAGAAAAAATGGCACGCGGTATCGGCGTGCATCCAAAATAATTAGCATTTTCTACAATATTATTCAAACTTATTTTTATTTATATTTAATTTAAATTATATTCATATGATAAAAGTTAGTATCTCTTATAATTAAAAATATTTCTACTATTTCTTTACCAATTAATTAATAATGTATTATTAAAAAATAGATAAATAATATAACTATCCTATAATAAAGTGGAGAGTAACTTTCGTTTGGTCCGACAACTAACTTTATAATAGTATAGATTATATACTATATTTCGATCATATAACTTAGAATAAAAAGAATTAATTAAAGGAAAGAAACTAATTTATGAAACTAATAATAAGTCTATCTCTCTTCATCAAAACCACACTAAATGAAGTTTAATCGAAACTGAACTAAATTAATTATTTAATAATAATAATAATAATAATAATACTCCCTCCATTCCAACGGTACATAATTATTAAAATTTAGATTCTATATTTTTGTAAAATAATTTCGTTAAATACTTTATCATTATAGTTTAAGAGTATGATCGTATGTTTTAGAGGAATGTAAGCTAATTTTATATAAGTATTTATGTTGTGAGTAACTTTATATAAGTTGTCTTCTATATCATTCTTCAAAGTCTAATTTTAAGAGGATTAAGTCAAGGTGATCCTATATCGCCTCTCCTCTTCGTTTTGGTAATGGAATACCTCCACCGATGCCTCCAGCAGCTGGGTCGAAATCCAAACTTTAATTTCCATCCAAAATGTGAGAAGCTGAAGATCAAAAACCTCTGTTTTGCTGACAACCTGATGCTATTCATGAGAGGAGATGTCGAATCGGTTAAACTGGTTATGCAACAATTCTCTAAATTCTCCCGATCCACTAGGCTTGTTGCGAATGTGGGGAAAAGTAAAGTATATTTCGGCGGAGTTAGTGATGAGGACCAGCACTTGATTACGCAGCATACGGGCTTTGCTAGGGGGGCTCTGCCGGTTAAATATTTGGGCGTTCCACTATCTTCCCGAAAACTTACAATCAACATGTGTCAGCCACTCATTGACAAAATTGTTGGACGTATTCATCACTGGATTTCGAAACTCTTGAGTTATGCGGGACGACAACAACTCATAACGAGCGTTCTCTTTTCCATAACTAACCATTGGATGCAGGTTTTCCCACTCCCTAAACAGGTGCTCCACCACATTGAAAGTATTTGCAGGTCCTACTTATGGAGCGGGAAGGATAATATGTCAAAAAAGGCATTAGTTGCATGGGACCAGGTATGTAACCCAAAGAGTTGCGGTGGACTAAATATCGTTGCTCTACAGGAATGGAACATGGCCCTCATGTAAAAACTGCATTGGAACATACAAAACAAGATGGATAAATTGTGGATACGATGGGTACATGTATACTACATTAAGAATGCCTATGTGCTTAGTTTTGAGCCGCCAATGACATGTACTTGGATACTGAAAACAGTCTTCAAAACGCGGTCACAGATGGAAGATCTGCAGGCATGGCGGGACTGTAATGATCAAGGGAAATTCGTTGTAGGGAAGATATATCGCGACCTAAGAGGTATAAAAGAAAAGGTAGACTGGCGTGATTTGGTGTTGGGGAATATGGCACGGCCCCGTGCAGTCTTTATGTTGTGGCTATGCTTACAAAAACGCATGGCCACTAAGGATCGTTTGATGCGCTTTGGAGAGCAGACGGATAGAGTGTTGCTTTTGCAAAGGGAACAGAAGTATAGAGCATCTCTGTAACGACCCGACCAATCCGACCGGTGTGGTTACTCCTGGACGGACGCACACACGTCCCACGGTATGATATTGTCCGCTTTGGGCCTGAGCCCGCACGGATTTGCTTTTTGGAATCACCCAAAAGGCCTCATACCATGTGAGAGTGGTGATCTAACATATATACCCTTTATTCCACTCACTCTTAAGCGATGTGGGATGTAGAGCATTACAAACTACCCCCCTTAAAGCCTTGACGTCCTCGTCGAGCGCCTTAAGTGGTGGGGGTGACAAACTGACAATAACCTTTACCAACCGTCCACCCTGTGCGGACTTTGGGTTGATCTAGGCTCTGATACCAATTGTAACGCCCCAAATTTCAGAAGCTTAAAAGGGTTGAGAACGCTACTCATACCAACAAGGTGCACCTTTATTTTCGGGAATTCACCTAGAAGAACTTCAGAGTTAAGCGTGCTTGCTCTGGAGCAATTCTAGGATGGGTGACCCACTGGGAAGTTCCCAGTGCGCGCACGAAGAGCAATTCTAGGATGGGTGACCCACTGGGAAGTTCTCAGTGCGCGCACGAGTGAGGACAAAGTGCGTGGATTAGAACTCGTGTTGGTCTGTGGGGCCAGCATATCACCCCGGAGAGCGCCCAGGAGTAACCTCGCCGGCCTGTTGGGCCGGGTCTCGGCCCATTAGTGGGTCGGGTCGTTACAATCTCTTCTTTGAGTGCGCTGAAACAAAGAAGGTATATATGCATGTTATGGGATGGCTGCAACTCTCTACGCCTTGGACAGACTGGGAAAGATCGATCTGTGAGCTGAGTAGACAGGCTAGGGGGAAGAGCCCGCGCTCTAAGCTACTGCAAGAAATACTGGCAAAGATGGTATATGGCATATGGCAAGCCAGAAATGCAAACATCTTCCAACAGAGACCGATTGATCTAGAAAAAATCTGCACAACTGCTATCCAACGAGTGGTGCAGCGAAGTACTATGTTCCCGGCAAAAGTGCAGCAGGAGGCTCATGTTCTGACATTTAGCTGATTCTCTTTTGCTATTGAGTAACTAGTTTATTTTTTGCTAAACTTTGGTCATGTGATTTGTCTGGACCTTTGTGTCGACCCATTGTACTTGAATGGTTGGAGGTAATGATATATATCATTCAGTTCCAAAAGAGCTTTGGTTCCTGGAGATTCTTATAATGTTAGGTTTTGTTCTTGTCCAGTCTCGAATGAAATTAGGGTCATTAGCACAATGTGGATTCAAATTTAAAAAAAAAAAAAAAAATCTTTTTTTTAGTTCAAGAATGTGCAAGAAATTTTACGAATATGAGTAATGAGATGTTGATTATCGAGTTATATACAGGACTGAAATGCCATAATGAGCAGAACCATGCGACAAATCTTTTTAAAGTGCCAATGAGTAGCATAACATCCGTATAAGTTACTATTCAAAAAAATCTCTCCAGACAAGAAGCAAGAAGTGTTTGATTATTATTCGAAAAAGTAGGGTTTATGCTGGGATAAGAAAACAACATTGATGCATGTTCATGCTGGAGAGGACTTCAGTTTAAATGCAGATTAGGTAGAAGCAGAGAACAGTCCGATCATCACTCATGCGACCTTTTTCGAGTTCCCATTCAGTTTATCGGAACTAGGAGCTGCTTCTTTCGCATTGGCAACTGGTGAAGGAGGGTATGATCTTCCACTCCCCCGGACAAGATCTTTCATTGCTGTTAAAAGCCCTCTGTCCTTCAGCAAGGACTCGACTGTCACGTGCACCCCTGAGAAAGGATAGACAGAACTCTCTCAGAATCCCGACAAGACCAGTAGAATAGAAACGATATAGTATTTCAAGTCTCTTGCGAAATGTCTAAGACATGGAAAGATAAATTGATATATTATATCTGGGATGTTCAACCCGAAAATTGGAAGGAGTAGGAGTAACCGAGTAAGGACCAGTAGTAACAAAATCCACGTGCAATGTTGTGAAGAAATAACAAAGATAGTGAATTTATATAAAGCAAGTAGGAGGAGAATGAACATACGGAATCGCCAGTAGTGTTTGGGATTAGTTGGGTCGTTTATTGTCTCCTCTGTAGCTGGACGCGCTGTGTATTCTTCTTTTAGAGCTAGCAAATCCTGTTGAGCATAATGAATCAACGTTTATGAATAACAATGTAGTAAGCTGTGATCCATGTACTGTTGATGAAGTTATATACTAAACCTCATATGTTAACTTACTGTTTAAGAGTTTAAAAGTTGAAAGTTGATTTTACATGTAGAAGTGTAAAGTTTGTAGTAGTACCTGAAGTGGAAAAATTGCCCACATAGATGGAGATTCAACATGCTGGCGCAATACAAATTCTGCAATTTCAGGAGTGCATTCATCCGGTGGTAGAGAGTTGGATCCCACCACTGCCTTGAAATATCTACGTCTCCTCTCTTCGTCTTCTTCCCACCAAGCCCTTAGGGTGGAACAGTCGTGACATGACGGAGCGCAGACCTAAAACATTAATTTCAGACAATAAGTCATATTGACCGGCTAAGAACTGAAATAAAAACTCTACTGGGACAGGAGTTCTTGACTATTGAAACAGCAAATAATGTTTTCCGGGAAATTGGCAAATTTGGTCCGTGGGTAGTCTGAGGACATGAGAATGTTAATATAGTAAGAAAAGCAGAAATGAATTGGGACACTTACAGTCATATAACTGTATTGAGATGGAATACCAAACTCCTGCCCAGGTTCATTGGGCATACGTTGTATGCGCAGTCCAATTAGACCCAGTTCTTGCATGACCTGCATGAAAAACGACCATCAAAGTTACATTTCAAACTCTTGAGACCGTGATTACGAGTCTACAAGTATGTAATGGTGACCTTTCAATGGAATAAATAAAAAAAGTTGTAATATCATACAGGATGGACACAGGACGGGATCATTCCAAGATCTTCTCCACAAGCCAGCATATCAGACGAGTTCATGAGAGCAGGTAATGTCTTCATTGCATTTTGACGCCAAAGCGATTCTTGCCGATTGAAATAGTAATCATAATACAGTCTCTTCAGGACATTTTTGCTGCAATAAATACAACAAACATAAGGAAATTGTGTTGATCATTTTGATAGTGAGCAAATTTTGATTAAAAAAACAAGCAAGTGAAAAGTAATGATGCCCCAGGAAGTGCATATACATTCTGCTTCTTTTCTTCGGAATCAGAGTTCTGTAGATATTCTGACAGTATAACATGTACCTGTGCTCGTCCAAATCTTGGAAGCTGGATGTGTCCTCGAGGTTGAAACGGGGATAAAAGCTTTTTGCATCTTCTGGATCTCTTATAAGGACTATGTTCTGCAGTGGAGAAACAGACAATGAGAATGTTAAAGAGAAAACAAGTAAATTGTGGATCAAACTGACAGTCAGGACTGGTTCATCCCATCTAAATGAAACTTTTAAGATTTTAAAATCGCAACTGGAGATTATCAAATGCTTACAAGAACTTCTAATTTCATGTTAACATGAAGACTTCATAAACTAAAAACAGTATGATATTCTCACTTGCCTGATGAAGATCGAAGAGGTCACGCCGAAGTTTATCTTCACTTTCCAAGAATATTGATTTCTCTAAACATGACTTCAACTTGGATGCAATTTTCTTTTCAGTATTGCAGTCCTCCTTGAACTGCATAAAACACAGATAAGTTAATATCTGGTCAATGCAAGTGAAGTCTCATTTTCAACTTATTCCATCGTAACTGTTCGACTTAGACAAATGTTTGTAAGAGCAAAACAGTCATTAGATTACAATAACAATCTGGGTCAATAATAGAGAAACTATTATTGATTCACACAAGTTTCTTGTGTTTCTCGGAAAATATTTGATACACTGGAGAGTTTCTTCTAACATGAATGCGGACAGATGTTTATATTGAGAAAAGAAATGATCCCAGACTTCAATGTTTTACAAGATATAACAGTTAAAAGGCAATATGAACAAGTGTGTGTTTATCCAAAATCCAAAGTATATATCACCTCATACTGGTCCTTCTGAGGCTCATCCAGAAAGTTGGAAGAAATTATAGTCCAGGAAGCTCCAAACTTCTCCTGAGATGCCGTGTTGTGCAAAGAAAATGAGAAGCATATGTAGGAATAATGATAACGACACGGAAAAATAAAAACAAAATACAGGAATTTAAACCACTTCTCTTGAAAGAATGGGCCCGCTCTATAAAGAGCTAAAAGTCTTATGTTCCAAACACACTAATGCTACTTTTTATTACACAGTACATACCTGTAACAACTTCTGCCTGATGTATGGTTGACTCAAACGGTTAAAGTCCCATATTCCTTCCTTTTCAAGTTCTTCCTACAATGAAATTCGTAAATGCAAATGAAGACGACCACCGGATAGCCAAAAACATATCCTCGCCAAGTGAAGAACAAAACAATTTATTTAAAAATAAGAACAAGAGATTTACTTGGCTTAGAGGGATAGATGGTCGAAATTTTCCACAAAGACCAGTTGCTGCATGATCAGGAAGCTCCCATATTCTGAAGAACCCCAATATGTGATCAATTCTGTATGCTGTGAAGTACTTCCCCATCTGTCAATAAAACCAAGACTTATTATGCATTACATTTCAACCTATTCAAGTCTTGAAAGAGCAGATAGGGTCAAATGAAGATTCATGTCACCTGTGTTAAACGAGCACGCCACCAAGCGTAGTTATCCTTGGACATTTCTTCCCAATTGTAGGTTGGGAAACCCCAATTTTGTCCATTTTTATCGAAGTAGTCTGGAGGTGCCCCTGTTGAAGTGTTCATGCGAAAGAGACTCGGATACACCCAAGTATCTACACTGTTCCTGTCAACTCCAATCGGGAGGTCTCCTTTTAGTATTACCCCCTTCTCTCTCGCATACTCAGCAGCTTCTGACAACTGTTATTACCAAAATCAATACAGTGTGATGTAATATGAGCAGGTCCATTAGATGAAGGAAAATGTTTACTCACTTGAATGTGTAAATGGAATTGGATATAGTAATGAAAGCCAATTATATCATAGTGCAAGCTGCTTGTAGAGACGAGTTTCTCAAGCTGAAATTAGAGCAGTACTTCTGTTAGAATCAGTTACATTAAATCTAGGAATAGATTCTTTCATCCCATTACTCCGGGATTAACAAATGAAAAGATCCAGTCACCTTATCTTGTGAAAACACAGAAAAACGACCCCACTGGCTGTGATCTGATGTTTCAAAAAAGTCCCTCAGGAAACAAAAGGCTGCATAAGGTTTCAACCATTCCTGTAGCAGAGAAAATGGAATGTAAACATTGATAGGACTTAACTTAAGCCAGTTTACAAAATGAAATAGTAGAGAAATAAAGTACCGACAGTCTGATACCTGATTCTCAGAAAAGAATTTCTGAAAGGCAGTTGAGTTAAATGTTTTATCTTTCTCATTCGAATATATCTTCTTCGCAATTGACAGTTTAGCAGCCATTGTAGCCTCATAATCCACGGCCTGTGAACATAAATTAAAATCACAAATCCCGCTAGTACATTTTTATGCATTGGTTACTCAATGTGTACAGTTGAAAAATACTCAGATATTCCAGAATCCAGACTGGTTAACAGAATAATATACATATGTGAAATGGGTAGTCTTATAAAAAGACAAACGGCCGATGACTTGATTAACAGAAGAAAGGTAATTTGACACATTCGAGAATCAACATATTGAAGAACCTAGGACATATGGGTATTTGATCAATCATGATATGGATAGGGAGCAAAGATCAGTATCAATGGATCAATAATATATTTAAGGGTCTCGACTCTCGAGGAACAAATTACAAAGGGTAAAACATCACGAATTCCTATTTCCAGTCTATCAATATCAGAGTCACACGACTTAAAACAAATATAAATTTTTTTAAGAAAAGAGAATACCTTTTGATCCAGCTGCTCCTTTGCTTCTTGTATCAGTTTCTGGAGACAAAACAAAGTCGGTGGAAAAGAAACATTAATGGGCAATTAGACATATCAACAAAATGATTAGCATATGCTTCAAATAAAAATACTACTTGTGTTCTTACATTAAACAGAGAACAGTAAACCTTACCTTGATATCCTCTGGGATAGTTTCTGCCAGGGCCTGCACTCTTAGGTATAATGGATGCAGTGCACACACGGACAGAGAGCTGCATAGACAAATATAGCAACTTCACATCCAAATGCATATTCAAATATAATAGTTTTTGGTTATCGTGGGTATTTTACCTGTATGGATATGAATCCCACCACATTCCGTTCACTGATGTATCGTTGATCGGCAACAGCTGAACCAAATGGAAGCCTGCCTCGACTGCGAGATCTACCATTAACTTCAAATCAAGAAATTCCCCAACCCCCATATCAGCCTCTGATCTAACAGAGAACATAGGGATAGCCACACCAGCACCCCTCCAAGGCATTTCCTGACAATACAATTGATTTGAATCACAACCTTCATGGTTTTCATAACAAGTCACAGAAGATAAGACAGAATGCTTACGCGCATCAAGCCATCAGAAAGAACAATGTATTTGGGCTGATGAGTAGAGAAATCGACCATGAGCTCCCGGTTGGAACCAGTTTCCACTGCAATGCTTTTAGATTTTCCATATTTGCAGTATCTGTACGTGTTCATTGTTAAAGAAAATAAAATCCACTACATGGGATTATGGGAAGCAAGACCTCAATATATGGAGTTCAAGAATATGATTACAGCTTGTACAGTGTCACTGAAAGGAGAGAAATGTTTAGGTGAAAGTGATATTACATGCTTGTCTGCTAAATAACTCACCATACAACAATAATTCAGCCTTATTCCCAATTATTTAGTTAGTCTAGGTTCGAAAACAAGCGTTAGTTCCTCAAAATCCTCTTACCATGCAATAAATCTTCCTTGAGTCACTTAGCCGTTTTGAAAACCTCACTATGACTAAGATAAAAAGAAACTCCCGTGCTGTAGGTGATGTATCTATTCTTATTCTTCTTCTTCTTTCTCTTTTTTTCTGTTCTTTTCTTTTGTTTGTGTGTGTGTGGGGGGGGGGGGGGGGTGGTTATGGTGGTGTTGGTTTTATAGTAGTATCTCAGGTTCTCAGTGTGCTTTCTTAAAATAACTTCTCAAAAGCATTAAATAATTTCACATAAGTAATCCAGCCAAGGCCACAGTAATTAACTACAGCAAGCATGCAATATATTTCTTGTACTAAGGATATTTTAGAGGAAAGTCATCCTTTTGCATCGCCACTTCAGCTTGCCAGAAAGAGTCACCAGCATATGTTAGCTCAAGTCCTCCCTGAGCTTTCCACTCCCCTAGCCTCAAAGAACTACCAATCACGTAAATCTGTAGATACCAAAATGACACCAAAAAATGTGTTCTATTTAGACAGATGAATTCCAAATGCAGGAAATAATGAAAGTCATTTTGAGATGGAATCTTACAGATGTGTCTTTTTCAATATTCGGACAGCAGATTCTAAACTGTACAGTGACTGAATCAGTCTGGTTTGAACCATTTTGAGTTACTTCAGAAGGCTTCTTAGCTTCCACATTCCAGCTTTTTCGAAATATGACATTTTTAAATGCACTTCTGAGAGGGAGATCATCAGAGCCAGTCTGCATTTAGAGTACATAAACCTCAGAGACCTCCTTCTTGAAATTGGTTAACAAGATACTGGTAGCAATAGGTAGCTGGTTTCAGACGTCAGCTATTAGGTATCCAGGCATCTCAAAGACTCAAACAGTCAAACTAAACTGAACTTATTCCATCACAGGCTACAATTCATGATGCAATTATGGCACTAAAGATTGTGAGATAAGAATTGCCAACCATCATCATCACATTCAACTAAGAAAACCTGGTTGCATTTGCAAAAATTTCGTGCATATATATATAAATCAGGGTAGCCAGTCACTGAAGAAGTCCAACTATTAGTTACATGTCAAAATACGAAGTACATTGAAGATCTATTTTCTTTACCACTATTAGTTCCATAAGATTCCGGACTAAAAGGACATTGTTCTCTAACTTGTCAAAATGTCCACATTCCTATATAAATCTTATATGATGTGTGTAAAAGCATAACTTAAGCGAGAAAGTTCCCATGCTTTTTTGCTAAAATGTTGAGACGTCAATCTTTTAGGTGAATGAAAAGAAAGAAGTCTCTTACTACAGGATTTTGAGAAGTTCTCAAAAAGTCAGAAACATATCTAGACAGTGAAACTTTTATCAATGGAAATAATAAACTAACAATCAAACTGCACTTAAGTTCCCAAGTGGACAAGGCATTTAAATAACAAATTTGTCAAGCTTGATGATTGATCTCAAAAACTAACAAGTTCAATGATAGATTCTTCACAGAACATTTTGTGTCCGTTAATGCTGCCGATATGAATATAAAACAAGCCAACATATTGAGGAGATAAATTATTGAGAAGCAAAAAGGGACTGCCAAACATTGAAAGATTGAAATAAGAATAACTATAGAACCTGCCAGAGGTCATGAATCTCCACCAACTCTCCATTCTGGACGCCACTCGGTAAGGGCAGTTTTCTCTTTTGTCCAGCCTCCCATCTTAAGACATTTTTCCCATCATCCACGACGTAATAGCTGTACTCACACTCTAAACCAGATGGAATGGGCACACTGCCAGACCATATGAGCTCGTCCCCTTGGTGAGAAGGACTCAACAAAAGGCCTTTCTTCACATTCCCTGAGCCAAGAACAGGTACGGAACCACATACCAGCAGTTGCTGACCCCATTGTGTGTAATATGGTATCCTAAAGTTCACAATCACCGAGCTCGACGTCTTGCTCTTAGAAATCAATCCCAGGTTCGCCATGTTTGACTAACACTGTAACGGAAGGGGAAACAGATTGGTTTTTTTAGGAACCTAGTGACAGAGAACAAGTAGGTGATGGGAAAAGAACTCAAGAACCAAACACAAGAATTAAGAGCAAAGCTAGTAATCATCTATGGTATTACAAAACATAATTTTATGAATGAAAGATTAGTAAACTACTGGATAAACGATAAATCCTTGAAATTCTATGGAATTATAAATCAACTAGGAAAAGTAATGCCATAATTCTAATAGCAAAGAAGTAAATAGAACTACTGAACTACAATCCTATTCCTATTTCGAGACTTCCTTTAAGAATAAACTTGAAACTCTTTTCGTTCCTATCACCGAGCAACATCCAAGCTTTACACCCAGGAATGCAATTTCAAAAAGGCAATTGAACTCCTCAAACAGAAAATGTCAGACTCAGGATAAAACATAATCCTTGGCCAGAAAAATGCATAATGGTACTTAAAGGACAAAATACAAACAGAAACAGAACATATAATATAACCAGTGAATCAGGAAGGACTAAAAAGCTAAACTTTTTCAACAAAGAATAGTATCTCACAGAATATACATAACCCACGATTCCAATAGACAAAAAACAAAATTCACAATAAGAATCTTGGAATCTTGAGGCGATCAAACATAAAAATAAAATAAATAAAAAGATGATAACTTTGATAAGGAAAGGAAGCCAAGTGAGTTGCATTGCAAAGTACTCAACCTTTTTAGAGAAAACCCAGAAAATCAAGATTGGGTTTTGATCATCAAATCACATGAATCAATCAAGAAGATTTGGGTGCAGATGATTAATAACAGTACAATGTGTGAAGATTTGGGTGCACCTTTGCTTAGAAGAGAGCAGGTCAGCTGGAGTGGAGTCTGTAATGAGCTATGTGTATGTGTATCCTATCTTCATCACCACCATCACAAATCCAAGCAGCATGGGTTTAGTTTAGCATCATCTTATTTCGTGGTTTGCTTTAAAAGTGAAACAACTTTATATAAACAACAACAACAACAACAAAATAAAAAAGAAATTGATTGATAGAAAAATCAATCACATTCTCGGAGAGATATTTTTTAATTAATTATTAATAATAATATTTTTTTGTATGTGAATGAGAGGGGAAGAGAGAGATAGGATCAGACTGGTGAAAGATGAAGATACAACTCAAATCACTCACTCACTGGCAACATCTCTACTTACCAAAAGTTGCGTCATACCTCACATGTAAATAAATCGTGTAATGTATTAATGTAACTCTACCTCCCAATTCCCAAATCACTTGCACAATGCAGGTGAACAGTTTTTTTTTTCTTTTTTAAATTTTTTTAAAGTATAACTACAAATTACTATTACTATTAAATTATAAAATTATAATAATAAAATATTTAACAAATTCAATGTTTACTCAACTTGTTATAGTCAAAATTATTAACAGTAAAATGTTAAAACGGTCAGGGGTTAATTGCAGATTTAATCCTATGAGTCTAAGTCCATTTCGATTTTGGTCCTTCAAAATCTATATACGGTCCTATACGGACACGTGTCATATACGTATTGGTTCTAACTAATTTTAATTAAAAAATATAAAATTAAGTTTATAAAATTATAAAACTATATTAAAAATTATTAATTAAGTTTATAAATATAAAGTTAATTTAAAAAATTTGTTAAATTTGTTTTTTGGTTGCTCCGCCCACTCCACCATATCGAGGCGGAGCACTGCTCCGCCACATTAGGTAGAGCAGACTGCTCCGCCTCTGATATGGCGGAGCAGTCTGCTCCACCATATTAGGCTCTGCTCCGCCTCTGATATGGTGGAGCTCCGCCCGTTTTTGGGCGGAGCAGCGCACTTTTTTTTTTCTAAATGTTAAAAAAAAAAGTTAACTCATTATTATGAATTGAGAAAGAATTAGGGCAATATACGGTGAATTAGGGCGAATTAGGATGTTTATATAGTGAATTAGGGTGAATTATATGTTTTGGGGACTAAATTCGCCAATTCGGTGAAACAGAGGACCAAAATCGAAGTGGACCTAGACTTATGGGACTAAATCTGCAATTAACCCGTGCAACTATTGTAGGCGGACAGTTTATTACTAGCAGTTAAGTTACTATCTTTTTTACAAGGATAAAAATCATGTATATGGTTCTTTTTTATATTTATAAAAAAGAAAAGAAAGATAAAAGTCGATAAAATCAGTGATGTCATTTTAAAACCGATGATAATGCAGTTTTACCTTTGATAATTTCGAATTTATTGCACAAAAAATAATGGTAAAGTTTACAATATTTATTAGAAAAAAAAAAGAATGAAATTATATTTAAGGTGAAATGAACATAGGCAACTTAGGAGGTGTTTGCAATAATTTCAACCTAAAATAAGTGTATTAATTTAAAGAGAAGTTGGTAAATTTGCTTTATTAGAGAATTTGATCTGTGTTTGCAAAAAAACTACTTAAAAGTTATATAAATTGTTGAAGTAGTGTTTGCAAACTCAAATTTTTGAACAAAAATAACTAAAATTAACTTTAATTTAAGAAGTTACATAAGGAGGTCCGACTCAGTTTCTCCAACTTCAAATTATCCAGCTTAATTTAAAAGAATTTGTCAGCTTATAAACTGTTGCAAACACTAAAAAGAATTTGTTTTTTTTTTAAATAAATGATACGTTGCATAAGTTAAAATTGCAATAATTTTAAATTAAAATAAGTGGATTAATTTAAGGAGTGGGTGAAGTTGGGTTATTAAAAGATTTGATGAGTGTTTGAAAAAATTATATAAGAGTTAGATAAGTTATAGAAATAGTGTTTACAAACTAAAAAAATTGGACAAAAATAACTAAAATCAACCTTCATTTAAGGAAAAGTCGAGTAAGGATTTGACATGTGCCATGGATGGTGCAGAGTGCCAAAAAGGCTCCAAAACTAACTTCACATAAAAGTTAGCAGTTAGGTAATTATTACAATGACCAAGAGCCAACACTTGTAGCACATACTGAAGCCACAACGATACCACCAGGCTGAAGCAAAGCATATAGCTCGCATCCAACAGCAGGAGGGTCATGAAAGAAGGGTGTCATGAAAACTATGAAAGTTTCTACTCCCAACTCACATAGGATCACTTCTTCTAGATGTATCATATGGTACTAAAAGTTAGTTGAACCAGAAGTGATCACAAGCAAGCAAATGCAGTTCAAAAGATAGATTCTGCTTATAATGCAATCTACACTTTTCTGATATAATATAGTTCAAAGAGGTCCAAAGAAGAAGCCTGGGATAGTACAAGCTCCGGGTGAAAATATACAAGTAGAGAATCCAAAAGTTGTACAATAACAAAAAAATTATAGGGGAAAATAGCCCGGACTGTATGCTGGGGCGAAGAGTGGAGTGAGCAAGAAGAGGCTAGAAATATTACCCCAAAAAACATAACAAATACAGACTGAGTAAGAAGGAGAAGAGCTGGAGAAGAAGAGGGAGTCAATCCACACATAGAATACAGCTCCACAAGTAAACTCCTGGCAAAACATGTTACTAGAACACATAACAATAATATAATTATCAATGTTATCCATAGTGTATGATATAAGGAGTTTGAATTTTATCTTTAAAAAATAATTCTTCTTAAAGGAATAGGATATTCATTAGGTAAAAAACCCCTATTTTCATGCAAAAACAAGGCATTATATACCAGCAAGCCAGTCAGCCGCCTTATTACCTTCTCTATATTGGTGCACAAAAGAGACATTCAAATAGGTAACAAAAGTTGCATCCGACCCGAATTTTTAAGTGGGTGTTTATAATCAGGGGTGGAAATTGTCGAATATTCGCCCTCCCTAAAAAAAATAAAAAATTATAGGTAATATTATCAGTTTTCAAGAATTTGACTCCCCGAACGTCCGAAATAACCATAGATTTAATTCTCCTCCCCACCGCCATATAGTATGTGGTGGGGACAAGGATTTAAGTAATATAAATGGTATATGGGATTTTATGAGAGTGAGAGGTAAGGGGCCAAATCCTTGTGTATTGGAGTTTTTTATTTTTATTTTTTTCTGTTAAAAAAAAAATACACAAGAATTTGGCCCCTTACCTCTCACTCTCAGCAAATTGAGAAATCAATTTGACATACTAGACAATTGGGGTGGCCTTATTATTAATGAGCTAAAAAAAATACTCGGAGGGAGCTTGCACATTCTTCTTTTTAAAAAAAGTAAGAATAAAAAATAATTTAGAAAAAAAGTTGATTAAGGAGGTCTAACCCAACTTCTTATATTTTAACTTATCCAGTTTAATTTAATAGAATCTTCCAGTTTATAAACTGTTGCACATACTCAAAAATTGTTTTTGGTTAAAATAAGTGATAAATTGAATAAGTTAAATTTTTGGAAAAAATACATATATAAATCAATAAACAACTATTATTACAAAAACATCCACATTCAATTATCAATTACCAAATGCTCGCTCTTGCTTCCAAATAGCTGGCTACATGAGTGGACCTCAAAAATTTGCTACAGTGGCTTTAATGAAATCAAACTCGCTCAGTTGGATTGAATAATTAATTTGAATTCGTAAGCTAGTTTCAGTCATTTTAATGGTCGAAACTAGCTAAAAATGATTGAAACTAGCTAAAAATGAATGAAACTAGCTGAAACTAACTGTTAATTTTATATTTTTGCTGAAATTAACCGTCGAAACTAGTTGTTAATTTTATTTTGCATTGAAACTAACTATAAAATAATTAGACTAACTCTGAAACTAGCTGAAACTAACTGTTTTTTTTTGGAACTATGCGAGATCATCTCATTACGACTCCAAAAAAGCTGTTCAAGTACAATAAGGCCGACAAAAACTGTCCAGACCAACCACACTACCTACTGTAGCCTACCTTAATCAATAGGAATAAACAAAGTTCCTCAACATAGCAAAGCTAGTCACAGCCAAAGATTAGATTGTGGACAGGCGCCTTTAAATCGGGAAACATATTGCTGCGTTGTATCACCATGTCGATCGCTGTTCTGCCAATCTCATGCACATCGAGAGGTCGTTGTTGGAAAATATAGGCATTGCGGGCTGACCAAATGCCATATACGCACTCTGCTATAAGACCTCTAAGTAGCTTCCCCTTCCAACCTTTTCCACGGGACAGCTCCTTCATACCGGTATCCCAAGAATTCCAAGGCAGCATCACCTGTATCCAGCCAAGGACATGTGCCAAGACTGTCCGCGTGCAGGGGCAGGCAAAAAAGAGATGCTCAACACTCTCGGCTCCACCACAAAAGCAGCATAACCCATCGTTCTCAATACCAAACCCAAGCAATCTATCCTTCGTCGCCAAACGCTTATGAAGGCTCAACCAGAGTATAACACTGCTCTCGGTCTAGCCATATTTTTTAGCACCAAAGCACGCCAAAACACTTTAGTTTTTGGTCCTCGCAGCCCCTTATAGATACTTTGGAGTTCAAATTTTCCTTTAAGCATACAATTACTCCATTCTTGGAGGCCATAGATCCTATCCCGACTTTTCAGGACACTTTTGAGCAGCCAGGAACAGGTCGATCCCGGGCAGTATTCTTCAAAAGGTTGATTCTTAATGTAATAGATGTGCACCCACCGTATCCATAGTTTGTCCGCTTTATTCTGTAAATTCCATAATATCTTCGCCATCAACGCTTGATTCCACTCTGCAAGGGCTCGAATATTCAAGCCTCCACAACTTCTGGGGTCGCAAACCTGTTCCCAAGCGACAGGAGATTTACGAGAGTCGCTATCCTGTCCACTCCACAAAAAAATACGGCAAATGCTCTCAATGTGATGGAGTACTTGCTTGGGGAGAGGGAAGACCTTAAGCCAATAATTAGTAATAGAAAATATGACACTTTCTATTAGTTGTTGTCTACCCGCAAAGCTCAATAAGCGAGAGGTCCAATGCGTCACACGTTGTAAAATTTTGTCAATCAATGGTTGGCACATGTGGATAGAAAGTTTCCTCGCAGACAAAGGAACACCAAGATATTTAATCGGAAACGCACCCCTAGCGAAGCCAGTGTGCTGCAAAATCAGATCGGTGTCTGCCTCACTAACACCTCCAAGGAACACTTTACACTTCCCCATATTCGCAGCTAAACTTGTAGTCGTGGAGAACTTCCGAAACTGTTGCATAAGTAACTGAACTGAGGTCACATCTCCCCGTACAAACATCATCAAATCATCCGCAAAGCAAAGGTTTGTAATTTTTAATTTCTCACATTTAGGGTGGAAATTAAAATTCGGATTTGAGGCCAGCCCCTGTAAACACCGATGCAAGTACTCCATCACCAATACAAATAGAAGTGGAGACATAGGATCACCTTGGCGAAGTCCACGTTTCGCTTTAAGTATACGAGATGGGGTCCCATTAATGGAATATTGATACGATACGGACTTCACACACAACATCACCCAGTGAATGAATAACCATGGGAAGCCAAGCTCTTTCATGATCCCCTCCAGTGCATTCCATTCCACCGTATCATATGCTTTCTGCATATCCATTTGTATCATACACCGTGGAGAGATCCCCTTCATGTTATAACCTTTGACCAATTCTTGTGCCATTAAGATATTATCTTGGATATGTCTCCCGGGTACAAAAGCTGACTGACTATCATTGACGACCTCATTAATAACCTTTCCCAACCGATTGGTGATGATTTTGGCAATAATCTTATACACCGTGGTACAGCAAGAGATGGGACGAAGTTCCCTTACTGTTTTGGCCTCCGGTGTTTTCGGAATGAGGGTCACTAATGTACAATTCCAAGCGGGGTAAAGTTTGCCTTGATGAAAGAATTCGAGTATAGCCGCAATCAGATCATGTTTGATGATGCTCCATGACGTCTTGAAAAACTTTGCATTGAAACCATCAACTCCCGGCGCCTTACAATCCCCAATAGAGTTGAGGGCTTCCCATATTTCTTTCTCCGTGACATCAGCAATCAACTCAGCTCTACTGTGGCGTGCCAACTGAGCTCCCGACCGTAGGGCTTCAATATCAATAGCCTGGATACGTGTAGCAGCCTGCCCCACTAAACCGCTATAGAACTCAATTATTTCAGCTTCAATTTCATCATGGGTATCTAAGATGCGTCCTGCCCCAGTTTCCAACTGCTGTATATTCGATTTCTGGTTCTTTCCCCGGACAAGCGCATGGAAATAGGCCGTATTTGCATCCCCAAGACGGATCCAGTCAGCTTTTGATTTTTGTTGCATGGCCTTTTCCTCCAGATTAAGCCATTTCTCTAACTCCAAGCGCCCAGCTTTCATGCGCTCAATCAGCATTTGGTTTGATCTATCCCTATCCAATGCTGCTTGTGTTGTTTCAAGTGTCTGTCGAGCTGCTTTAATTTTGACTGGCAGATTTGTAACTCGGCGTGTCATGCCTTGTAGAAGCCTTTGCAATCGTTTGAGCTTATACCACACTTGAACTTGATGCATTCCAGAGCGCCTACACGTCCAACCATTACGCACCTTTTCAAAGAAATCTTGTTGTTCAGTCAAACAATTCAGAAACTTGAAGTTTTTGTGCACCTGCGAATTCCGGATCATATGGCCAATATGGAGTGGTGAGTGGTCAGACAACCCCGGCATGAGAACCTTCAATACGACATTCTGATTCTGCTGAAACCACGTCATATTCGCAATAACATGGTCGATACGTGACGATACAGTATTGTTCGACCACGTAAATCGACTACCCTGTGCATCAATTTCACAGAGACCCGTATTATTCATCATTGTAATTGAATCAACATATTCATGTGCATGTACCTCATTGCCACCCTCGCGATCATTGACATTCATGACATTATTAAAATCGCCAATACACATCCAAGCACCGGTGATAGAAGCAGCTAGGGCTTGAAGCTCATTCCAGAGGATTCGACGAAGCTCTGGTTGATTATGCGCATATATAAAAGTAACCACGCCTTTATCTACCCCATCAATATCAGTGATGCGACAGTGTATGAATTGATCCGTAGATGAAATCATACTCACTGTAACTTTACTGTGGTCCCATAATACCCATATACGGCCATTGGCATGGGCATGATAGTTATCATAGTATCGCCACCGGTGTCCCAGTTTTATCCTTATTCTATCTTTCTTCTCAACTTTAACTCGAGTTTCCAGAAGGGCAGCTATGTGTACATTTAAGCTCTGGAGACGGGAGCCAATCTCCTTTTGCTTAGCCACCTTATTGAGCCCCCTCACGTTCCATACTATCATGGGATGTGGTTTCTACCCCCGGGAAGTCCAGTTCCTTGACTTAGCGGGGCAAAACCATTAACAACTCGCACATCTTGACGTTCAATTCCCTGTATCATTCGCATTGGAGACTTGGGTGGAGATTTAGATGGTGATCTTGATGATCGGCGCCGAACTTCAGTCCACCCTTCATCCGTTCCCTGTGGTCGAGTACTGCCACCTTGAAAAACTCCCGTGTGTTGTCTGCTTGATCCAGCCCCGGTAGCGGACACAATTGATCCCGAACCCAAAGCAGCAGATTGTCCGGCCGCGTTGGCAGGGGCAACCTGCTTAATCTGGTTATTTTGTACCTCCTTGGGCGCAGGAGATTGAGCACGAGGCCTCCACGCTTGTGTCGTTCGCTTTTTCACCTCAGGTCGCCGTCCAGTAGCCTTGGGACCCCTAGCCGTTTTCTGCTTCTCACAATCATGCCCCACAAGTTGGCACTTTTGGCAAAAAACCGGTTTCCACTCATACTCTATCACTTGTTCGAACTCATTACCATGCTTATCTCGAATAGTCATTGTTTCCAGAACAGGATGTGTCACATCAACCTCAATCATCACTCGAGCATATGATGCTCGTAATTTATGCGCAGTGCACTCATCGGTGACCAAAGGTTTGCCAATAGCACTTGCAACTTTATTTAGGCTATTCTCACCCCAAAGATACATCGGTAATTGAGGCAAAGTAACCCATATTGGTATAGATTTCAGCAAATTGTCAGCAAGGCGAAAATTCTTCTCCCATGGCCGAAGGAACATTGGCCGGCCAAAGATCGTATACGGTCCCTTCATTAACACCTCATCCTTATCTTTCTTTGTGTTAAAACGAACTAAAAAGTACCCTTCGTCATTGTAATAAAGCTTTGGTAACCCAACAAAATTCCATACTTTCTCCATGAAAACCTTTACTGCATTCATTGACAATGTGTCATCCATCACATACATGATGAGGCCACTCTCCCAGAATTTCAGTTCCGTAGCAATATCCTCGTCCTCAATTTCCACAATTACTCTCCCATTCTCAATAATCGGTGCCACATATTTCAATACTAATCCCCTGTTCGGGAGGCGATTTCCGCTCAACATATCAACCCACGGTTTTTCAGCATCATCCTTGACGTTAATCACCTCCTGTACATCGTCTGTTTGTTTCTCAGGCTGCATCCCAACAACTTGCTCACGCACATCGTTTTCCGGCGTAACAGAGTCCACCGGATTAGACGCAGGAAGTTCTGTAGATTCCGGTTGACTCAAATCGTCCACTGTGTCCCTTGACGCTCCCTCTGGCTGAGAAGAAACCTCACCGTCCTCCACATTCTCCGGCAGGCCCTTTGTCTTTGGGCGGCCGCGCGGCCGTGGCGGCTCAATAGGGTTCTTCTTTTTCGGCGGCATCAAAAACGGAGATACCCACAACACAGCTGAAACTAACTGTTAATTTTATAAAAAGTTGGTTTAAGTCAACTAGTTTCCAGATGATAGAAGTTGGTTTCAGTGCTTGTCAACTAGTTTCAGGTGATAAAAAGTTGGTTTCAGTGCTTGTCAACTAGTTTCAGGTGATAAAAAGTTGGTTTCAGTGGATTTTTTTACTAACGGCTGAAACTTGCTGAAACTATGTAAAACTAACTGATAATGCTAGTTTCAAGATAAAAAGTGTTAATTTCACTAGTTCCAGTATCACAAAGTGCTAGTTTCAACATCATCGCATTGTTAGTTTCATTAGTGCAGCAACAAATGCTAGTTTCATTAGTTTGAGCAACACAAATGATAGTTTCATTAGTTTCAACATCATAAGTGCTAATTTCAACAACAAAAATGCTAGTTTTATTAGTTCAACATCATAAGTGTTAGTTTCAACAACAAAAATGCTAGTTCCAGCAACATAAATGCTAGTTTCATTAATTTCGGCAACACAAAAGCTATTTTCATTGGTTCCGGCATCACATGTGTTAGTTTCAGCAACACAAATGCTAGTTTCATTAGTGTGAGCATCACAGGTGCTAGTTTCAGCAACACAAATGTTAGTTTCATTAGTTTCGGCAACACAATTGCTAGTTTCAGTCATTTTTAGTTAGTTCCAGCGGTTAATTTCAGCTAAAATATAAATTAATAACTACTTTCAGTCATTTTTAGCTAGCTTCGAGTGACATCAAGTTGATTTCCGCATAAAAATAGTTAAATATAAATAATTAGTAATTAATTAACACTAATGGATGTCAATATGTTATCAAATTTGCTGTAGAAAAATTTTAAAGTCCATTCATTGTAGCGAAATTTTAAAATCCACTTGGTAAATTTTAGGGCAACAAAAAAATAGAATTTACTTTTTTGTAAGAGTTTTATAAAGGTGGTTGTATTTGTAAGTAGGGGGTGAAGAGTAGCATATATGTAATTTTTCCTAAATTGTTATAAATAGGGGTGGATCAACAATTTGAAATTGGGGGAGGGTGCGCGAATTAAATATATGGCTATTTCAGACGTTCGTGGGATCAAATTCTTGAAAATCGATAATAGTACCTATAACATATTTTTTTTATTCTAAAAAGGGCGAATACCCCACAATATCCACATCTAATTATAAACACCCACTTACATATTCGGGTCGGGTGTAACTTTTGAAACCTATCTATCGCTTTTATGAGGTGCCGATTTGTGCCCGTGAGAGTGACACTCACGGACACACCATGAATATGCAGACATGGGCACGGCGGAGTTAGGGGTAGTGGGCCACCTCTAATTTTCTACTAATACATTTAAGTATATTTATCTTGCCATTTATCTTATACTACAAAATATACAATTTGTCGTGGAAACCGTATACTTAACCAGTTAAGCTAGAGATATATCGAAGTATTATATTTTTAATACAAACTATTATAGGACACCGTCCACAATTGTTAATATAGTGTATGTTATTGTAAAAGACAGTAGCGGAGAAGAAGAATCATTTGCTTCTACTATTATCACTTTCCAAGGAAGATCATTATTTTGAGCTTGAGGTCACCATTTATGCATTTTGTGGTCATCATTTATGAATTTTGACAAGTTCTACTTTTCTTTCTTTCCCCTTTTGGAACATACTATGGGATATTATCTTCGAGCATTTGGCATAGTCTAAAGATTCTTCCATTGTGATATCAAATTACATTACGGGTCTGTTGACTTGTCATATTTTGGTGCATTTTGCAAGTAGCTTTAGGTGATCGTAAGTTTACTATGAAACTTGCACGTTTAAAATGAGACCTTACACCTAATACAAGTTCTTTTTGTTAAAAAGCAACTCATATGATAACCAATTAACCATAATGACAAGAAATTACCTCTTATTTAATACTCTTATCACAAAACTTTAATCAATTTCCCTTTCTAAGTGCCCCACAACTTCACCCGTTTACTAACATGGAAGAGCAGTTTATACTACGGTTCATAGGCTATTAATAGATTAGTGACAAAAAAGGTAAAGTTTTACACTTGTTGATTTCTTTTCTCTCCTTAAAATTTATGTAGGAAGAGAGATATCTTACACAACTCAAAGGGCAGTGCATGCTCCTGCTATCACAAGCCTGTCACCATTGTGACTTTGACCTTTGATGCAGATTTGCCACTGAGCTCTTGTAATCAAATATTTACAACTTACAACACAATGACGAAGACGACGACGACAACAACAACAACATCATTCATTCATATATATGCACTCATTGGTAAGGCCTGCCCTTTTTGGCAATCACCTCTCACCAGCAAAATTCCCCCAGTTTCGACTGTTCGTTTGAACAAATGTTCATGCTAAACCACTTCGCGCATTTCTCTGATGAAATGCCACTTCTTGCTTTCCTGCTGCTATAAGCATAATAATAGTAGTACTAATAGCGGTAGAGCCATCAGATTGGAGAACAAGACACCTGCAGAGGCTGCCAAGTAGTATGTATGAATTAAAACAGCAAACTAAATAATGAGCATAGAGAAATGCATGTTTATGAATGATGCGCTGTCAGCCCCTTTCACCACTCAAAAGAGGTTCATTCCCCAAATTCTAACCCCCACGTGGAGACCAGAGCAAAAAAAATTGTTTTTTATACTACAAATCAGTTCAATTTAGATCTTTTTAGACGAAAAGAACAGAATCTTAGCTGTATTCCCCCTTCCCCCCCCCCCCCCCCCCTTCCTGGTATGTAGCACTCGCTTACAAGAATACGATCGTTCAAATGGAGTACAGAGAAAATTTATATTTTATGTTTTCAGTATATACAGTCTTATGGGAGATTCCCTAAACACAGGGTTATGTTTTTATGACAAACGTATATTTTTTTAGAAGAATGAACCCAAACAATAACTTAAGCTAGTTGGGCTTAAACAGTTGCTATTTCGAGAGTAACAAGTGGTATGTAATGTATGAATTAAAACAGGAAACCAAATAATGAGGCCAGAGGAGACATGTTTATATCAGCCCTTTCACCAGTCAAGAAGTTCATTAACTGAATTCTAACCACGTGGGGGTATGTAATATCAGACGATTCGACAAAGGTTTAAAAAATATCAACCTTCTCATACAAGTGAATTCAATTTATAAGAAAAATGAACCTCTTGGGGGCTTGTCCGCCGGGGGGGGGGGGGGGGGGGGGTTAATATTCCCTCTGCCCCGCTGAGAATGTTCTTGTAAGCAGGTACATTAGTAAGCTAGTAAAGTGGGAGTAGAGAATTGGCAGGGGTAGTTTTTTCTATTCAGATAAAATCCTGAATAAAGATCACGTAGAGTACGGTTTCAATAAAGAATAAATATATAATAGCTGTGCGGCAGGCGCGGGGTGGGAACCTCGTAAATTATGTGTTTTGAATAGGTAATGGTGAAATATGGTGCAGATAAAATTTGCCAAACATGGAATAGGACATTTCTAAGGTGACATACAAATATTCTTAGCAGGCCGAAGTGATTATTATTTTTCAAACTCATGGGTTAAATGGGAATATTGAGGCAATCTACACGGGGTTACCAAGATTGATTCCTATGATTACTTGTGGATATGCAAGCGAAAAACAGCAGAAAACAATTTACTCACATGGAGAGGGCGATGGTGAAACCAATGGTAAAACATCTGGTGTCCTTGCATGAAATTCATCTCTTGAAGGAGGCTGACTATGTGCATGAGCTACATTTGGCAAAGGGCTTTCTGCAGGAACAGAAGGTGTTTTGGGTGCCAGAGAATCCTTTGGCTTAGATTTTGACGGAGCAGCATGAGGTGGATAAACAGGTGCCACATGAGGATGCTTGTTATGATGATTCCACGGACTATTGTGACCATAACGACAACCTGGAGGCTCTGCAGGTTTTTTATTATGCGGCACTGGTGTAGGCACAGGTGCAGATGTAGGCGATCTTTTCCGAGTTACAGATCTACCATTCCCTGTTGATGGAGAAGGTGAAATACTCGGAGCGAGACTTGTTTCATGATGATGGTGGTGGTGATGTTGGTGATGATGGTGATGGTGGTGGTGAGATTGTGAGGGTGACGGGGAAGGTGATGGTGATGGTCCTTCACTGCCTAGTGAGTGCTGCAATATGGACGAGAGACGAACTTGTTTAACCCGACCAAATACAGTGTTGTTAAGACCCAGGTTTTTGGTGTGAGATCCTGTGATGGTTTGAGCCAGTTGCTTTAACCGTGACTCTGAGGGATTGATACCAACTGCCAGCAGGACTTGTGCTTGTACTGTTGTGGGAGGTTTCACAGTTGAACCCCTCAGGTTGGTAAGTCGAATATACAAGTTCTGCATTTGGTAAAAAAGAGCAGAATTTTAGTGGTCTGAGATATGAAGATCTTGAACAAAAAATTTCAATATAGATTTTGTCGCATTTCAAGTGAGGAAAAGTACGATTATATGAATAAAGAAGATAAGTGCATTTCGGTGTTGAGTTGCATCTTTTGATCGACAGATCATGCCATGGTGTGCTATGTTTATTCCAAGAGCAATAGATCTAATGCCATTCTGTCCTTTATGCTCAAGGCAGTAATTAACATTTTAGGCTAAATTACATAAACCACCCCTACATGCATTGTATGTTAACACCCTGCCTATTTTGAGAATTACTCTCTCTCTGTCCCGGAACAGAATAAGTGTAGCTTTTGACCATTTTTTCATGGATTTTAAGAAAGGTAATAAAACAAGTAGTAGTATATAGTACTGGTGTGTAGGTCGGTGTATTAAAGAACACAAGTAAAGAATGTAAGTGGGTACCTTTTAAATAAAGGATTGATGAAATGTGCTAAAGTTGTAAATATGCATGTTTTATGAGGGTAACGATATTCTCAGAAAAGCATGTTTAAAATGAAATTTCTAATGGGAGACCGAAAATGACAAATGACACTGTTGTTATGAGACAGAGGTTGTAACCTTCAACGTGTCAACGCAAACAAACTGCAAAAGTAAATATCTGAAATCCAAAATGTCACATATTAAATAAAACGTCAAATTGTCGTCTTTGACAGACTGGAAAACCATCTGCAAAATGGAGTCTTATTGTGTATATTAGATAATCTCGAGGTTTCTTTGTATAATTTAGCCAACATAGATAGCAACCTTGACAGGTGTCTAAAATATGGTATTCTCACAACGCACAGCATGGTGAGGTATTGAGGAATAGCAGATGCATCACCATACACATCAAATAATAAACCAATAGAGGATATTTTCATATTGAGTGACAAAAAGGAAGCAACTACAGTTCCATTACCTCATATGGTGTCAGATGTAAGCCAGTTTTAAGCTGACTCGAGAGTTCACCGAAATTGTTTAAGACTTCATCAATGGGGAAGTTCAAGGTAAAGTTGAAAAGGATCTGAACGCTCTGCATGAGATATGCCTTTTGATCTGCTGGACTGGCTGTAATCCCTCCTCTGAATTTGAGCACGTCGAAAGAATAGGGATCCCCGAACAAAGGTGCAGTCAGTTGAAGAGGTTGTTGGTGTGTTATTAATGTCACGAATAATTCTCTGATCAAACTTTGAGTTGTCATGTCCGTTTCAACTGAAAACACAACCTTTGTTATGTTTGATCCAGCTGATGGTTCCAATGATATTATTTTTACCTGTCATTAAAGAAAAAAATAAAAAATTATCCAAAGAGGAAAAAAAATTAAGAAAATAAGTGCAACCAATTCATTATTGTATACCTTTTTGACAGATCTATAATGGTGGCAGAAGTTATAACATCTATATACTTATACGTGTAAATGATATTATGATAATGTGCCTGACTAATCCGACACTAACTATAACATTCCATTCGAAGGGAAGAAAATAGAAACGCTTAAGTTGCAATGCAATTAAGGAGAGAGAGCATAGGAAGTACTTTAGTATTGGAGTAGCTCATCTCATCAAAAATATCATCCTCGAGGCGCGATTGATAGTCTTGGAGATACGAAAGTGGTTTCTTCAGCATAAAGCTTGCGACTATATCATAACCTGGAAAACATCAAACCAATATAATCATAAATTAAAATAAATAACCATCTGAAGTTAGAAATTAAATCACAACGTTAAAATTAGAAAAGTGTAACAGTTTTTTATTATAAAATCTATGGTAACAAAACAATTTGACATTCCAGGCCATGAAAACTACATGCATTTAAGCATAAGTAGAGCCACTTCAAGCTTCTTAAAGAAAGATCGCATTTGCTAGATCTTTCTGTTTTGATTCCTAGGCCTTATTTAATCGTCCTGAGGAATAGGCGTTCCATGTTTCTTGATAACAACCTCAAAACACAATTGTTCAAGAACTTGCAAGCAACAGTGTTATTAGTAATACACGTCAATCCAGCATCGGAACAATTTAGTTGGAACTGTAGAAGGTAACTTTATAACTTTCGTGCTACAATTTCATCAAATATAACACAACAAATGATTCTGGGCAGATGAAATGATGACAGAATAATAAAACGGAAAGTGGTATGCATTAATTATCAATCACAAACTCTGGGTACAGTTAACATTATGTACGTATGCATGACTCATATGATGAGCAACTAAAATGTGAACAAAGAGAAAATTCTGCACTACGACAATAAGGAACTAGATGGCATCTATAGAAAGATAAAGTGGAGAAAAAACACAAACGAGAAAGTTACTCTTTCAAGCAAGAACCAATATTGGCTTGCTTGAGCAGAACAATTTATCAGAAAATAAATTGTATAGAAGGCACCAATATCATAATTACTGGCTCAGTAATCTCGGAATTCTCTATTTACGAAGATCCATTTGTATAGACTCAAATCTACAAACTAGTATAGGCTAGAATTTTTAGAAATGTTTAATTAATTTAATTAAGTACTAAAAAAGGCGAAGTCCTAGGGTTCAGACATTTATACTGATGTTAAATCTTATTTTTCAATCTCTCACATGGGCGTATAGAAGATTCTGAACCATGTAACTCTTCCTTTATTGTTTTGTTTTTCCAATATGAAATTCAGTGGTCTTGTTTTCCTAAGTATAGAAACTAAGCACTTGGAGAGCTCTAGAGCATAGCAGCTCACAAAGATGTAGTATGAGCCAAAAGCATTAATCAAACTTCCCAAATATGTAACAAACTTCTGCACCATAGTCTCATAATTACTGCCACAAGTAGCTTAACCTTGCTCCATCGCGCTGATAAAATCTAAAGAGAATCAAGCATGCATGAGCGGTGACACTAAAAGTTCACCACACTACTGTTTACAGCTCTTTGTTCCCATCCTTTTGTTTGTGTGCTCCAGCTCTTATCTCACTCTATCACCAATAAGCATGGATGAAGACAAGCGTGCTTTTCCCCGCTCTTTGCTAAAACTCTATACGTCACCAGTCTCGTTACTAAGTGTAGAATTTTTTTTGTTGCAACTTCAGTACAAATATAAGACTTCACTTTCCAAAATAGTATGTTACAACTTTCAGATCCATCTTTAAGACTCCATAATAATGCTCTCCTAAGCCGTCTTATTTGGTAAAAACTCAAACACCAACTCTTCAGAGTTCAGACGTATACATTGCTGCTTGCTTTTTCAGATCTATGGTAACCTAATTAAGAATATCCAAGTGAGGAATGTACAGTATTAAAACACTTACTTTTCTAATACAACAAACATTACAATGCACATTCACGTGTCATCAAATGTTGAAAAGCTCTCACGATATTTCACACACTACGCAATTGTGAATTTCACGTAAAGTCATACCTTGTTCTTCTTACACAGTTCAGTTAGCTGATAAACAATTTGCATGTTGTTACATAGTGTAAACTTGTCTAGTATGTGTGTCACAAAATCCGGTGAAGGTTTTTACTAACTATAGAGCTTTGAATGCCTTAATATAGATTCTCAGACAATTTATTGCACATCTAAAATAAGAAACAACACAATTAAAATGTCTGAAAAAGGCTACAATCACATCAAAACACCTGTAAATTTAAAAGCAGGCTAAATTGGCCTTAATCCTTATACAAGATTTTGCTCCCACTTAATCATACACGAACAATCAATGCTACTGAACCATCTACACCTTTCAATCATCAACAAAGTAACCCTTTTAGCATTAAGTATGAAAACAGCAAACTAATTCACACACACACACAATAATACTACTACATTTTCAAGAAAATCCATATTACCAAGAAAAGTGAAGTAAAATTCAAATAAAGAAAAAGAAAAGGCTGAAACTTGAAATGAAGACAAGTAGATCTGCAACAACTAATTAATGGGCTACTCCAACTAGAATCATAGTACACTTGCCTTGATAGTCCAGATCCAGATCTGTGTGATCTCCAAAGTGAAAAAACGGCAACCAGAAAACAGCAGACAAAAACAACCCAACACAAAGAAGTAAGACAAGAACACATCTGAAAGACACCAGCTTTTGAAGCCTACTGCAACCCAAGCAGCAGCACCCATTGTTGCTCCTCCTCCTACTAGTTGTACCTTGTGCATCGAGTGTTGTACTTGGCAAATCTTGGCCACTATTATTGTCTGTCTTATTCCCCATTGCAGCAGCAGCAATGTGGGTGGTTGCTTTGTACACTTCTAGTCTCCATTTTCCTTGTGGTTTGGTACAAAAACAAACTCCATATGTCTTTGTTTGTTTGTTTCTGTCTTGCTTCCTTCCCTTGAAATTTTTAGGCTAGTGGTTAAGAGGTGGAGGAATGGAATATATTATTTTATATAGTATTAATAATAATTATAATATTTATCATAGTGTAGAGTATATTTTAGGGTTTGAGTTGGAAGGAAGAAGGAAGATGGAAGATAGATTGTGGAGCAACTTCAGCAGATCAACTGTTCTTGTCCTGCCTGTGACTTGTGAGATAAAGACAACTCTTTTACCTTCACTCACACAACACTCACTACCCTTCATGACTTAAACAACCACACTTGTTTCCTCTTTTTCTTTTTTAACCTCAAAATAACCATAATTTTTCCCAAACTCAATTTTCTAGAAAAAATTGATTTTACATTTACTATTTCAAACCAAATGGCAATTATGAAATATAAAACCGTTAAGAAAAAAAAAAGTGACAAAGAAAAGTTCAAAGAGATATACCTTGCACAACCGTGACAACCTAACAAATTTAAATTTATAAACAATCATCATTGAAAAAAATTATTTTCTAAAATACATGTAAAAATGTATATATTTTTCATAAGGATTCATAACTTTTTAGTACACTCTTAGCATTTCTAATAACATATTAAGGCTCCATAGATCAACAATATTGAAAAGGCCCTCTTAGAGCAAAACAATTACTCCATATTAGGAGTTTAGTACATTTTGAGTTGACCAAATCCAGTTTTTGAAATTCAGTTTTACAAACCAAACAACCTTAACTAAAAATTAGAAAGAATAAACTAATTAGAAAATTAAAATAAATTTGAAAATTAATTAAAAAATTTATCAAATAGCAAATTTAAAAAATAAAAAAAATACAAAAAAATGGAGTTTCACCTCCGCCATCTATGGCGGAGCTGAAGCTCCGCATGTAAATGGCGGGCCCAATCTATGATGTGGTTTTAAGAAATTGAGTTAAGGTTATAAATTATAAGGGTCCATATCTTTTTAGGGTAGCAATAGAGCACCTAATAACAGATTAGTATCCATTAGACAAACAATAACATTTTAGTGCCGAATTTGACCAACCCGACGCTCTAAGCACCGTTCCAAAATCAGATTTTTGGTGAGTCAAACAAGATTGAACCTAAGTACTGAAATGTAATTGAAATTGAGACGTAAAAACAGTAAAAAAAAATTACCTTACCTATTTTTAGCCTTTTCTTTATTTTTCATTTCTTTTTTACCTTTTTTTTTTCCTTTTTCTTTTTTCTTTTACTTTTTTATTTACACATTTGCCTTTAAAGTATTTTATTTTACAAAATTAACTTTAATGTATTTCACATTAACCACAAAAATTATATAAATTTCAAAATGAACTACTTCGGATCGGAGCTGTAATAAGTTAATTAAAGTTAATGTATTTCACATTTTTTAATAAGCTTCGATTGAGCTTACCGGAGCTCCGGTTTACAGCTCCTGCCGGAGCTGTAACTGTTCCGGTGTAATTAATTCCGGTACCGGAACTCTCAGAGAAGATGAAGAGCATAAAAAGAAAAGAGAAAAGATAAAAAGAAAAGAAAAGTAAACAAAAGAAAAAAGATTTTTAAAAAAAAAAAAAGGAATGTTTGTCTTCTACTGTAGCTAAGCTAAGACCTTGTTTGTTTGGGCATGAAATTCTCGATGGCAAAGTTGTAAATATTGAGCAGTCAACCCAAAAAAACCAATTTTGGTACTACAATGTTATTGTTGAACTAAAGGGTATTAATATGTTATTAGGTGTCACAAGGATACCCTCCCATGATAATAACCCTAAATTATAATCATCCTTCATATTATTTTTAGCTTTAGTTGCATATTACTGATGTGTTATAGTTTTAATAGATTTTGTTGTGGTTTTAATTTCTGTTGTTGTGGTTTTAAGAAATATAATGCTATGGTCTTGGATTTGTCCATTGTATCTATTTAAGGAGACATAGTGTGGTTATAAGTATAAAGAAAATTGATTTTTGAGTTAATTTCACATTAGTAACATGATAGACGCCCTAATATCATATTTGTTCCCATTAGATCAAGAATTACATCCTAGTACCTGAAAATGAATTTTTGGGTTGACTTTGCTGTAATTACACAATTGTCATTGGGTGATCCAAACAAGGCCTTAACTTTCTTTTTCTTTTTTATTTGTTTCTTAAATTACATAATTTCTAAAACTTTATACCCTATAAACTTAATATTAAAAATGAAATATCACAAAAAGTAAAATATATATTCAAAAATAAAAATAAAAATAAAATAAAGAAGATCGGAGCTCCAGTGAGTGAAGTTCACATCTCCAATTTGGGGCGTGAAGCTCCAGATCGGAAGGAGCTTCACAGCCCCAATCGGAGCTGTGAAGCTCCAAATCGGAGCTTCACAGCCCCAAATCGGGGTTGTGAAGCTCCGATTCGAGCTTCACTGTAACAGTGAAGCTCCGATCGGAGCTTTCACTGTTACAGTGAAGCTCGGTCGGAGAGCTTCACTGTCTCCATGAGTGAAGCTCGATCGGAGCTTCACTGTCGGAGCTCCGGTACCGGACATAACTCCGGTACCGGAAACTTGAAGAAGAAGAAGATGAAAAAAGAAAAAGGAAGAAAATAGAAAAGAATATGGGTGAGAATAAAAGAAAAAGGAAGAAAAAAAGAAAAAAAAAATTAAGAAAAAATTCTTATTCAATCTATGAAAAATTATGAAAAAGAAAATTAAGAAAATCATGTTTTTTCACTAAGGCTGTTTGGATCAGCCAAAATTCAATAATTGAAAAGTGAAAAAGTCAATTTTGGGTACCAAAATGTAATTGTTAGTCTAGTGGGAACAAATATGATATTAGAGTATCTTGCAGGGTACTAAAAAGATATGGACCTTGATTTTTAGGCCTTGTTATGAACATCATTTTCAAAATAAACCATCTATGATCAACAATTACATTTTAGTGAAAATTCAATTACATTTTAGTCAATTTGAATTTGAATTGACCAGCACTTAAAACACCTTCCAACCAAACATGACTTAAGTAAACTAAATATTTTTATATAAAAACTTAATTTAAAATTGTTATTTAAAAATAATAATAAAAAAAATAAATTCATCTTCTTCTTCACTAGATCGAGCTTCGTACCAGAGAGCAAGCTCCAAACACGACATTAGGGCGGATGTGAGAGGTGACTGAAGAGTAGTTGTGGCGGATGCGAGAGGCGGTGTTCGTGAGGGAGTCAGGGCGGGAGAAGGCGGAGCGGTCGAGGAGTTCGATCCATGGGCGACGTTGGGAGAAGCCGTGGAGGTGAGGCGAGAGAGGAAGGAGAGGAATGTTGCGGTGGCAATTGGTGGTTGGGAGATTAGGAGTGTCGGTGTAGATGCTACTCCCTCATATCTTTATTATTTGACGTTTTACAATTTTTCCCCTTTGTGAAATAGTTGTCGTTTTAGACAGACAACGGCTGCACCTATACTGATATCTCTTTTTTTATTCACCTCCTGTTTTTTTATTCTAAAAAACCTTCCGTCTTCCTCCCTCTATATATCTCTTAACCCTTTCAGATACAATGATACTGCTTGATGAGTTAACAAACATCAAATAAATTTATACTAATGCCAAACTAACTCTAATCACACAGAATTTTAGTGTAATGGTAAGCTAACTCGAGCGTCGGTCTCTAAGGATTTAACTAAGTTGTCCCCAATTTATTTCTACTACTTTCAATCAATGGAAAATGTATTGGAATAGTTGTTGGAATGGTAAACACTTCACAATAAAAGCTAGAGATAAATTCTACGAGATTCAAATATGATTAAAGCGGTTGATAGTAAGCATTAGGCTTATTAGACATGCATGGCTTCTCATATGTTAGCAAGCGATAGACGTAGATAGTCACACCGTTTGTAGACATGTATCATCAATAACATGCACAACGAAGCATACAATATCACTGAAGACGATTACGAGGCACTTTACTTAGAAACATCAAGCATACATGGAGATACTCAAACACATACTAATTTCCAGCATTACGTATATATTGTTTAGGCTATGCTTACGGTAGAAATTGACATAGGATCATGTCACTATCCTAATTCAAAGGCTTTGGCATTAGCAAACCATAAATCATGCCATAAACATACATATACGCATCCCTTTCAACGGCTCCTGCTAACATAATCGAAATCCATACTAATAAAAACCTACATCCTACCATCAACACGTACCGATTAGCTACTCATAACGAATATAGCAACATACATATTCATAATCATAACCAAAGCAATAGAAAACATCATAAAGCTGGAAAAAAGAATAGAGATTGATACGAAAATACTCAATGTCAAGGTTGAGCAATAGCAATCCAATGTCGAATCCAAGCAAAGCAATTAAATCTAGCAACGGTGGCCAATCCTATGGTGAAAATCAAAGATTTGGAGGCTAAGAGATGCCTCCAAAGTGTATCTTCTCTCTAGGGTTCATGCTAGGGTAAACTAAAGTTAAAACCTAAATGAAATAAAGAAAAACGAGTTTAAATACAAAATCCAGAATCTAGAATCGCACCGTGGCTGGGCGCCAAGTGTTGTTGGCGGGGCGCCACCCCTGCCGACCAACTTCTGTACGTAGATGAATTGCCGAACTTCGATTGCTTCTAAGTGATCCAAACTCCCGTATAAGCTAGATTTTGCACTCCTCAAGCCTCAGGTACCTCCGGTTACTCCATGAAAAATCCAAGCCTTCAAAGTAAGCTCAATTTGCACCAAAATAAGCCTATTTTATGCTATTTTCACCAAAGTGCTTCCAGGGGACCTGTGACACAAAACATACTAAAAGCAACTAATTCTAACTAAAATATAAAGTAAAAGAACAACAAAAGATCTAAAATGACTCTTGATGACGGATACTAATTGTAAGAAAATATGGTCAGAATTACCCCTAGGGTGGTGAAACGAAATTTCAAAATTTTCTTAACATGCATATAACACGTATTGGAACACATTAGTTAGAGAACTTACAGTAATTCGAATGCAAGAACTAGAATAGATTTCGATGTTGGGTTCCAATTAATGAGATCCTCATAGTAATCAGCAAAATCCTCGCCTTCGGTGAAGTCGAAGATGTCTAACTCGTCTCCTGGAATATCTGCAAAATAAAGATTAGTGTCCAGCTTCGATTATCCTCTACCTTGGTACATCCACGGATATTCTCGAGTCAAACTCAAAGTCAAACAGGGGGTGGCGGTGGCTAGGTGTGGAGGAGAGGGAGAGCTTTTATTTTCTATGTGCTAGATTGAATATCAGAATGTACGAATAAATCTCTCCTAACCATCTCTTTATATAGTAGCTAATGGAAGCCTTAGAAGCTTCTATTAGACTCCTAAAAAGGAATAAGAATTTTAATTCTTATTGCACAAGTAAACCTTTATGTCTAGGTTCATTTCTAATTAAAACATAACTCAATTAGGAAAAACTTGTCCCTCAAGTTGAATTAAGAGAAGGAGTCTCCATGCCCAATCGGCCGACGCCTAGAGGAGGTTAGTGGGTCCCAATTTTGGGACCCACATGCAAGTGTAGTGGCAATTTAATCTCTATTTAAATTTTGACCAAGTGCTTATATTAATTCAATTAATATATCCTTTCTATTTCCAACCACAATTATATTTCTAAAATATAATTAACACATAATTGTATTTTCATAAATACAATTAATTCAATTAATATTCTCATAATATTAATTGCGCCATAACTAATTATAATTAGCTTAGTTAATTATAATTCCTTTCCTATAGCCATGCGGATAAGACGGTTCACCATATAGTGTGACCCATAGGGCCTCAATGTATTAAGCTAGACAAGACACTAGGCATCATGGAATTCCTAGACAATACCATTTACAATATTAATACACGAGGACGTTCGAGAGGAACCTCAAAACTACCTTTCGTTGTGAAGTTTGTTGCACTCAATGCGGCGATGGTAAGGTCCTTTCATCTGACTGAATCGAATGCATCTAGGATCAATGAAGTGTCTATCCCATTAACGCATCCATGGCATCTTCAGTGAGTTGCTTGGTGAACATAATATATTTGTGACCATTCATAAATATATTTGTACACTGGCCAATGGTTTTTACCAACACAACTATGAATGACTAGAACAGTTCTCTCCAATGCTACACACGAGAGATGAATCCTCTCCAGAGATCAACTATCATCCACCCTATGTATATAACCAAAGTTCCCAGTTGGACTGTATCTACCCATTATTTCAGGATGCAAGCGTTGGTTCCAACCAAAGAACATGGCGCAACATATGTGATGAAAAAGTCATGGGAGTCTAAGGACGAATGGCATCACTTCCACAACTCCGGTTCCCATAGACACCTCAGTGTAGAGTATATATCGATGGGATCTCCAGTGGGTTCTTCCATTATTCGGATATCCTCCTCGAACAACTATGCGCAGTTATGGGAACATCATGGACTCGCTATAATGATTCGTTCCGTGGTCGTGGGATCGACACACACTTGCTCTAACAAGTATAACCTCCACGCATACTAGTCTCGATTGTCTCATTCAGACCCTTACATCCGAGATGAGCTTCGAATAGGGAGAGTTTGGTATGAATGATAATTCACATAGTTCCCACTAATTATGTGATCAGTCATTCATCCACTGGGGACATGTTTGATATCGATAGAGACCAACCAGATAAAGATATGGCATGTTGTATGTCCGGTGTAATATAAATATATAAGTAATTAAACATAAACATGAATGAACAAACATATAATATATTACGTTGATTGTGAAATAGTACATTTAGTCCTTTAAAATTGGTTGTCTCTAGGACATACATACTATCACTAATTTGTCGTCATCACTGCTAAATTCTTATTTTCTTCCATTCTTTCTCTGTTTCTTCCTGGTGTTTCCCTTCTCTAATTCATGGACGAGAAATTGGTAAATGATGCGGATGCGGATGAGTTGGATACACAATTCGATAAAGTTCTGAACAAGGCAAAATCGATCTTGGATGAGGCACTAGAAAAGGCGAAATTGATGATGGGAGAGGAAGTACAAGAAGCGAACTGAAGGTGGATGAGGCAATAAAATAAACGCAATTGAAGGTGGAAAAGGCAAACGATTAGGGATTGCTGCTACTGATGATGGGTCACAGTCACATAAATGGTATGTCTCAGATGCATACATTAAGGACGAAGATGGTTGTGTGGTTCGAAGATGTGCGAAGCGAGGAAAGAGAGGTTAATTCATCTCTATATTATTTGTTAGGCTTTAGCTAGTGTGATTTTCTTAATAAGTTCTTGGATTTTTGTGTGCGGAATTGGACTAGTGATACTTTGGATTGTTTCTTATTTAGCTTTTGTGCAGAGTAGATTTAGACTGGTTATACAAGAATCAATAGGCGAATAAGATAACTTTCTATCAACCCAATAAATAGTCTCCGTTATGCATTGATGTGATACCAGAACTGGCTCTATTGATGTGATGTTGATGCTTGTAGTGAACTCTATGCATCATCTTGCTTTATCCAGAACAATTTTCATCTAATAACAAACTTAGTTTTGTATCTGTAACATGTTGTAATATGTTTCATGCACTATCTATTCTTGAGTTTATAAAATAAATGTTCTAATCTGTTTCGTACACTATCTATCATAACTTGTGTTTTCCTCATATGGTTCAACACAGTGACGCCACGGATAGGGGTCCAACCAAATGATGAAGAAGAAAGTGAGGACCATAAGAAACGAGCTTGTCGAGAACACCTACTAGCTACTGGCATTGACATCAGGTTGCTGAAAGTTTTATATCCACAATGCTTTCCTGAAGATAAATGAAGTTAAGAGATGTACGCCTAGAATTTCTTGTTGGAATTATGTTAAGTTAAAGTAGTACTTTGTATTAGGTTCCTATTCAAGTTAGCTTTTGTGAAGTGAACCATCTCATAGAATGTCTTTTGCATTGTAATCTAAGAGATAGATGATTTCAAACATGTATTCGCTTGTTTTTAAATGTAATGGTTGAAACATGTATTCAATTGTTTTTTAATGTAATGGTTGGATTTGTCGAAAAAGGGAGTATTATCAGTTGATTATTGATCGCATCGTGTATTGCTTAGTTTGAAAATGGAGTATTATCAACTGCAAGTGTCTAGAAGTATCTACGTTGTGTCAAGCTTGTTGTTTTGAAAATTTTGATACAAGTGGCCTTTGAAAGGATGTTCTTCCAGTATAATTTTCAAATATTTTCTGCATAATCCACATGGAATATTCTTTAACAAGCATTGCAATCTCTGTTGGTGAAAACGTGCAGCCCCCATTTTAAGTGCAAATTTACTTGTATTACTTGGTCAAAACAAGCAGCCCCAGTTTACACAACATGCCAAAGAATCAACTTGGAGTCATGGACAATTAAGAAAAGGTAATTTTATTCCCGTAGAAGCACCATCCTTAAAATACAGACATAGAAATAGAACAAAGCAACCAAAACTAATCAAACTAACACATCAATTTAACAAGCTTAGATTCTAGGATAGTCAGCAAAACACCTCCAGTTTCTAGACACGTAATCTTGTTCGATGTTGTTTCTATTCCTAAAGCACACTTACATGAGTTTATAGACTCATTTTAGACTTACACATGTGGACAAAGTTGAAAAAAAGGGAAGGAATTTTTTTTTAATAAAAATATGCAGAAAATACCTTAAAAATGGAAACATTGAGGTTCTAGACATGAAATCTTGTTCAATGTTGTTTTTGTTTCTAATGGGCATTCTCATGAGTTTATACACTCATTTTAGACTTGCACATGTGGACAAAGTTGAAAAAAAAGTGAAGGAAACAAAGATCATTGCTAATTCGGTTTATACCTACTTATCACTATCTTTTTATTAGATATTGTGCATGTTTAAAATCTATTTTGTTCAATTTTACTTGTTTTATATTTATTTTGGTCTAGGTAGTTCGAGTTGGTGATTTATGGAGATACGGGCTAAAAGGAGCTTATTTGGAGCTGATTTGATGATAAAAGATTATGGAAAAGAAGGCCCAATGATTGGGGTATGTCCCAAGGCCTAATTTATGAAGTTACCTACTCCGTTTTGGACTTGAAAGACCCAGGTTTTCAGCCTTTTTAGCATTTCTGCGGGATTCTGATATATATTTGGATAAATTAGACTTTTTCAATTATGCTGATTATCAGACAGACAAGAGAGAAACGATAGATAGGCGGCAAACATGGAGAAACGCTTCAACATGATTTGGCCTTCTTCTATTTTTCTATCTTTGTTGGATTATGTCTTCATATTTCTTGATCTTTGTTCTTGGATTATGTTGAACTAATTCCTTTTTCTAGGGTTACGATGTAGCCTACTTATGACCATGTTTATTTGAGTATTTGAAGTTAATTCATGGTTTTTCATGGTTGTTGGGTATTTTAATCTGTTCTTATTGCTTGTAATTATTTGATCACCAATTGCATGATGTTAGGGTTTTAACCGAGATTCGAGAGATGAGAATTAATTTTGCCAATAGATTAAAGTATCGTAAAATACTGTGAGATAGAGATATCCATAGGTTTTATGCAATCGTGTGTAAGTTTCCGATAGTATAATGCGTTTTATTATGTGTATTAGAGATTCAAGAGATGATAACAACATGATAGAATAAGTTCGTTAATTCTCGAGAGAGATTAGTGAATTAATTAGGAAAGCTTGATTGTTGCAACCGGATTAAATGTGATTAACTGAAGAATATGAGAATGCATGTGATTAACTATGGTGAAATCGAAATTCCTAGATATCTTGTCTATTGATTTAATCAGAAGCTTATAATTGCCATTAGTAGTTCTTAGTTAGTAATTTATCAATTATTATTTTCCCACGTAATTTAGATCTTAGTTTAATATACGTTAGTATTTATCAACAAATCAGTCCCTGTAGAGACAATATTCGATTTATCATTATATTACTTGTTGCGATATCATACACTTGCGATTTTCTCCATCAATCATGCAAATAAAAATGCTTTCAGAAAAGTGATATCATACATGCAACATCCAGTTTGTTGGCAAGGAATTGTGAAGCAGTATGCTTACTTAAGCCATACAAACACCACGTACATGATGAAAAGAACTTTGAAACAACATTCCACTGATTCAATCACAAGTTACTTGAAGTTTACCAAGTAACTAATACTAAGAACTAGGAGTTCAACTACATCACAAAAGTGGGATAAATTCAGATACATCACATAAGTTGGATAAAGAGACATGTCATAACATATCTTCACAGGATATCACTCTTCACTTGCAGCCTCCTATGTTCCTTCTTGCCTAATTACACTTGAATCGATCTCTACAAGCACACCGAAAATTAGTTCTGATGAAAATATTAAGCGACACTAGAAGTATAAAATTGATATACCTAGTCATGTAGCTAATAAGTCTTTAGCCGCTTGAACTAAAGTAGACTCACACACAATTTTCTTGGGGAGACAACCCAACCTTTGGAGTCGTTTTTGTTTATATGAGGGATTTTATATCGATATTCTCCTCCTAATTCCATGACCTCTTTCATACATAAGTGGAGTATCAACCATACGTGATTAAGCTTGATTGTTGATAGTCAGCATATGCCTTCTCGACTGCATCAACAAGCTCAGATATATTCTTCGTTCTCATTTTCTGTTGCAGAGACTGTATGGCCCTAAAAAAAACCAAGATCAAGTATATTCAAATCTGGAGAGTTGGGAGGTTGGTTGGTTAATCGAATATCAAATCCATTTTGTGAACCCGCGGCTATAACTTCAAGATCACTAGGAGGAACATGAGTTTTGGCATTGTCTTGTTGTATGTAAATTGTTTCTCTACAATCAGGTCTAGGCCAAGCTTGATGAATTGCTGGAATAACCTTCATAATCAAAAACTCTTTCGAAATCTCCCTATTCACCGATGTAATCGCTTTCAACTTCAGTGTACCGACTGGTCTATTCCGACTACTTCTTTGTGCAGGTTGTTCCTCCATGAATGGCCAACATCTGATTTTACCCGAGAAAATCGCATTTCCTTCGGCATCAAATATGGGACGTGTTGTGGCAACTAGAAACATGACCTTCACAATATTATTTTTAGTCTACAATGAACGACCGGGATCTTCTTCATCAGCCAATAAGTAATATGTCTGTGTCTTTTTGGTCAAATAGAACCACTTTTCATCTACATGAACATAGTTATATAAGCCCTTAAATTTGGGCTCATCAAAGTTGTGTTGTCCTCAAGCATTGACAAACAAAATTGGAGTCGAGATGTTTTATTTTCCTCTTTCAAGTATGGTTTGATGGCACTCGAGTGACGGCGCATAACACCTTTCTTAAAGAGATTATGTAGCTTAGTGTAGCTAACATGTAAAGCTTCCGCGATAGATATCAGAGTTGTTCTTTCTGTCAAGTCCATTTGCTGCAGTGGAGTTAGATCAACCTCAATTTGTTTGCGACCACAATTTCGTGCCTTCGTAGATGAAACATCCACATCTGATCCTGGGGGAGTGCTCTTGTGAGTTGCCCATATTCTTTGAACTATTCGTGTACTCACATTGAACATGTTTGCAACCTCTGTTGTTGATGTTCTTTTTAAAAATTTACCGTCTACACTCTTCGCTAATAAAGCTCGATAAACAACCCATCGCTCGGCATTACTTAGCTCCTTTTTTTCTTTCCTTGATCACTGTCTATTTTGAAAACAGGCTCATATTAATAAGTAAACATATCCTAATTAAGCAAATGATAAGAGAAAGAACTGACCAACATATTCACTCATTCTAAGCACTTACAAGTAAAACAAAACTAACCATGTTTAACATGCACAACCTCCAACAAAATAAAAAGAGTATAGTGTTAATACTCAACTATTCATATAAGGTTCCCATCTGTTGAACTTTTGTTCAAACACTTCAATAAGCAAAACAATATGTATAATTAAGCTACATATGTTCGGACAATGGATAAGTAGGAACACAAGACATCAATACGCAAATCATGTATCAGTTCAAGCAATACAATTTCAAAATCGAATTTAAACTATTCAAGATCAGCAACATAATGCACGAATACATAAATTAAAATGAAACTTTTCAATCAGCATACGTTGGTCATGTTCTGCTTCATTATCTTGCGATGAATCAAACCATCCTCCGTCATTGTCCTCATTTCGGCTTTCTTCTAGAAATTCGTCTATGTCAAGCTCTATAACAGGAGGATAACTGAATTCATGGTCATCATTTAGTTGGATTATAATGTTCCCATCTGAAGAAGCCATTGCGACAATTGGAATTTCACCTTCTCCGGTTCGAAATTCAGAGCCATCAGTTTCAAGAGCTTGGTTGAAATCAATTTCGGGAGGTTGGTTCAAATCAATTGGAGGAGGTTGGTTCAAATCAAATTATAAATCCATGTTGAAATTGCTCTGTAACCGTTAGAGTTCATAAACTGACGGAGTGTAACTCTAACCCTTTATAAAGTTGTGTTTCAAAATTTGAATTTCTGCCTCCAGATAATTGAGGACGATAACAATAAAATTCATGGCGGCAAAATTTAGGAAATTCAATGCGCAAATTTAGAGAAATACATGACGCTAAATATTCAGACTGAGCGAGAGGTGAGGTTGAAGAAGACAAAGAGACGTGAGTAATACTGAAAGAAGAATCTGTATTATTTTAGTACTAATCTGGAAGAATCTGATTATTTTATTAATCCGAAGTTTTCAGAGGTATGATTGCAGTAGGTCTCTACTAGGCTTCTTAATTTGTGTGAATTGTCTTAAACGACAATTAATAGTGATAGGAGTGAGTATTGATTTGGGGGTTCTGTCTTTTTGGGGGTTACAATCTTACAGAGAGTGAGAGAGAAGAAATGGTTTTATTCAAAATAGTACTAATTGGGTGAGGACAGTGTGTACATTCTGAAATTATAAAGTAGTCCATAGTAGTTTGGTTCAGGATTGTAATAGTGAAGTTCTGGGTCCAATATGATAGTATTTATATTTAGAAGTACTAGTTGTTTAAAGTTGCAAGTGGGGACCAGAGGGGACAATGCCATGTTTAATTTCAGTACAAAAGTTGTGTGTGGAGTGTAACTTTGAGGGACAAATGTAACAAAAAATTTGTCCCTCATGTGATTGAAAGCAAATGGGACAATTATGTCCAAAATGTAATTAATTCATTATTTAATTACTTATCCACTATATCATACACCTACCCCTATTTTGTTATTTTGGAACAAAGTAACTTTTTCATTCCAAGTATAACAATGTAGAGTACAGACTAAAAACTCAACAACTTTTTCTATTCTAGCTATATTGGGAAATGCAAGGGTAACCGATATAAAATTTACATTAATTCCGCATTTTCTCATAGAATTGACACCTAGCTAAGAACATATACGCAACCTCCCGTAGTAGCACATTGAAAGAATTTTTTTTCTAATTGGAAGATGCGCATGTTCCTTTCTTTTTCAAACAACGTAAATGAATTATGCAATCACTACTTTTAACAATATGTTATGCGACTTACTTTCCTTCACCAAGCAAGTGAATATATCACATGACCAATTGGCTAGAGACGCATGCCTACCAACCAACACAATAAAGCTTCAATTGCTTTCTTAACGACTGAATAGTTGAATAAGTGATCAAATGTCTCATAAACTATTAAGTGCATCCGACAAGAGGACAAAACCTCAATCAATTAAGCTTTATTTGATTTATCTTGAAAATACAATGTGATCTCAATTAAATGTATTTGTATCATAACCGAACCGAACTAACTGAACCGAACCAATTCTTTTTGGTGTGCTATTAAGTGTTGAATCATCATCATCGCTTTAGTCCTGTCCTATGGAGATCAAGTGATGATCGTGACATGAAGTGAGGACGAAGAAGAAGAAGATGATACGGTGTCGTGGCTGCTCCCCTTTTTTTTGCCCTATCTTTCAACTCATATTGTGTGTTGTTTGGGACTCTAACATTCCAAATACAAGTGACCTCATAGAACAACAAGTTGACAAGATATCTAGTTAAGTAGAATTTGGTAGAATCAAAATTAGAATTTCTCTCAAATGGGTACAACATTGTGTCTAGAGGGAACAATAACTAATTTGAATTTATAATTGATGGATTGGATCCCAACTTGAAGGAACATATCATCCATACTATTCAAGCTTGTGTTTTTGCATAATGGATTGCGTTTGACTGGTGGCGATAGAGGGGGGGGGTGGAAAGATGAAGAAAAGATGATATAAGTGATGGCTAGTTACGTGGAGATTATTTTCGATTATGGGTAATTGAGGAAACTGGAAAATAAAGATAGATATTATAGAGATAGAGATGATGAGATAGAGAGATAGATATTATATCTATAGATATAGAGCATATATAGAGTATATAATATATATATCTATATATATGATATATATATATATATATATATATATATATATATATCTATATATATATATATATCTATATATATATATATATATATCTATATATATATATATATATATATATATATATTTATATATATCTATATATATATATCTATATATATATATATATATATATATATATATATAGGCTTCTCTGACTCGTTTCTATTTTTCTTCCGCTTCTCTGACTCGTTTCGATTTTTCTTTCGATTCTTTGGATTCGCCATTTTTACGGAAAGAGTTAATTTTCGATTTTGTTCGAAAGACGTTAATTTGTTTAATTTGGAATTGGAATCTTTTGGGATATATATAAACCAAAGTTATTAATATTGGGCCAAGCCCAATAAGAAATTAACTCAAGAAGAATTTGAATGTTCTGGAATAAAAAACTTCAAGAAACTCAAAACTTCAAGAAACTCAGTTATTTCACTTTCTTCTTCTTTCTTTCTTAAAAATTTTTCACTATCCTCTTTAAAAAATCCCATTGTTATCACTAAAAAAAACTCCGAATAGTATCGGTGGTTTCCGAACAAAGTTTGGATTTTTCAGAATGCGGAAGAAAAGAAAACCTAGGGTTCAAGAGGAGATCTCGGAGGATGAGGACTTTGAAACCACAGACGAACAACATCAAAATGTCGAGGGATCTTCTTCCTCCAACCACAAAATGTCCAGGCTAGATTTGATATAGAATTGAAATGATGTACGCCTTGGATATGTACTTAGCCACTGTTGCAACTTAAATGGTTTGGGATAGTACCGGATAGTATCATCGTTCTTGAAGATAGGAAAGTTCTCGGGAGTTTTCTCTGAATGTATTACCTGTAACCTAACCCCCTTGTTTTCTTGAAGCTTGTGGGTAACCATGCCTGCGTATATTGTGTCTTCTTTGATTTTTGTAAGTGTCTGTGGCGATCTTTGAATCTCTTGCAACTTCTCAGACGTTTCTTCAATCACTGTTGTAGAATCTTCGTTCATCAAGAATTCTCTTAAACTAATCTTCTCTGGCTTCTTCTTTTTACCGGATTTTGATTCTTGATTTGGAATCATGTCGATGAATTCTTCAGTTGATCCGTGATTGAGAACTTTCTCTGACTTAACAGATTCTTTCAGAGTCTGGGTCGATTCTTCAGACTTGAAAACATATTCTTTCAGAGTCTGGGTCGATTCTTCAGACTTGAAAACAGATTCTTTCAGAGTCTGGGTCGATTCTTCAGACTTGAAAACAGATTCTTTCAGAGTCTGGGTCGATTCTTCAGTGGTCGGCTTCTCTGACTCGTTTCGATTTTTCTTCGGCTTCTCTGACTCGTTCTATTTTCTTCCGCTTCTCTGACTCGTTTCGATTTTTCTTTCGATTCTTTGGATTCGCCATTTTTACGGAAAGAGTTAATTTTCGATTTTGTTCGAAAGACGTTAATTTGTTTAATTTGGAATTGGAATGTTTTGGGATATATATAAACCAAGTTATTAATATTGGGCCAAGCCCAATAAGAAATTAACTCAAAAAGAATTTGAATGTTCTGGAATAAAAAACTTCAAGAAACTCAAAACTTCAAGAAACTCAGTTATTTCACTTTCTTCTTCTTTCTTTCTTGAAAATTTTTCACTATCCTCTTTAAAAATCCCATTGTTATCACTAAAAAAAATCTCCGAATAGTATCGGTGGTTTCTGAACAAAGTTTGGATTTTTCAGAATGGGGAAGAAAAGAAAACCTAGGGTTCAAGAGGAGATCTCGGAGGACGAGGACTTGAAACCACAGACGAACAACATCAAAATGTCGAGGGATCTTCTTCCTCCAACCACAAAATGTCCAGGCTAGATTTGGTATAGAATTGAAATGATGTACGCCTTTGATATGTACTTAGCCACTGTTGCAACTTAAATGGTTTGGGATAGTACCGGATAGTATCATCGTTCTTGAAGATAGGAAAGTTCTCCGGAGTTTTCTCTGAATGTATTACCTGTAACCTAACCCCCTTGTTTTCTTGAAGCTTGTGGGTAACCATGCCTGCGTATGTTGTGTCTTCTTTGATTTTTGTAAGTGTCTATGGCGATCTTTGAATCTCTTGCAACTTCTCAGACGTTTCTTCAATCACTGTTGTAGAATCTTCGTTCATCAAGAATTCTCTTAAACTAATCTTCTCTGGCTTCTTCTTTTACCGGATTTTGATTCTTGATTTGGAATCATGTCGATGAATACTTCAGTTGATTCGTGATTGAGAACTTTCTCTGACTTAACAGATTCTTTCAGAGTCTAGGTCGATTCTTCAGACTTGAAAACAGATTTTTTCAGAGTCTGGGTCGATTCTTCAGACTTGAAAACAGATTCTTTCAGAGTCTGGGTCGATTCTTCAGACTTAAAACAGATTCTTCAGAGTCTGGGTTGATTCTTCAGTGGTCGGCTTCTCTGACTCGTTTCGATTTTTCTTCGGCTTCTCTGACTTGTTTCTATTTTTCTTCCGCTTCTCTGACTCGTTTCGATTTTTCTTTCGATTCTTTGGATTCGCCATTTTTACGAAAAGAGTTAATTTTCAATTTTGTTCGAAAGTCGTTAATTTGTTAATTTGGAATTGGAATGTTTTGGGATATATATAAACCAAAGTTATTAATATTGGGCCAAGCTCAATAAGAAATTAACTCAAGAAGAATTTGAATGTTCTGGAATAAAAAACTTCAAGAAACTCAAAACTTCAAGAAACTCAGTTATTTCACTTTCTTCTTCTTTCTTTCTTGAAAATTTTTCACTATCCTCTTTAAAAAATCCCATTGTTATCACTAAAAAAAATCTCCGAATAGTATCGGTGGTTTCTGAACAAAGTTTGGATTTTTCAGAATGGGGAAGAAAAGAAAACCTAGGGTTCAAGAGGAGATCTCGGAGGACGAGGACTTTGAAACCACAGACGAACAACATCAAAATGTCGAGGGATCTTCTTCCTCCAACCACAAAATGTCCAGGCTAGATTTGGTATAGAATTGAAATGATGTACGCCTTTGATATGTACTTAGCCACTGTTGCAACTTAAATGGTTTGGGATAGTACCGGATAGTATCATCGTTCTTGAAGATAGGAAAGTTCTCCGGAGTTTTCTCTGAATGTATTACCTGTAACCTAACCCCCTTGTTTTCTTGAAGCTTGTGGGTAACCATGCCTGCGTATGTTGTGTCTTCTTTGATTTTTGTAAGTGTCTATGGCGATCTTTGAATCTCTTGCAACTTCTCAGACGTTTCTTCAATCACTGTTGTAGAATCTTCGTTCATCAAGAATTCTCTTAAACTAATCTTCTCTGGCTTCTTCTTTTTACCGGATTTTGATTCTTGATTTGGAATCATGTCGATGAATACTTCAGTTGATTCGTGATTGAGAACTTTCTCTGACTTAACAGATTCTTTCAGAGTCTAGGTCGATTCTTCAGACTTGAAAACAGATTTTTTCAGAGTCTGGGTCGATTCTTCAGACTTGAAAACAGATTCTTTCAGAGTCTGGGTCGATTCTTCAGACTTAAAAACAGATTCTTTCAGAGTCTGGGTTGATTCTTCAGTGGTCGGCTTCTCTGACTCGTTTCGATTTTTCTTCGGCTTCTCTGACTCGTTTCTATTTTTCTTCCGCTTCTCTGACTCGTTTCGATTTTTCTTTCGATTCTTTGGATTCGCCATTTTTACGAAAAGAGTTAATTTTCAATTTTGTTCGAAAGTCGTTAATTTGTTTAATTTGGAATTGGAATGTTTTGGGATATATATAAACCAAAGTTATTAATATTGGGCCAAGCTCAATAAGAAATTAACTCAAGAAGAATTTGAATGTTCTGGAATAAAAACTTCAAGAAACTCAAAACTTCAAGAAACTCAGTTATTTCACTTTCTTCTTCTTTCTTTCTTGAAAATTTTTCACTATCCTCTTTAAAAAATCCCATTGTTATCACTAAAAAAAACTCCGAATAGTATCGGTGGTTTCTGAACAAAGTTTGGATTTTTCAGAATGGGGAAGAAAAGAAAACCTAGGGTTCAAGAGGAGATCTCGGAGGACGAGGACTTTGAAACCACAGACGAACAACATCAAAATGTCGAGGGATCTTCTTCCTCCAACCACAAAATGTCCAGGCTAGATTTGGTATAGAATTGAAATGATGTACGCCTTGGATATTTACTTAGCCACTGTTGCAACTTAAATGGTTTGGGATAGTACCGGATAGTATCATCGTTCTTGAAGATAGGAAAGTTCTCCGGAGTTTTCTCTGAATGTATTACCTGTAACCTAACCCCCTTGTTTTCTTGAAGCTTGTGGGTAACCATGCCTGCGTATGTTGTGTCTTCTTTGATTTTTGTAAGTGTCTGTGGCGATCTTTGAATCTCTTGCAACTTCTCAGACGTTTCTTCAATCACTGTTGTAGAATCTTCGTTCATCAAGAATTCTCTTAAACTAATCTTCTCTGGCTTCTTCTTTTTACCGGATTTTGATTCTTGATTTGGAATCATGTCGATGAATTCTTCAGTTGATTCGTGATTGAGAACTTTCTCTGACTTAACAGATTCTTTCAGAGTCTGGGTCGATTCTTCAGACTTGAAAACAGATTCTTTCAGAGTCTGGGTCGATTCTTCAGACTTGAAAACAGATTCTTTCAGAGTCTGGGTCGATTCTTCAGTGGTCGGCTTCTCTGACTCGTTTCGATTTTTCTTCGGCTTCTCTGACTCGTTTCTATTTTTCTTCCGCTTCTCTGACTCGTTTCGATTTTTCTTTCGATTCTTTGGATTCGCCATTTTTACGGAAAGAGTTAATTTTCGATTTTGTTCGAAAGACGTTAATTTGTTTAATTTGGAATTGGAATGTTTTGGGATATATATAAACCAAAGTTATTAATATTGGGCCAAGCTCAATAAGAAATTAACTCAAGAAGAATTTGAATGTTCTGGAATAAAAAACTTCAAGAAACTTAGTTATTTCACTTTCTTCTTCTTTCTTTCTTGAAAATTTTTCACTATCCTCTTTAAAAAATCTCATTGTTATCACTAAAAAAAAACTCCGAATAGTATCGGTGGTTTCTGAACAAAGCTTGGATTTTTCGGAATGGGGAAGAAAAGAAAACCTAGGGTTCAAGAGGAGATCTCGGAGGACGAGGACTTTGAAACCACAGACGAACAACATCAAAATGTCGAGGGATTTTCATTATCTGTAGTTAGACCACTGTTATCATCCTGAAAGTTGAATCAAGCAGATGTAAAACACAATTTGACCATGGTCTCTCATTACAACTGTGAACTGACACTTTACTTACTCTGGAAGTGTATGAAGCTGCAGAGATGCCTGTCGTCGGTGATCAAACCTTTCTCCTCCAATCTTCTTTTGGTCTACTCACCTGCACCGATATTGGTGACACCATATATATTTATATATATATATATATATATATATATATATATATATATATATATATATATATATATATATATATATATATATATATATATATATATATATATATATATATATATATATATATATATATCCCAAAACTACTCCGTAAGAGCTTCGAATGGATATATTGGATGCCCATAACGAACTTTGGGTTAGTGAGGTATAAATGCTTAAAATTAGAAGGGTGAGTGGATGTGTCCCACATTGTTTGAGATAAAGTGAAGTCTCTAGTTTATAACTTACTAGTTACTACTTGGTGTACACGTTATGTAGCTAGATAATTGGTACACGAAACTAGAGGACTTGTGTACGAGTGGATACCCTCGAACATGGAACATGAACCAAATCAAGGTTTTGTTGGTTCAATTTCTCAAGACCTTCTAGAAGAATGTTGACTCATGTTAGCATTTGTAACTCATGGGAGTTACAAATATTTAACATGGCATTTGCTGTCATTTACATGACATTTGTTGTCATTCAACATGGTATTTTTTTTTTTTTCCATAAAGCTCCAAATATTTTGTAATGATGGACACTTATGATGACATGAAATGCACTTAAGGACATGGGAATTACATACTTCATTCCTCACTTATAAATAGAGTCTCCAACTCTAGAAGAGGAAGATGAGATCGAAGACACACCTAAGCCTATCTGAGATATCTTCTTCTACATTCTCCTAATGCATAACTAAGCATTTGTTCTAGTTCGTAGTGGGTTGCTAGCTTGTGCGGCTAGTGATCCTAGGATTCGTTGTATCCTAGAAGCAGACGCTCAACGTCTCAAGCACCTTAGTGAGAGGGCGTATTTTGCTTTAAGGAAACATCCTCGATCCACCTTTCATCTCTATTGGTTTCAGAAAGACGCATAAACAGGATGGTGGACAGTCTCCCAAGCAGCCCGCCTGACCTCTTCCAAGCGACCCGCTTCCACGTCGGCCAAGCGGCCCGCTTCATATTCCAGAAGCTAGGTTGTCTTATCAAGCGACCCGTTTCAGCCATCCCAAGTGGCCCGCTTTTGAGCTTTTGAAGACAGTTTCTTCTTTTATTATTTCTTTGCATTTTCTATTTTGTACTTCCTCCCTTCCTTATCAAGCTTCCCATTTCATTTCGTTGACTTTTTCGAGACTTTGTTTGACTCCAAATTAATCCTAAATCACACCGGAAAAAATATTTTGAACTTATATTATAAAAGTGGAAATCTTATATTTTCATAATATAACTTCAAATATATTTTTTCCAATACGATTTATGATTAATTCGGAGTCAAACGGAGGCAAAAAAAAGTCAACAAAACCAAATGGAAAGCTTGATAAGGAATGGAGGAAGTACAAGCTAATATATATGTATTTTCGATCATGATGAACAACCGTGCTAAGTTTAGGGAGTAGAGTGTACATTCTGCTTGTACTACTCAGGTGTCATTTCATTTGTATTGGTTTGTTTGGTCAACTTGGATCTTGCTAGATGCTTTTGTACTTGACTTGTTTGGTAATGTAATGTTTTGTTCTGATGACAGTGTTTTTTACACTTTTATTTAGTTCTTTTTCACCTATTTAACTATCCTCTTGCATGCATTTTAGTGCATTTTGTTAGAATAGTGTCACGTTTCCATTTCTTTTGTTATTTTCAGGTTTTAGGTGAAAATGTCACTTTTGTATGTAAATCATGGCGAAACATTGAAGTTTTGGTGCAACAAGATCACCCGTGGTGTGTCAAGGAGTACCGAGACGTGTTTCCAGGCCAAAAGACCAAGTTTCGGAGCTCAAAACCATGCCCAGGCAAAGGAGAACAAGAAAGATTCGAGATATCTTGTATGAGGCGGAAACGGTAGTTCATTCGGAGTTCGGATGAAGATTTTGGAGCCTTTGAAGTGAAATCTGGAAGTTCCATTTGCATAGTCTCAGTATTTTGGGTACCTGTCTTTCATACGATATTTGATTGTGATGAGGTTACAACCTACGCGTAGCTAACTCGAAGTGCTATCCAACGGTGGGTCTTACGTGCCAATCCGAGTTCGGACGCGCCCGAAATCTCTGTTCGAACTTAGAGGAAAAACTGGCGAATTTGCTGCCAGCCACAGGCGGATCGCCTGGGACGGGGGGCGGACCGGCCCTCAGATTCCGGAATTCTGCGATGTTTTATATATATAAGTCGAATTTTCAAATCTTAGATCATATTTTTGCAGACATAAACCCTAGAGCTTGTTCTGGGTTTTCTTTCTCTTAGAACTACTTTTTCTTAGCAATTTGGAGCACCAAGGTAGAGATTTGGACATCTTTTGATCTCACCTTGCTAGAAACTTGTGAGTTTAGCAATTCACCGGAGATTGACAACCCTCGGTGGCAACTTTGTATCTCACCTTTTTCATACTCTATCTTTCAATTCAATTATGTTCTCATCTATGATTGCTATTATTGATCTTGTTTTCGATATGAGTAGCTAAGTTTCTAGTTGGTGATAGTATGTAAATTCATAGCTAGGGTTCATATTGTGCATGTTTGAGTTTCTGAGTCTTTTACTTGTATAATTGTTTTATTCGATTCTTTGATCCGACTAAGCCAAATATCTTCGTATAAAAGTGTTAGAAAAACACTAGGACAATTCAAGATCATCGATTCAATATTTATAATTATCAAGTACTGCTTGAAGTAAGCCTGACAACCTTAGCCAAGTACTAGTATAGATAGGAAGCTTTCAAAATACATGTCTACAAACCTGTCTTTTGGTGTTTGTTAATTCGAATTACTTTTAAAGCAGTACGTGTTGCACTTTCATGCATAATTAGAACCCGATGCTTAGAATGAACATTACTATCACCAGCTCTCGTTATATATTGTTAAGTTAAGCTAAGTTGAATTTGTTTTCTGAATTTATAATAGTTATTGTAGTTAAAGTTGATAGTGTATATGTCCTAGAGATAGTCTTTATTAAGGGCATGCAGCCCTTGTAAAGGGCATATATGTACTATTACACAGGTCAACGTAATATAATATATGTTTGTTGTTTGACTATTGAGTATCGCTTTCATATTTATATTACACCAGGTATGCAACATGTCATATCTCTATTCCTGTCTGTATTGATATTAAACATGTCCCCTCGGATAGATGACCGATCACACAGATAGTGGGAGCTATGTGAGTTATCATCTATCCCAAACTCTCCCTAGTCGAGGTTCATCTCGGATGTAGGGGTCTGAATGAACCAGATGAGACTAGTATGCGTGGAGGTTATACTTGTTGGAGCAAGTGTGAGCCGATCCCACGGCCACGGAACGGATTGTTGGACAATCAAGAAACGTTCCCATAACTGCGCATATTTGTTCGAATGGTGATTACCGAACAATGGAAGTACCCACCGGACACTCCCATCGATGTATACTCTACACCGAAGTGTATATGGGAACCGGTAAGTTGTCGAAGTGATGCCAATCGTCCTTTGGACTTACAGGACTTTATCATCACATTTGTTGCCCCATATCCTTGGTGGACCCGTCGATGTCAACTCTGAATAAGCATTTGACCCAAGACACGATCCAGGATTATGGCTACATACAAATGGGGATGATGAGTGTTTCTATGAAGGATTCATCTCTCATGTGTAGCACAGGAGAGCACTGCTCATAGTCGTTCATAGTTGTGATTAGTAAAACCGCTGGCCAGCGTATCAATATTATTATGATAGTCATAATAGATATTGGATTCACCATGCAACTCACTGAAGACGCCCGTGGATGTATTATTGGGATAGACACTTCATCGATCCTAGATGCATTCAAGTCAATCAGATGAAGGGACGTTACCATCGCCGCGTTGAGCGTAATAGACTTCGCAACGAAAAGATTTGCTTTAAGAAACCTCTCAAACGTCCTCATGTATTAATATTGCAAATGGAACCGTCTAGGAATTCCATTTGCCTAGTCTAGGACTTGCTTAATACAATGAGTCCCTATGGGTCACACTATGTGGTGATTCAGCTTATCCGAATATCCTTGAATATGGAATCGCAATTAATTTGAAATTAATTGTGATTGATGGATTATAATTGATTTGGAATTAATTATAATAATTTGTGGCTCAATTAATGATTAGGAATTATTAATTTAATTGGTTGATTAATTGTATTTATGTAAATACAATTAAAGATTATATTTTGGAAATATAATAGAGGTTTGATTTGAAATGATATGTTAATTTATAATTAATATATGCACATTGGCAAAATCTACTTGGAGTTTGAATTGCCTTAGAACTATAAGTGGGTCCCAAAATCGGGACCCACCTATCACCCTCGGGACACGCGCGCGCGCGCAGCTGGAGTAGGGGAAGGAGTCCGACTCCTTCCTCTATTAGAAGTCCAAGGGATAAGTTAGATTTTCCTGATTGAGTTCTAACTTGATTGGGAATGAATCTAGACTTGAAATGGTTTCCTAGTGCGATAAGAATTAGATTCTTATTCCTTTATGAAGTCTAATTGATTATTCATTAGGCTTCTATTGACTACTATATATAGTAGACTATTAGAGAGATTTTATCATGGTTGACTCAACAGACTGATTTTATATCATTCTTTCTACCAGTTTTCTTAGAGAAAATAAAAGCTCTCCCCTACCTCTCCCAAGCCACGCGCGCGCCACCCTACCGGAGGAAAAATGCCGCCCCATCTTCTTGGCCACACAAAGAATATCATAGCATTCTTTCGATAAGCTGTTCATCCGTGGATACCAAGGTTGAGGTTCAAGGAGCTGGAAACTAACTTTTATTTTCTTGCAGATAATCAAAGTATTGCAGATATCTTCGACTTCGACGAAGGAGAAGATACACCGGACTATTACGAAGACTTGGTACTTGTGCTTGCTTTTGGAGTATTGTAAGTCTTCTAATTGACGTGTTTAATATATACGGTATATACATGATCAATTAACCTGCATGTTAAGAATTTTTTTGAAATTCCGCTGCGTACCCTAGGGTTAACTCTGACCATATTTTCTTACAAAAGTTAGTTAAGTCCCTAGAGATCGACACTCGAGGTCATCTTACCTCTGCACTACGTGTTTTGTGTAGTTGTGAGTTGCCCTTTGGCTTTCAAACAAATTTATTTGATTGTTCGAGTCTGACAATCTCGTTCATCATGTTCTTGCTCCTAAAAAAGAAGAACATATATTGTGGTTTTGATATATGAATTTCACCTTCAGTTGGATGTTACTGTTGTATTATATTTGTAAGAGAGTTTAGTGTGTTTTTAATTTCTTTTATTGTGGTTCAAAAGAACATATAGTGCTACTTTGTTGGATTTGTCCATTTTGGCTTTAAGGGGACATGGTGTGGTTATAATAATATTTGTTGTGGTAAGAACTCATATTAAGGTTTTAATCATCATTGATATGATTTTTAGCTTCAGTTAGATGCTACTGTTGTGCTATAGTTTTAAAAGATTATGTTGTGGTTTTAATTCATGTTGTTGTGGTTTTAATTCATGTTGTTGTGGTTTTAATAAATATATTATGCTAGTGTGTTGGGTTTGTCCATTGTATGACTTTAAGGGGACATGATGTGGTTAAAATTATGTTTGTTGTGGTCTTAAAGAGAGTTGTATGGTTTTAAGCAGGTGATGATGATGTCAATCGAGTTGTATGGTTTTAAACAGGTGATGATGATGCCAATCAAGTTAGATGAAGAAAAGGCGAGAAGTCGAAGTTCTCCAACAAGTTTATTAAAAAAAAAGCACTGAATATTTCAACATTGTAATGACTAAAATGTCCCAACTAGCTTATTGCAAATTTGTTCATTGATGTTTTATTGGTAAATCTCAAATTTTTAGACTTGTTTGTTGGTGATTTTTTTTTTTTTATATTTGTGAATGGTTTTAGATTGTCGTTTAAAAAAGTATAACAAACTATCTTAAAGCGATAATGTAACCTAAAAAAAAAAATACAATCTATTAAAATCACAACAAATGACGTTAAAATTATAATGGAAACTTTTCATGCTAACAACTTAAAACCACACCATAATATCTTAAAACCATACTGTGAACGATCTGACCGATCAGGTAGACTAGGTAAGCTAATACATGGCCTTTCCATTGATTTAGGAAAGACTGGACTCTCCCTCCATGTAATTTATAAAACAAATGTGGAGTACTGTATTCTTAATAATAAACACGAATCTCGAGATTGATATCCGGCGAATCACAACTTTTTACCAAAACAACCGGTCTCACACAACAGGTGTGATCCAATGAATGAAAAACGTTATATCGCACTAGTTTTCATCAACCAATCAATGCATTATTTAATTACTTATCCACTATATCGTACACCTACCCCTACCTTTTTTTTGGAATAAAGTTAATCTTTCATTCCGAATATAACAATGTAGAGTACATGATCCCAAAACAAACGACTACAAAACTAGCAGAAATAACTACAATAACCTCAACAAAAACTCAATAGTTTTTCTATTCTAGCTATACTGAAAAATGCATGGGTAACAGATATAAAATTTACATTAATCCTGCATTTTCTTATAGAATTGACATCTAGCTAAGAACATATATGCAACCTCCCGTAGTAGCTAAGAATATATACATAACATATTCCTTTCTTTCCAAACAACGTAAATGAATTATGCAATCACTACCTTTAACAATCTGCTATGCGACTTACTTTCCTTCACCAAGCAAGTGAAACTGTCAAGTGGCCAATTGGCCAGAGAGACGCATGCCTACCAACCAACAGAGTAAAGCTTCATAACCGAACTTAACTGAATGAAAGTGAACCGAACCGAACCGAACCAAACCAAACCGAACCAATTCTGTTTGGTGTGCTATGAAGTGTTGAATCAAATCATCATCATCGCTTTAGTCCTGTCTGTGTTCTTGCTCTGCAGCTCCTCAATTACGATAGCAACGACGATACCTTTAGATTCTATATCCTGCGGTAATCTTTCCTCTTCCAATGGCCGGCAAGAATGTGATTTCTGATGACGAAGGTACTATATAACCCTAAAATTGATTCATTCGTTCAATTCAATTAACTGCCCTACATTCGGGATTGGAATACTATTTGATCTGATTTCGTATGTAATTCATGGATGCAGATGAGATTGGAGTCGAGGAGGAGGAGGAGGAGGAGCCCCATGGTGATCAAGTTGATGATCGTGACGATGAAGATGAGGACGAAGAAGAAGAAGAAGATGGTACGGTGTCGTTTGCTGCTCCCCTTTTTTTGCCCTAATCTTTCAATTCATAATTTTCATTATTTCATTTTTCCTTTTATATTTTGTTTATTTAATTATCTCCATGTATAGTTTCGCTGTGTTGTTCTAAGTAGTACTTAGTAAAGTGTGTACTTGTTGAATTGCTGCTCTTATTCTTCGAGAAGTTCGAGTATTGTTTTATTTCAAGAAACATAAATGTAGAGATTTGTAGTTGTTACTCCACACGCGTCGGGGCGTATGCATGAATTATGAAGATAATGCCCCCCCAGATGTCTTGCGCATTCGAAAGCACTAGACTTTAGTGTGTAATCTACCGGGAATGGTTGATATATGATGAATTTAGTTTGATGAATTAAGTAAAATATAAATGTAATTTTGGCAGGGCTTTTTCTTAACATCTACCACGTGTACTTTAGTGTGTAATCTACGGGGAATGGTTGATATATGATGAATTTAGTTTGATGAATAAGTAAAATATTAATGTAACTTTGGCAGGGCTTTTACTTAACATCTACCACGTGTATGTTTATCTGTTTTTTTTTTTTTTTCATCTTGGCAATGAATTTAAGCAGATGTCGTGATTGATTACATCCTTTACTTGTTTGTTTCGCTCTTTACTGCAGACGGTCAGAATGAGTACGAGAAAGATGGGTTTATAGTGGATGATGTTGAAGAAGAAGATGGGGAAGCGGAAGATGATAGAGACAATAGTGATGAGGAGAGACAGAAGAAGAAGAAGCGGAAGAAAAGGTTACATTTTGTACTAAACACACGTCCACAATTGCACGTGATAAATATAATATTTGCCTTGTACGTGATAAATATAATATTTGCCTTACCAGTAACATTTGTTGATATATAGGGAGTCTGAGAGGAACTACGAGTTGGATGAGGATGACTATGAGCTCCTTCAGGAGAGCAACATCTCTGTTCATCGCCCTAAACATGTAAGTTCTAGTTTGTTTTCTTTTGTTTGTAATGGTATTTACTGTTTGTTACTACACAGGTATTCTTACTGATTCCATTTATCGACATCTATTATTATTATTATTAGGAGGGTAAATTTAAGCGTCTAAAAAAGGCTCGGAGGGACATTGAAGAAGAGCCTTCTGGGTTTTCTGATGAAGAGGAATTTGATGGAATTGGGAATGGAAGACGTACGGACGAGGAGAAGGTGGAACGTAGTCTGTTTGGGGATTATGGTAAATCTAGATACTGTTAAATCCTACATTTTTGGTTAATCAATTCCTTACTGATCTTAGAGTTTATCAAATACTCTTAGGGCAACCAGTGGAAGATCTTGCCGAGGAAGATGAACAGCCAGAAGAAGAAGATGTAGATATTGGCGAAGATGATGAAATGGCCGATTTTATTGTTGATGAAGAAGAAGTCTTCGATGAGAATGGAGCTCCCGTGAGGTATTTCATATATATAAATTTTTCTTTTGCATGTGGCTTCATGACTTTATTCTTGTTACATATATTTTCTGTGGATGCAGGAGGAAGAAGGTAAAAAAGAGTAGGCCACGACCAGGGATTTCATCATCAGCTTTGCAGGAAGCTCATGAAATATTTGGTGATGTGGAAGACCTCTTGAGAATTCGAAGGTTGGAAGTGGGGGACAGGTTTGGTGAATCTGGTGAAAGAAGCCTTGAAGATCAGTTTGATCCCAGCGTACTATCTGAGAAGTACATGACAGCAAAGGATGACCTCATTCGGGAGATTGATGTTCCTGAGAGAATGCAGGTTAGTCAAGCATTCTGCAAAGATAAGCTAGTCAATTAGTCAAGCAACCTGAGAGGATGCAAATTAGTATAGCATCTTATAGAATCATTTAGAGGTTCTTATTGAATTATCTTCTGTTCGTCTCCACAGATAATTGAGGAAAGTACTGGCCCTCCGCCAATGGATGGGGATAGTATTGATATGGAGAAGGAATGGATCTATAATCAGCTTGTCAACGGTTCAGTACCTCTATTTAGAGGGTCCACGAGTTTTCAAACGGATGAAATCAAGGATGAAATTGCTAGTCTTTTGGAATTAATGCACATTCAAAAGTTGGAGGTATGTACTTATAAATTATTCCACGTGGTTATATATGCATGTTCTCCAGTGTGTTCATGAGATTATTTATCTACAATACAGATTCCCTGCATTGCAATGTATCGCAAGGAGGAGATCTTGAATTTATTAAAGGATCCAACTGAGACGCAGTCTGACAATGATGACGATCCTCGCCAGAAACCTTCCATCAAGTGGCACAAGGTAGCGTTTATTATCTATTTTTACAAAACCTTATTTGTGGAAAACCTTTTGTTAAGTTGTACTACACCTGCCCTGCTCAGAACTTGTTTATTTTGGGCACAAATATTGAGAGTGAGAGATAAAAAAGTACTTCAGTAAACACGAAAATGTGTAAGTTTGTACTTTTAAAATAAGAGTGAATAAAAAAAATGACAAAAGAATGAATGAAGAGTGAAATGTGTAAATATGATTGTGATATGAGGTTATAGATGACGTGGGGAGAAAAAATACCTAAAGTTAAAGAGGAAGTTGTGGATGGAACACCCGAAAATAGAAAGCAGGAAAATTCAGGTGGGACGGAGGGAGTAGTAACCTGTTACATTCAGCCATGATAGTCAGCTATGAGGTCCAGTGAGATACTAATGAATGTTTCATTGCAGGTGCTTTGGACAATTCAGGACTTGGATCAGAAGTGGCTCCTTCTCCAGAAAAGAAAAGTTGCATTACAATCGTACTACAATAGGCGATTTGAAGAAGAGAGAAGCAAAAGCAATAGCAGCGTAGAAGATGAGACACGTCTAAGTTTAAATGAACAGCACTTTGAATCAATTGTTAAGTCACTCAAAGCTGCTGATTCAGAAAAAGAGGTTGATGATGTGGACTCTAAATTTAATTTGCACTTCCCGGCTGGAGAAGTAGATGAGGGACAGTTTAAAAGACCAAAGAGGAAATCACATTACAGCATCTGCAGTAAAGCTCGCCTCTGGCATGTTGCAAGCAAGTTTGGATATAGCTCTGAGCAGTTTGGTTTGCACATTTCTTTAGTGGAAATGGTAGGTTCAGCATCATTCTTATTACTGCTGTTTTGAAATACTAAATTGACTGGATTCTCTTTTTTGTAGAGGATGGATGAATTGGTGGATCCAAAGGAGACACCAGAGGAGGTGGCTTCTAATTACACATGTGACATGTTTGACACACCTCAAGCGGTGTTGAAAGGTGCAAGACACATGGTATGTGGCAGCCTCTGTGATTTGCACTCTTGCAATATGAATGATATGCAGAGTTCCTTTTCTTATCTGCTAACTTTTTCGTGATATAATTTAGGCAGCTATTGAGATTAGCTGTGAGCCTTGTGTCCGTAGACATGTTCGTGGTATCTTTATGGACAATGCCGTGGTGTCGACTAGTCCTACTGCTGATGGAAATGTAGCAATTGATTCTTTTCACCAATTTGCTGGTGTCAAGTGGTTGAGACACAAGCCGCTTAACAGATTTGATGATGCACAGTGGGTTCTAATTCAAAAGGCTGAAGAAGAGAAACTCCTAAAAGTTACAATCAAGCTGCCGGAAACAGTACTTGAGAAGTTAATAAGTGACTCAAACGACTATTACCTGAGTGATGGTGTGAGTAAATCTGCACAATTATGGAATGAGCAGAGAAAATTGATACTTCATGATGCATTTTACAATTTTCTTCTACCGTCAATGGAAAAGGAAGCGAGATCATTATTGTCTAGTAGAGCAAAATCTTGGTTGCTCTCAGAGTACGGAAAACTGTTGTGGGATAAAGTTTCATTGGCACCTTACCAGCGGAAAGAACATGATATTAGTTCAGAGGAAGATGCTGCACCCAGAGTAATGGCTTGCTGCTGGGGTCCTGGAAAGCCAGCTACGACTTTTGTGATGTTGGATTCATCTGGGGAGGTTTTAGATGTCCTAAATGCTGGATCCCTAAGTCTTCGTGGTCAAAGTGTTCATGAACAGCAACGGAAGAAGACTGATCAGCAGCGGGTGCAGAAATTTATGATGGATCACCAACCCCACGTGGTTGTTCTAGGAGCAGCTAATTTGTCATGCACACGACTGAAAGAGGACATTTATGAGGTAATGGCTTTGATTTTCTACCAGCAATTTTAAATTGTGTACAGCTTATGATTTAATGTTTTTACTCTCTCATGTAACCAGATCATCTTCAAGATGGTAGAAGATAATCCAAGAGATGTTGGTCAGGAGATGGATAATCTGAACATTGTGTATGGTGATGAATCTCTGCCACATTTGTACGAGAATTCCCGCATCTCTGTTGATCAGCTTCCTTCTCAAGAAGGTATAACTCAATTTAGGCACTTCAGTGTAGTTCGAGAATCCTCTTATCTTTCTTATTCTGCTTCTCTTAGTGCTTTTGTGTTTTATCACTTTTATCTTAATCCTTGATATGATGTTTCCCGTGTATAATTCTTTTCAGATCAGTGTGTTTTAGTATGTACAACTAATGTTGGACTTTTTATTTTTCCTAATTCCAGGCATCATCAGGCGTGCTGTAGCTCTTGGGCGCTATCTTCAAAACCCATTAGCCATGGCCGCCACTTTATGTGGACCGGGCAGGGAGATTTTATCTTGGAAACTTTTTCCTTTGGAGAGTTTTCTAACTCCTGATGAAAAGTATGGAATGATTGAACAAATTATGGTCGATGTAACAAACCAAGTGGGCATCGACCTGAACTTAGCCTCCAGTCACGAATGGCTGTTTGCTCCTCTGCAGTTTGTTTCAGGACTGGGGCCCAGAAAAGCAGCTTCCCTACAAAGGTCTCTACTAAGAGCTGGAGCCATTTACACCAGAAAAGACCTGTTGACCGTTTATGGTCTAGGTAAAAAGGTTTTCATCAATGCAGCTGGATTCTTACGAGTGAGACGGAGTGGATTAGCTTCCAGTACTAGTCAGGTTATTGATATGATGGACGATACAAGAATACATCCAGAATCTTATGGCCTTGCAGAGGAGTTGGCCAAGGATATTTACCGTGAGGATGCAAATGATGACATGAATGACGATGATGACGTGATGGAATTAGCTATTGAGCATGTGAGAGACAAGCCTCATTTATTGAGGGCTGTGGATATTCATGAGTATGCTGAACAGAAAAATCGTCTGGAGAAAAAGGAAACCCTTAATGATATAAGATTGGAGTTGATCGAGGCCTTTCAGGATCGACGCAGACCATATATGGAACCTAACCAAGATGATGAATTTTACATGATCTCAGGGGAGAGGGAATTATCTGAAGGAAGGATCGTGCAAGCAACAGTTCGTAGAGTTCAACCCCAGAAAGCTATATGTGTTCTTGAATCTGGATTGACTGGCATGCTTAGCAAGGAAGATTACACTGATGATTGGAGGGATATCAATGACTTGACTGACAAGCTAAGTGAAGGTGATGTTTTGACCTGCAGAATCAAGTCGATCCAAAAGAATCGTTATCAGGTGTTTTTAACATGCAGAGAAAGTGAAATGAGGAGTGACCGGTTTCAAAACCATAGGATGATGGATCCTTACTATCATGAAGAACGTAACACATTACGAGCTGAGGAAGAAAAGTCCCGCAAGCAGAAGGAGCTTGTGAAGAAAAACTTTAAGCCACGGATGATTCACCACCCTAGCTTCAAAAACATTACAGCTGATGAAGCAGTATCGGTGAGGCATTTAGTTTTTTGGATTGGATTGTATTGTGAATTTATTCATGGGCTTCAGCATCTTTGTTTTGGTGATTGCAAAGAGAAGATGATCTTTTTGTTTTGGGTTATTAATACCTGTCTTTTTCAGTTTTCTTTTCTCATGAAAACCTTATTGCACGGTAATCATTACATTCATTCTTTCTTCATTGCTTACAGTTTTTGGCCGATAAGGATCCTGGTGAAACGGTTTATCGCCCAAGCTCACGCGGACTTTCACATTTGACTCTGACTCTGAAAATCTATGATGGCGTCTATGCCCATAAGGATATAGTTGAAGGTGGAAAGGAACACAAGGATATTACAAGCATGCTTCGAATAGGGAAAACACTAAAAATTGGGGAAGATACATTTGAAGATCTTGATGAGGTAAGTGTTCAGTGATTTAAATTTGGTTAAACTCCTTTATTTATTTTATTACTATTATTATTATTATTATTATTATTATTATTATTATTATTATTATTATTATTATTATTATTATTATTATTATTATTATTATTATTATTTTTATTTATTTTTTATTTTATTTTATTTTTTTTTTTGGGGGGGGGGGGGTAGTGATTTATTTTACAGTATTGTGATGAGTGAGGACATGACATTGGCATGATATGTTGGATGTTCGAACTGTTTTTTCGAGTATTATTCATGATATCATGATAAAGCAGGATGTTGGTTGCTTCCGTTTCACTCCTAATTTTTTATTTGTAGTTCAGCCAGTCTGATAAAAAGATGTAGCTCTGTTAGTTGGAGCTTATTCTACTTGTTTGTATCCATAAGTTAACTGTTAACAGTCGGGTTGCATTCTAGTAGATAGCACCCACTCTACCGATAATTCTATGAATGAAAATTTTAATTGGTTCATGGAATGCAGTCATTATTGGCAACATGAGAATGATCTTATGTCCATTTGTTGTTATTCCTTCAATTTTATTAATGTTACTGTATTTTTGCTATTGATTCAGGTGAAGGATCGTTATGTGGATCCATTGGTAACTCATCTGAAAGCAATGCTGAATTACCGCAAGTTTAGGACAGGAACTAAAAGTGAAGTTGATGAACTACTTAAAATCGAGAAATCTGAGAATCCAATGAGAATTGTGTATTGCTTTGGAATATCACACGAACATCCTGGGACATTTATCCTGACTTACATAAGAAGTTCAAGTCCACATCACGAGTACATAGGTCTATATCCAAAGGGATTCAAGTTCCGGAAACGAATGTTTGAAGACATAGATCGCCTAGTAGCATATTTTCAGAGACATATTGATGACCCACAAGATTCTGGACCATCAATTCGTTCAGTTGCTGCTATGGTTCCAATGAGAAGTCCTGCAACTGGAGGTACATCTGGGTTTGGTGGTGGATGGGGTGGTTCAGCTAATGAGGGTGGTGCCTATAGAGGAAGCCATTTTATGGACAGAGAGAGAAATTCTAGAACAGGTAAGCCTGAAACTGTCAGTTCAGTACTGTGTTTTCCCTTCCCTGTTTTATAAATGATCTGTGCTCCTGTCCCAGTCGGGTTTATACTTTGCAAAAAACATGTTCATGCTTTGATAATGATTAGATTATGTGATCACATGACACATTTTACATTTTATGTAGCTCTTCTTCCTTCCTTTTTCTTTTTCTTTTTCTTTTTTTTTCCTTTTCCGTTATTAGAAATGTTGATCTTGATCTTGTAGACGTTGGATTAAGGATTTTAGAGTTGCAATTTTATGGTCAGCTAGCGATTCAAGACTATAAATGTAATGATATGAAAAAACATCTAATCAGTAGTGAAGAAGAAACCTTCTTACATACCCCTGGTTTTCACATCTGTATAGGGAAAAGGAGTGTCATCATGTGATCATTTTGGTATTAAATAAAAATAGTGACATTTTATGCCAAAAGACGGCTTCTGATGTTGTTTTATCACAGGGAGACCTGATTACAGAAATGGTGGTGGCCAGGGTGGTGAGCACCCCAGTGGAGCCCCTAGACCAAATGGAGGACGTGGTCGTGAACGGGGTTCGTACGGTGGTGGCAAGGGTGGCAGAACGGATTCAGATCAAGGAGGTCCACCAAAGTGGGGTTCCAAGGGTAATGAAGATCGATTTGGCGACTTTCCTGGAGCAAAGATCCAGAATTCACCAGGTGGGGATTGGGGTAGTTGGGGTGGAGAAAGTGGTGGCGGTGGACGCAAGGATGATTGGGGTAGTTGGGGGCCTGAAGGTGGTGGTACAGGTGGTAGATAATAGCAAGAAGACTAGTACCTCAAGAGTCTGGTGGAGGCTCTGCCTAATTAACCTTTAACTGTCGACAGGAAATGTATCTTTCTTTGATGTGCCTATAGTGTGTGAATGTATCAACTATAGTTAAAATAATTGTATGTTACCAGAGATCTGAGCCTTTATCATCTTAGGCACTCGGGCTGTCAAAGCTACCCTTTGTACCATAGACACAGTTTTTTTTTTTTTTTTTTTTTGTTTTTGAAAGATTGTACCATAGACAGTTGCTTCTCAAAAAACTTGTAATGGTTTTTCTGACTATTTTTTGAATGATGAAAACTAGTACTCCTATTTTTGGCAACACCTCCTTATCTCTATCTACGATTTTTGACGTTTATGGTAAGCTTCTTCACTCTCCTTGGCTTGCTTTGGCACTGTAATAATCTCTTCGTCTCCCAAATCTTATAAATAAAGTTTAACTTACAGAGTTTAATTAGAAGAAATAAATTATAGAATAAATGATAAAATTAGTTAAATGTAATTATTAAATTGAAGTGTAATGACAAAGTTATAATACTATGGGATACTGACAATTTCATTTGAACTCCCTCGTAAAGTTTCCAGTTATACAAGTATTATAATCCCGTTTGTCCTATTAAGTTATCCATTTAATTTTTTTGGTTAATATGTTTCAACTTTGACCACTAATTACTCTTAAACTATAGACAATAACTTATGAAAGACACATTAGTGAGAGACAATGAGAGACATGACCCGGATACAATTCTCGCGGGTTACAGGTCGGGTTACCTATATATATGTTCAAACACGGGTTATCTCTCTCAAACCCGGATTCATTATCTCATCTTGACTTTCTCTCTCTAACGCCGTGACTTTCATCTCCGATCTTCCACTGCCTGTCTTCATCGTCTCTAATCTGTTCTCCGGCCGCCTCACCGCCGTTTGTTGTGATTTCTATGTTTGTTAGCTACGTTTTGACATTATAATCGAGTTTTTGAAACCGAAATTCAAATGGCTGGAGAAAATGAAGATCCTAAGGCTTTGATTGAGTTTCGTGCAGCTGTGAATCAGAAGAAATCATGTCCAGATGAAGGTACTAGTTTGATTTTCCTATTTACTCTTCATTTTTGCTGATTTTTTTTTAGTTTTTAGGGTTCAATCTAGTGATTTCGGTCTCAGATCTGTTCGATCTAGTGATTTCGGTCTCAGATCTGTTCGATCTAGTGATTCATGTTGTTTTTGTGTTTCGATGATCTCTCTCTGTTTATTCGCCATTCATTTCTGTTTCTATTACTAATGAGTTGTTCATAGCTAGATTCAGATGAGTTGTTTAGATCTCGTAAGCCTTAGAATCAACATCTATGCATCTTTGTTGTTAGTGTGCATCTAAAATTTGAGTGTATAATCTCATGATGTATCTCTGTTTGTGTGCTTGTGGTTTTCATTGTATTATGCTGTTATTAGTGATGAGTTCATATCTAGAATTTGATTTCGACGAGTTAACTGTATAGACAGTAGTATAGGTATCTTCGTGTATAGTTCTTTTTTTTTTTTTTGTTATTGTGTATAGTTCATTGTTAGCGAGGTAAGTTTTCTCTAGATGAAGTGTGAGGTTTGTATTAAATCAGTAAAGATTTATTTAACATGCATATTTCAGTGAATATAGTTCATTATATTATAGTCTCATGATGTATCTATGTCTGTGTGCTTGAGGTTTCCATTGTATTCTGTTGTTATTAGTGATGAGTTTATAGCTAGAATTTGATTTCGACGAGTCCTTTGGTGTTTCTTTGTGGTTACTATGAGTTAACTCTATAGATAGTATATGTTTCTTCGTGTATAGTTCATTTTTTAATGTTATTTGTCTGAATGTTGATTTCATTGTTAATTAGGTAAGTTTTCTCTAGCTAAATGTAAGGTTTGTATGAAATGAGTAAAGATTTCTATAACATGCATATTTCAGTGAATATAGTTCATATATTATAAATTAATGTCCTGGTATGTATTATGTATTAGATTTATAAGGTTTTAGTATAATCTATTCAGTTTTTAGATACTTACCATTTTTATTCTTATTGAAGTTGGTGATATCATTGCATGTTTAGTGTTTCAGATGTATAGTTCAATTTTTTATGTTATTGTCTGAATGTTGATTTCATTGTTAATGAGGTAAGCTTTCTCTATCTGAAGTGTAAGATTTGTATGAAATGAGTAAAGATTCCTATAAAATGCATATTTCAGTGAATATAGCTCATTATATCATAGATTAATGTCATAGTAATTATTATATATTAGATTTATAAGTTTTTAGTATAATCTATTAAGTTTTTAGTGTCAATTGTTAACATAAGCCTTAAATGAAATTTATAAAAACTATATCAGATTTATAAGGTTTTAGTATAATTTATTCAGTATCATCAAATCGATGTTTTTCTGATACTAGTCGCTTATGATAGGTGCATATATCTTGATTTCATGTTTTGCATGAAATGTTCCAGAGATAGTAATACATTATTTCATATGTATAATTGATTTTGTTAACATATTTTTTGTTTTGATAACTATTTATTGGTATGATAGTCCATGTTTATTGATAAATAGTCTATTATTTTGGATAAACTATCCATGTGCTAGAAATTGCATGCTCTATTTATATTTTTGCAGTGTCAATTATTCTTCAAAAATAGTAAATGTTTCTTGTTAATTGGTCCACGTCTTCTGAATAAAAAATTGTTAGGAAACTTGTAATTTTGATGAGCAATTAACCATGCTAAATTAAGGAAAGTCCAGTAACTAGTACTCTTAAGGTCCATAGGAATTTAGAATTTTAAGGACATTGTAAAAGAGGAACGTTTGCTGAAGACTTAGATTAGGTGCTAGATAAGTTATTTCTTTTGCGTATGATGTATTTTATTTTCTGAAAAGAAAATAACTTATTGATGCTTAGCTTATGATGTATCTTATTTTCTGAAAAGAAAATAACCTATTGAAGCATTTGCTGAAGATATACTTTGTTTATTACAAACAAATTATTGAAGCAAATAGAAACCGCTCAGAATCTTGAAGACTTTTGAAGATCTGAAGACTTGAAGAAATTTTAAGATCTGAAGACTAGAAGATTGCTGAAGACTGGTATCTACAAAGGCACGTGTTGCTCAGAAAGTGGAAAATTCAGCAACAGCATTGCATAAGTGAAAATCTGAAAGACATAGTAGGTTGTGCTTGCTGAAACTGAGACTAACCACTTGCTGATGGAACATATGTGACCTCTTGCTGAATGTACGTGAATTTGCGCTCCAATGTTACTGTTTGAATTCTATTCAAATGTGCATTTAATGCAAAGCTTACACACGAAGGACATGAAGACTAGAAGACAAACAAAGACGCTGCTGAAAGTACAAAAGCAAGATAGTGACATGTTAAGGAACAAAAGCCTTAGAATTCGAAATTCAAATGGCTCCTTACTTACACTATAAATAGAGGTCATCCGGCAAAGAGTTGAAGTGTGTCAACAACGTGATCAAACTCTCACTTGTGCTTAAAACTCACAAACCTTCAAACACTCTTACTGCCATTAATCCGTTCCAAAACTTAAAGCTTGAAAAAGCTTCTTGTGAAGAAGTAGAACAAACTTGGCTAAGAAATTAGTTAAGTGTTCTTTCTTTCAAACAAGAACAAGTCTTGACACCAGAAACAATCAAACTTGTTTACTGCAAAGTATTCCAAGTTGTGTTTCTTAGATTACTTGTTGTAACTGAATAAGTTATAATTAAGTTATCTCACCCCAAAACTCTCTAACTGAAAATACACCCTTTCAGGCGTGATATTCAGGGGGAACTTAATCGAGCATAGTTTTGCTGATTAAAAGTACCAAGTTTGGTGGAGAACAAGGTTGAGTTCTCTAGTTTAGGTTGGAGACAAAGCAAGTGTGCTTTGGTTTCTGTTGAATCGCTTTAGATAGGAGATTGTAAGGAACTTCAATCATATCTTAGTGGATTCAGTCCTAGAAAGGACGAAGTGGATTAGTTGAGAGATTACGCCACTCTCAGATACCACTATAAAAGTGTTTGTGTGATTTACTTACTGTATTTAGCTTTCAGCAAATCATATCTGTCTGTACACTGTCACTCACTTCACTTGCTGAAACCTTTACTTACTGAAAGAGCACTTATTGTATCAAAGACTTCCGCTCTCTGATTTTAAGTATCAGCAAACCAAGTTACTACAAAGTAACTTACGCTTGCTGAGAAAGTTAAGTATCAGCAAACTCATTACTGAAAAGTAATAAGTACTTGCTGAGAAAGTTTTAAACGACGAAAGTTTGAAAAGACTATTCACCCCCCCTCTAGTCTTTTCTTGTTGTTTAAAGGGACCAACAAAAATAAATCTAAAGCTACATGTTTCTTTATAAATAGTGAAATATACTTGTGTTGTTCATTGTATTTTTATGAAGATGTGTTTATGTCTCACTTGCAGGTACGGAAGAAATAAATTCTAACCTTTCTTCACGTGCTCCGTTTCAGCCACAATCACAATGATCAAATTCCAATGGGGGTACGAGCGATGGAGGCACACGACCAAAGTTTCGACCTATGAGTTAACTGTATAGATAGTATAAGTTTGTTCGTCTATAGTTCTTTTTTTTTTTTTTTTTTTTTTTTTTTTTTTTTTTTATTGTCTGAATTGGTTTTATTTTTAATGAGGTAAGTTTTCTCTAGTTGAAGTGTAAGGATTGTATTAAATAAGTAAAGATTTCTTTAACATGCATATTTCAGTGAATATAGTTCATTATATTATAGATTAATGTCATGGTAAGTATTATGCATTAGATTTATAAGGTTTTAGTATAATCCATTTAATTTTTAGATACCTTCACCATTTGGATTTTTATTGAAGTTGGTGATAGCTTTGCCTTTTTAGTGTTTCATATATATATATATATATATATATTTTGTTATTGTCTAAATGTTGATTTTATTTTTAATGGTACACCTATCAAAACATAGTGAAGTTTTCTTTATCTGAAGTGTAAGTTTTATATGAAATGAGTAAAGATTTCCATAACATGCATATTTCAGTGAATATAGTTCATTATATTATAAATTAATGTCATGATAAGTATTATCTATTAGATTTGTAAGGTTTTATTATAATCTATTCAATTTGTAGATACTTTACTAATGCATGTTATAGAAACTTTTACTCAGTTTCATACAAACCTTACATATCAACTACAGAAAACTTACCTCGTTATAAATTAAATCAACATTTACAGGTACATGTTGAAAGTTGACTTCAAAGATCAAACTGAATTGATCTCAGTCATTGCGTTCCAGGAATTTGCTGAGCAAATCCTAGGTTACTCTGCCAAAGAACTACATACCATAAAGAATGTTGAAGGAGGAAAAGATAGATTTTGTGAAATTTTGTTGGAGTCGCTTGGCAAGGAGATTTTACTTAAACTGAAAATCCAGAGCAATTGTTTAATAATCAACAACAAGTGAAGATAGTTGTTGTCAATGCAGAGACTGTTTAAGATTTTTGTGGAATTGCTTTAATGTTTCTGTTGAGTTTCCTACTTGTATAATGGTTATAGTTCATGTTTTGGTATCAAATGGTTTATGTTTTAATCTATTCATGTTTTAGCTCGTATCATTAATGTTTTTACTTTAATAATCTATGTTTTGATGTGTCCATGTTTAGTTGATAATAGTTCATGTTTTGGTGATTATAATTCATGTTTTCTGATTATATATGTGCTAGCTAGTTCATGTTATCACATTGTTTATCTAAACAGGACGTTATAATATGATGTTGTGGAAAAGCTGAAATCAAGTAAAAATGCAGAGCTCAGGGTTGACGAAGAAGATAGGCTTGAAGTTCTTGAAATTTGAGGCCCTGAAGGTCCGAAAGCGAAATTATAGAAAATAAGGTGTTGGCTTATGGAATTTGAAGATATTGGCTTTCCATTTCTGCGCCTTAACGAGCAAGATTCTCTATGAAGAAAAGTTTGCTTACAAGATGTTTGATAAAATTCCGCAATGAGCAGGAATCTCTATTAAGGGCTATGTTTGTTTATGGGACAATCTTAGCCTCTTGTTCTTAGGAATAATAGTTTACATTTATTGAAAAGTAGTTCATGTTACATAGAAATTTATCCATGATATGTAAAAATATAAACAAAAACAATTCATTTTTCATTCAAAACAGTTCATGATTTTGTGAAGTAAATGTATGAGGTTTATTCTGGAATGTTAAAGGTTTTGCTATTGGTTTTAATAGTTCCGATTATAATACCTAGTGTTCAAGTTTTACATACAATATATCAAAAGTTTTTCATATAATGCTTAAATTTTTTGATATTGTGGTTATAATAACACTTCAGTATCTCCTCCGATAAACGCTTAATTAGGGATTAGGGTTAGATGGGGTGCAGGATCGTAACCCTAAACCCTAATTAAGACCGCAGAATACGAATGTGGCTATATCAATTTTAAGGGGATTTTGGGCTCACCAATCCCCCATTTGATTTTAGAAAAATATAAATTTTAAAATATCTAATCAATATTGGTATCAACCGAATAGTACGTAACGCTCTAGTAAGTCCCGACAAACTCTTAATTAGGACTTAGAGTTGTTTTACGTTAATACATCCATGTTTAAGTTTTTAAATTGCAAACAATCTATAGAAGGTTTTATTTTTGTGAAGCAAATGTTTTTATTTTTATTTTTAATCTAGTGTGATAAAGGTTTCTGTATGTGATGATCAAGGTTTCATATTGGATGTTTAAGGTTTCTTCTTAAACGATTAAAGGTGTTGAAATATTGGTTGTAATATCTAAATATGTCCGAGGTCTCCAAATAATATATCTAAGCTTTCTTCTATAATGCTTAAAGGTTTTGATATGTTGGTTGTAATAACGCTTCAGTACTCCCGAGAAACGCTAAATTAGGGTTTAGGGTTTGAATGTGGTGCAGGGCTTTCCTAAACCCTAATTAAGACCATTATAATCGAATGGTGTTTTCATGCCTGAAGGGTTTTGGGGTTCACCATTTTATTTATGATTTTAGAAGACACATTATTATTTTTTAGTCCATGTTTGATACGAAATAGTATATGTTTTATATAAAATAGTTAGTAATCCATGATTTTGTAAAAAACTAAGTGATGTTTATGTTTTCACAACCGTCATGTTTAACTTTCATAAAAACAAACTTGATTTTATCTCAAAATCTCATAAAGATGTACATGTTTTCCTTTAAATTATTCATGTTATTGTTAGACATTAAAGAATATATGTAAACACCTCAAATCGTGTATAGATCAACTTTAACAATATCATGGAAACCTTAAACAACATATGAAGAAATATTGTTATTTGGATTCTTTCCATCCAAATTTTCTTCAACTAATGGGAGATGGAGTCACGTTTCTTTTTTCTTCTTGCTATTTGTTTGTCCTTCACATGAGCAGTCAAAGTATCTTTCCTTTAATGAACCATCATTCTTGGAGTGTCGTGTAGTGTAGAATTTCACACTAAAACCAAGCAAAGATGCATGATCATAGAGCTCTTCCCATGTTTTTGTTGAATACTCTATCAAACATCCACGTAACTGATGATCATCAACTAAAATCTCTCTTGTCTTGTTTCTGAAATATCTCCTGCATATGATTAAACATCTTGTATAGAAACCTTAAATATTTCGAAAGAAATCTTCAATAAATTTTATAGAAACCTTAAAAACTTTGCTACTCCGTTATATAGAAACCTTAAATATTCCAGAAGAAACATTCTATAAATTTATAGGAACATTGAAAACTGTGATATACTTTGTAGAAAATAAATGTTATTACATCCATATTAAAATGTTCACAAAAAACCTTACATTGAATGTATAGAAACCTTAAATTATTTATATGAAAACCTTAAACACCAACACATACATATTTTCTGATTCATCATAAGTGATATCATATAACGTCATTCATGTAAAAACATTTACTAATCATGCAAAATCATTAACTATTTGTGTGGGAAAACATGAATCCATATATGTCTACGATGCTTCAGAATTCACATAATAGAAATATGAACTATCTAACAGAAACAACTAACACATTACGTAAAATCATATACAAACAGAAACATAACCTTGTTGTTCTTCGTTGCTTCCATAAACACCAGAATTCGTTGCCTTCTCTGTTTGTTCTTCATATTAAACGACCTGAGTTGTCAATTGATCGATTTCACCCATGGCTTCAACCTAAAAAACACCAAATTTCAATTCAAAATCAGATCTCAACTAAATTTTGGAGAAAGACCCAGCTTATGAACTATTTTACTTGCTCGATTTGACGATATGAATCAATGGGTAGCTCAATCGAATTGAATTGATGTGTTTTCATGTTCGATTTCAATGGAATTTGAGTTCTATTTGCAGAGAAAAAGGATGAGAGAAACCCAGATCTGATTTTCACGTTAAGGTGTGTGTTTGTGTGTGTTTTTGTTTATAACCCGTTTTCTTATTTACCGGGCCAAAAGATCCGAGAATGGAGTAAGTTAACCCGCGAGTTTAGTAGTTTCCTTTGTCTCTCAGTTTGTCAATATATGGCGTCTCTCGCAAGACGGGCTCTAAACTATAATAATAAATCATTTAACAAAATTATATTATGAGAATATAGATTTGGTTAGCCGAGTTCATATGGATCTGGATTGCTAAACACTATATTGATTAGTTTGACTTTTAAGGGTTAAAAGTTAAAGTGCACCCTAGTTTTTTAATTTGGGCACATATGTACTCAACTTTAATTTTGACACTAATTTATCTAAACTTTACATATCTGAACTTTATAAAATTGTCGATTGTTATTATATTTTTCTTCAATTCCAAAATAGTTTTATTTTTAACTTAGAAAAGAAAGAATAATAAAAGTTAAGTTTTTAAATTTTTTTGGGAACTATTCCTAATTTCCAATGAACCGTAAATGATATTAATCGGATAATGGATGTTGTTAAGTATTATTTTTTAATTGAATAAATCAAATACGAGTATATGTGTGTAACACAAATAATAAATTCAGGTACATTAGTGCAAAAATAAGGTCGGGTACATATGTACCAAAATTTATTAAGTTTAAGTTATTTTATCTTTTATCCCGAATTCCAACTTCTAATGTAATGGTTGTAAAGTGGCTATCTAAATACCTTACTCCTACCCTACTCCTCACTACTCCTTTAGGATGTGTTTGTAATAGTTTGAACTTAAAATAAGTAAATTAATTTAAGGAGAAGTTGGTAAAGTTGGACATAGGAATTTGACAGATGTTTGTAAAAACAATTTAAAAAGTTAGAGAAATTGTAGAAGTATAGTGTTTGCAAACTCAACGTTTTGACAAAACAACTAAAATCCAAATTAATTTAAGGATAAGAAGCTACTTAAGAAGGTCCAACTCAATTTCTCCCCTCCAGCTGTAGCTTATTCAGTTTATAAGTTGTTGCAAACACTCAGAAATAAGTTTCTACTTAGAATAAGTGATAATCTAAATAAGTTAAGCTGTAGAATCCATGACCTCTCCTATATTACGGCTCTGTTTAGCAAAACTAGCTGATAAGCTAGCTGGAGCTGATAGCTGATAAGCTAAATGGTAGCTGATAAGGCAGCTGATAAACTGACTGATACGTTAGCTGATAAGCTAGCTAATTTTAGTATACGTGTTTAGCGAATGAGCTGATAAGCTAACTGATTTTGGTTTACATGTGCAGCGAATGAGCTTATAAGCTAATTGATAAAATGACATAAAAGGGCATTCATATTATATTGTTATATTCTTCATTCACTTTTCATATTTAATAATAAAATTAATAATAATAAATATAATAATAATAATAATAATAATAATAATTATTATTATTATTATTATTATTATTATTATTATTATTATTATTATTATTATTTATAACATAAAAAAATAGTAATATATTTATGTCTAAACTATCAATCAAATAATTTCTTTTCAAGTTATGAACATGTATATGACATCAAATATTGTATTATTCTTTATCAGTGTTATTAGTTGTATTTAAAATAATAATAATAATGATAATAATGTTGGTGTTAAAATATGTCCAGTCCATATTTACGAACTGGAGCGGCCTACGAGCGCGAACAAGCACCAAGGATATCCCTCCGGGTCTTCAAGGATGTCCCTCGGGGACACCAAGGATATCCCTCCGGGTCTCCAATGATGTCCCTCAGGAGCACCAAGGATATCCCTCAGGGTCTCCGAGGATGTCCCTCCGGAGCACCAAGGATATCCCTTCGGGTCACCAAGGATGTCCCCCGGAGGCTCTAAAGGTCGTCCCTCAAGGGGCTCGACCACACTTCCAGGTATGTCACCTGAGTGTGGCTCGACCAGCATGTCCCGACTAGCTTCAAGAGGCCGACCCTGAAGATGGTTCACTAAGGATAAGGCTGACTAAGAGTGGGGCTCGAGGAGCATCCCTAGGGCTCGACCACCATAGGTGGGTAGACCGAGGAGGACCTTACGTCAAGGTATCACCCTCCAAAGGAGAACAGACAGAGCACTACTTGGACCATGGAAACCTGAGGAATGCATGAGGACTCAGGTCGACCACCCCTGGTCGGTCCCTAGGGGCCCGCCTTCTAGAATATTTCATGAGACCTGAAAAGTCAATAATGCCCTCCAAACCCTAGACCGGATGTTTGGGCCAAAGCCCATGGACCTTCTTAATGGGCTTGGACCAAAGGAGGATTCCATCTCAGCCAGACACATGTCACAATCCTACCCATAGTGACAAGACAATACAAGGAGTATATAAGGAGACCTCACTCCATCATTTAAAGGAAATCAACAATCTCCAACTCTCCATCAATATTTCTCTCACTAGGGAAGCCTACAACTCCCTACACGTAAAGTCGTCCCTCCGGTCTGATCCTCGACAGACCGGGCACGAGGCACTAACCCCCCCCCCCCTCATCTAGTCTATTTCAGGTACCAGGAAGTCACGAGGAGGTTACCTAGAAGTCAAAGTAACATCCTTCAACAGTCGAAGTATCTTCCTTTGAGAAGACTCAAGTGACATTCCTTCGATCGAGAAGACCAAAGGAACACCCTTGGATAAAGGTCCTAGTAGTTTCCTTTGACGGTTTAGTACGATTTAGAGAGAGCACAAATTACCCTTCAACAAATAATAATAATAATATTAATAATAATAATTATTATTATTTTAACATATAAATAATAATATATTTATGTCTAAACTATTGATTAAATAATCCGTTATTATTATTATTATTATTATTATTATTATTATTATTATTATTATTATTATTATTATTATTATTATTATTATTATTAGTATAATTGGAATATGAAAGATGATAAGCTAGCTTATTAAAAAGATAAGCTTAACTTTATTAGCTTAAAAAATAAGGTAGCTTAAAAAATAAAGTAGCTGATAAGTTAGCTGTTACGTGAACGCGAGCTTATAAGCTTCTGGACGTTATAAGCTAGATGATAAGCTAACACTAAACAGAGGCTACTTGAGCATTCTTACCACCAGATCACCTTATGTACCAGTACCAGTTGTGGCTTATGTGTAATTTCAAATGAACCTGGAAATTTTTTTATTTTAAAAAAATCATAAATTTGAAAAAGAATCAAAGATTTCATTAATATTAAATTAATTAGAAAACATTAATTTGTAAGACATCTCACTTATTGTACCATGAATTTGTAATTATCTTTTACCTTTACCTTTGCTTTTTATATATTGTTCTTTGCCATTTAATAAAATGGAGATCCAACTCATTAAACAAATAGGTTACTTATTCAATCTAAGGAAAAGACCATGAGTCTTCAACCTTGTATAAATAACACATTCATACCCTAAAGTTTCTGAATATAATTTTATTAAATATTTTATTATTATAATTTAAAAATTATCCTAAATTATACATATTCAATCTGAATCTAAATTTTCTGAATATAATTTTATTAAATATTTAATTTTATTAAATATTTTATTATTGTATAAAATTTGAAACATGTTGATAAAAAAGATAAAACATAATTATCCTTTACCTTTGCTTTATATATTGTTCTTTGCCATTTAATGAAGTGAAGATCAAACTTATTAAATGAATAAGTTACATTTTGAATGTAAGGAAAAGACCAAGAGTTTTCAACCTTGCATAAATAACACATACATACACGTTGAATCCATCAATCTAATCTAATCCTCTGATCTCCCACAACAATGGCAACAAATCCATTGAATTCTACAATCCAGTCACTTCATATGATCCTTCTTGTTCTCACTTTCCTAGTACCCATAACACAATCCTCCAAAGATATTTCACTTTCATTTATTCAGTCTGGCAGTAACGCTCTCAATATCTTTGATTACAGTCGCTTGTCCATATCTAAGGCTCAAGATTTCCTACCTCTTGTCAACAAACATCTTGAATCATCCAAAAACTTATCTTTTACATCCACTCAAGCACTCCAAGATTGCAAACTCCTCACGGAGAGCAGCATTGATTACTTAACAACCTGCAAAGAAATCATCATCCAGATGAGGAAAGGCGAAGCCGAACAGGTTCAAACCCTCCTAAGTGCTGTCCTAACGAATATTGAAACGTGCATTGATGGCCTCCGAGACACAAATTTATCTTGGAACAGCATAATGACAACACTGTCGAACGACCTTAATTTCTTCAGTGGCTTGTTATCTCTGTTCACAAAAAGGTGGATTGTGCCAAAGCCAAAAAACGTGCCGCACATTCAGAACTTTGCAATGTCAGAGCAGCTTCGGCAGGGGAAGCTAAACTTGAAAATGTCCAAAAGAAACGAGGCAATTTACAGATACGCGACAGGATCAGGTGAGCTGGTGGAGGATCCTGATAACAAGGGCAGTCAGGTTCTTATTAATGATATTGTGGTTGTTGATCAGAATGGGAAAGGGAATTTCACAACGATAAATGATGCCGTAGATGCTGCACCTTGTAAGAATAACGGGAGTAATGGCTATTTTCTCATATACGTTAAAGCCGGTGTATATGAAGAGTATGTTTACATTCACAAGAAGAAGAAATACTTGATGATGATTGGCAATGGGATTAACCAAACTGTTGTTACCGGGAATCATAACTACGTGGATGGATGGACTACATTCGGTTCAGCTACTTTCAGTAAGGCTCTGTTGTCTTCATTTCAAAATTGATTATTTTAAGTTCAGATCAGTTCAGTTGCATTAAGTTCATTTTAGTTCAAATTTGTCTAATAGTAATTTGTACTACAAATAAGCTCGGTTCATATCAGTTCAGTTCAGTTTTGTTCAGACGAAGAGAACGTAACAGAGCCTAAGTCTCTTCGTAGATTAATACAGTTAATGTATATTTTAAGTTTGTGGCAAATGTGTAACAACTAACAAGTCTTGGTGTGAAGCGCAGTTGTTACGGGAGAGGGTTTTGTGGCGATAAACATGACATTTCGCAACACAGCAGGGCCAGCCAAGCACCAAGCAGTAGCTGTTCGTAATGATGCCAACGTCTCTACATTCTACAGATGCAGTTTCGAAGGGTACCAAGATACCCTATACGTGCATTCGCTTAAACAATTCTACAAAGAATGTGACATCTATGGTACAGTGGACTTCATTTGTGGGAACGCGGAAGTACTTTTCCAGAACTGCAATTTGTACCCACGTCTACCCTTGTCGAAACAGTTTAATGCCATTACTGCACAAAGCAGAAAGTATGCAGACCAAAACACTGGTATATTAATCTATAACTGCACGATTAGACCTGCTGATGATTTGGCCAGGGGTAACATCACAGCGATCCATACTTACCTTGGTCGGCCGTGGAAAGAGTACTCGAGGACAGTATATATGTACTCTTCTATGGATAGTTTTGTCAATCCGGAAGGTTGGAGGATATGGTCAAAGGATTTCGCGCTAAATACACTGTATTACGCAGAGTTCAATAATTCAGGGCCTGGATCGAATACCACTTCGAGAGTAACATGGCCCGGGTTTCACATTCTCAATGCCACCGAAGCTGCTATGTTTTCTGTTGATGCGTTTTTAAATGGAGATAGATGGATGCCCCATATGGGTTTGTCGTAGAAGTATATATCCAACCTTTTTTAGATGCTAAGAGAGTGCGACCCTCATGTGGATCTTAAGTTCTCTATTCGAAGGTGTCCCAGTAATTTAATCTGTTATTAGTCAAAACGAACGAGTATCTACATACAAACTTTGTCAAACAATAGCATAGTTTATTGTCGTAGAAGTATCCTTATAATACTTTGATCGTCTAAAAGAGTAAATTGTTGTAACCTTGTTTAGATTTTTGATGAGGATATATACTCAATCCGGTTGTAAAACATGGCAATTTGTGACCGATCCTTAGATTTGGTTCAATCTGATTAAAAAATGTTTTACCAGAAAATTACATAAAACAATCATTCTATAGCACCTAATTGCTAAAACAATCACTTTAAAAAACCTCTTACAAAAAAGGTCATTCTATTTTTTGGTGCCCTAAAATCTAATCAAGTACTCTCCAAAATCTCACTAAATTGGATATGGACTCCATTTTTCTCGCTCAAATGGATTTTGTAGGTGTTTTTGACATCCATTAGTGTTAATTAATTACTAACTAATTAAATTTTACTATTTTTTTCTAACAAATTAATATTTATATACAGAAACTAATGAAACTAGCATTTGTGTTGCTGAAAACTAATGAAACTAGCATCTGTGTTGTTGAATCTAATGAAAATAGCATTTTTGTGTTCACTTGTGATGCCGAAACATATGAAATTAGCATTCGTGTTTGTCGAAACTAATGAAACTAGCATTTTTTTGGCTGAAACTAACACTTATGATGCTTAAACTAATGAAAATAGCATTTAGTCGTTGAAACTAGCATTTAGTTGTTTGAAACTAGCATTTGTGTTGCTGAAACTGATGAAAATAGCATTTTTGTTGCTGAAACTAGCACTTATGATACTGAAACTAATGAAAATAACATTTTTGTTGTCAAAACTAATGAAAATAACATTTTATCATGCTGAAACTAGCATTAATAGTTAGTTTCAACTAGTTTCAACCAGTTAATGAAACTAGCTTTTGTTTGAAACTAGTTTTTTTTCTAATACTAACTTCTGAAACTAGCTTTTATGTGTTGAAACTAATCTGAACTATTTTTTTTAGTTAAAATAATGATTTATATTTTTATAATTATAGTTTCCATATTTTTTAATTTTTTTTAGTTTAGCATAAATAAGTTTTAGAGTTAAATTTAATCATTTTATAAAATTAAAAACTAATTTTAGAGGTTAATTTTAGGGAAAATATAGAATTAACAGTTAGTTTCAACTTTTTCCAGTCATTTTTAGCTAGTTTCAGTCATTTTTTGCTAGTTTCAGCTAGTTTCGGTGGCTGAAACTAGCTTCCGGATTTCAAAATACTTATTAAATCTACTGTAGCGAGTTTTTGAAATCCGAATCTACTGTAGCGAACTTTTTGTAATTGTTTTTTGAAGGTGACTGTTTTTGCAATTAATGTTGTATAGTGGTTTATATATGTATTTTTCCCATGTTTTACTTGGTTGGGTCCTATTCTGGCTGGACCCAACACAAAAAGGCCATATAATTTTAGAATTTGGTATATATATTAAAGTAATATAATAAGCCCATTGATTCAATCAATTGATTACCTAGCAATCAATTTTAATCCGTTGATCTTGCTTATCCAATTTTAATCTGGTGCGTATATGTGTCATTAGTTAATTAAAAGATGTAGGGTTCGAATCCTGTTGGCGTGATTTTTCTCCATTATTTTTATTATTATTTTTATTGAAGGTGTTTGGTTCGAATCTTGTTGGTGTGATTTTTCTCTATTATTTGTATCATTATTTTAGTTGAAGGTGTTGGGTTCGAATCTTATTGACGTAATTTTTTTCTTTTTTCTTTATTTTCTTCTTAAATTTTTATTTTTTAACATAAAGTTGTATGACGTATTATACTTAATTTTAAAATATAACCATGATATGTTCTTATAAAAAAAAAGACATACTTTCTCCGTCCAATAATAAATGTAACACTTGATTTTGTTGACTTTTTCGATGATCATTTTGACCTTAAATTATTCTTAAATCATACGATAAAAATAACTAAAAACATCATATTATGAAACTAGAATGTTTATATGAAGCACTTGACAATATATTCAGCTGATGAGAAATACCAATTAACATGCGAAAAAGATGCATTGCAGATTTTGAAGTTGAATGTTTCCAAAGTTTAGAGATGTATCTGATGGTTCTTAACTCATCGGAAGAATACTTTTTGTATGTGTAATATAGTTCAATTTAAAACTATTAATTGCATAACTACAAAAACTATATACATTTATAGCACACCATTTATATTAAGTTTAATTACTCAATTAATTATTTTTTTATTACGTTTGAAGTCATTACGTGAAATTATATCCATTTATTTCAATATATTATTTAATAAAATAATAATGTTTACAAGATTACGCTTGCTCAACCGGTTGGTATCGCGCCCCGAAGATATTTGGTACCAGTTTTCTTCTGTTTTCCTTTTCGAGAGTTGAAACCTAAATTGAAATCAATTTATTTTAATCTAGAAATTATCTGTTTCAGTTTTCCGCAATGGTTGAAACCCTATATTAAATCGATTCAGTTTTCTTATTAGTTCCTTGCAGGTAACTGTCTAACTGATACCACAAGATTACGAAACATGGAGGATGATCAAGAGATTCAGAAACTCCGAGACTATACCAAAGAAGATGAAAGATCTTGCCGCAGTCATAACCTTATGATTGGGATTCACTTGACTCAACGTCTGGAATTGGCACGTGGGATGTGACCCCGATAGTTACTAGGCGCAATAGATGGGATGAGGCTCCTACTCCTGGTGGTTTACCACTATGAAGCATGGGGATTATCAGCAATTTGGTTTACTGCTGAATGAAGAACATCAAGGCAAGTTGGTATCTCCGGTTGTCCAGCATAGTCCATGATGAGGGCAAAATCCGTTCAAGGGACTACCCTACCATCTACTTGTACTTCACTCGGAATTGTCTTGTATAGCTTGGTGTTAGCTCCGGTACCTAAAGTGAATAAGAGGGAGAGGAAAGATAAGGGGTGGGACCGGATGGAGCGGTTTACCTTAGTTAAACCGCCGCCAATTCAATGTATAGGGAAATGGGAGACATCATTGTAGAGAGAATATTAACGTGTGTGCGTGTATAGTAAATGCGGGTATATATATAGAGGATACGTGATGGTCCCCTTGGAAGAGACCGTCCTTTCTTTGTCAGTTATAAAGATCGGCTTGGGGTCGTATGACCTAGCGATATCCGTTCGAGGGTACCTTGCCTCTTCGACCCCTCTCTTGGTATAAGTTCCATTGTAGGTATATAGCTTCGAGGGACGATGATCCGAACCGGGCCTATAAACCCCATATCATGAGTCCCCGAGATTTTGATAGACTTATTTCGAGAAGCCTATCGAAATCTTTGAAAGCGAGATTTCTCCGATCTATTTTCCTTTTAGTTCCATTGGTTTGGGGGAATCCAATAAGGCGGGAACCAATTTAACTCCATTAATTGAACCGTTTCGTCTCTCTGACTCCCACGTGTCATGTTTGATTGGCCTCCGTTTTCGCCACGCGTTGAGTAACTCGAGACACATTAAAGGGGGGGAGGGTAAAAGTAAATAAAAGACTTTTACCCTTCTTTTCTTTCTCACTTCTTCTTCTTTCCCTTTATTCCTTGGCATCTCGTTTTTCTTTTCTTTCCGGCGTCCTTATACCGCGGTCTGCTTCATCGGTTTTCCCCGGACTTCAATCGTTTGTTCGCCGTTAATTCTCAGGTATGCTTCGTTTTTTCACTTTTCTTGCCGAATTGTTGAGTCTTTTCGCATTTGTCTTCGTTTTATAAATTTCAAGGATTCTTCTGCTCCTCTTGTTCATATGCGGTTCTTGTGAATTGTTGCTCTTTCCTTTCTTTTAAACGCCGTTGAATGTGATTTTAACCTCCTAAGTTTGTTGTTTTGCTTGTTTCTTCTTTTCTATGCTGTCACTCTGTTCCTCTCCCGTGTTTTGCCGCCGCGAATTGTCCGTTTCATGCTTTGATCTTTAAAATTTTTTTTCAATGTTTAAATGGAGCTTTTTAGAAACAATTGGTCTCTGTTTGTGTTTGAAGTGTTATTTCTTCTTGTGTTTTAGTTCCCTCGAAATAGACTTATTTTGTTGGTTCCGGGTTGGGGTTTCTACTGAATTTGTTTCTTTCGTATTTGGTAGTGTTTATCCGAGTATGTCGAAACGAATTGTTGACCAACCCGGTGCCGGTGAAAGTCCGAATTATTCAAATTCTTTTAGCGTACATAGGGCCTCTCCCCCCTTAGGTAGAGATACTGAGCCATCGTTCCCCTATGATTCGTGGGAGTTTTTAACTTCGAATCAGGTTTTCGAGGGTAGACCCGTACCGGCTCTTAAACTTCCTGCTGCACAGGCTCATCCGTGTCTCTCCACCCGAGTACTACGGCGCAAAAGGAAGATGGAAAATATGCTCGACGATGGCCAAATTGCTATTGACGGTCAAGTCGCGATTCCTGCTGCCGGGGTCGAACTGGAGGTGGTTCCTACAGAGGAGAACCTTGATAAAAAACTGTCAACAGATACTTGTACTCTGAAGGCCAAAGATCTCGAGGGTATTCATTACAAATATGGTATCCCGGCCGATTATGAGATCATCCTTCCGGGGCCGGAGGACAAAATGTATTGTCCACCTTCCGATTGTGTGGCTCTCACCCTGCAAGCCCTCGAACATGGCTTCAGATTCCCGATAAGTGCCAGCATCTCTCGAATTTTAACCACCCTTAAGCTTTGTCCGACACAGCTACTTCCCAATGCTGTGGGTTATTTAATTTGTTTTTGTGTTTGGTGTGAGTCCCTAGGTCGTAGGGTTACACCCTCGAATTTCCTACACTTCTTCAGCATTAACATCAGCTCCGACGGAGGATGCTTCTTCTACTTTTCACCCCTCAAGAACTATGAAATATTTACCAAATTTCAGTCCTCTCATGGGTCAGGGTACAAGAGACGTTTTATCTTTGTACGCTTTCCTCGAAATGAGAACGGGAGTCCCGGGGTAGTTCCTACCCCTCGTATTTGGAGGCGTCCCGGTGACGTTCCTTGTATAAATGCGGGGGATCGAAGTGAGTCTTGGAATGTGTATAAAAGTTTACCCCTTGAAAAGCGGATCAACCCGTATAGTCTCCTGGTCGAACCGATCCTCTTCCTCGGGAAGGTCTCGAGTGTAGAGCCAGGGGCTACGGTGATCCGTGACTTGGGTAAGTCAATTTGTTTTTTTTTTTTTTATTTCGATAGTTGATACGTGTATATTATCTTTCCTTTGGTACTAACTCCTAAATGGTGTTTCGATGCAGTTTATTGGATGAAGCTATCGGCAGAGTTTCTTGCTCGACGGGCTCTCGAAAAGAAGTTGAAGGCCTCCCAGCCTTCGAAGTATACTGAGGAGAGGCCCCATGATGCCTCCAAAATCATCAATCCTTCGGATTTCCCGGCCATAACTCCCTCTGTCGGAGGAGCTCCTCCACCCGAGCAAGCTTCTGGCTCTGGGCTTATTGGCGTCGGTCCTCAAATCTCTCAGCCCCCTCGTCCCTCACCCGCTCGAAACGTGGAAGGGTCGGGGGATTCGCATCAGTCAGGACAACGCCCTCCCCGAGTCCTCGAACTGGGGACAACGTCGGCTTCGGGGAACCGGAGTAAAAGGGCTCGCCCCGACGATGTTATTGAGCTAAGTTCTCCGGGGGCTTCGAGGGAGATGACTATAGCCCCGTTTCCATCAATGGGAGGTGATCATGATGTTTCTTTCCTCAAGGGTAATGCTCATACTGCTCTCGGTTGGAGAGATCTTCTGTCGTCGAAGGTTGACCAAATCGATCTTGATCGCTTGTCGGACCTTGAGATCAAGCAAAAGGAAGCTCTGTTGCAAATGCAAGTAAGTTATTCTTCCCTCTAATTTTCTAATTTGTACTTACGAAACATTCCTAACTTCTTTTCTTTTTCGTTTCAGTTGATGACCGTGGCTCGAAATATAGGGAGTCGTTTGGAGAAAAAATCTTCACTGTCTGGGAGTCTCGAAGAGAAGTATCGGGAGGAGAAACAACACCGTCGTAAACTCCAGGAGAAGTTGGCAGGTAAAAACGGGGAAGTGGAGAAACTCTCGAAAGCTTTGTCTCAGGCTCAAGACACCGTTTCGGCCCATGCAGTGGCTTTGAAAAAATTTGAAGATGTGAAAACCTTGCTAGAAGAGGAAGTTGAGCAACTGAAAAAGGAGAGAAATGGCTTCGAATCGGCCTTGCGCAAGACTAGAGAAGAGCTAGCCCGGAAGGGGAAATTCATGAGGGTCGATGCCGTTCGAGACTTCCTGGGGTCGCAATCCTGCGAGTATTTGGTGAGCAAGAGGTTGGCTGACAAAGCTGTTGAGACTAAGGACAAGATTTTGGCCCAGCTCAAATTTCGTGGCCATCTTCCTTCGAGCTTTGATGAAGAAAAAGAGATTGACCTTTTCAAGGATGGCAATTTCGAGACGCCTGTGGAAACTGTGGATGCTGCCGGAGGGGCTCCTCAACTAACCCCCGAAGAGTGCTTCGAAGCTCTCGAGAAAGAGGAGTTCTTTTCGATTGCTCATCCGGATGAAGCCCCCGCTACACAAAGTTCGCCCACTGTTCCTTCGTTCGTTCCTCCCTTGTGCGAGCTTGGGAATTTAGACCTGCTTTCTGCTGGCATTACCTTAGGTGACCTATCTTACAGAGATTTTGGTTCACTGGTGAGCTGGCTTAGCTTGAGAGGCGACGAAGAAGACACAGCTCGAAGTGGGCAGATTCCCCAGCAATCGAAAGTTGCCAGAGTCAACTCCTCCCGCTCGAAACCACGGATCAACCCCAGGACCTTGAAGATTGACGTACTTGGAGATTTCGAAGGCCCGGTATGCCGGGTGGCTTTGTATTTTGTTAAGACATTTTTAATTTGCTTAACTTTTTTGCTTTCGAACAAATATTATTTTGAGGTGTAGGTAACCCCGATTGGATTTGTTATGGCCAACTTCGAGGGTTTGATCCCGATTGGTTTCGTTATGGCCAACTGATTAACAGCTTCCGTTGGCATATCGAATCCTTTTTGTGAAGTGTTCGACTGTAGTATGTCGAGTTCGAACGACATTGACTTGCATATTTTTTGTTATATATGCTTTCTATGTATTTATCGGCTTCCCTTGATTTTTGAGGTTGATGTGATTTTTAGGTTTGATTTTCCTATTTTTGTCAAAGTGATGTTATTTATTCGACCTTTAGTACTATCTCTTCCGTCGAAGGAGATGTCTGTCGATAATTTGTTTTGTTTCGAGCGTGTATCTAGACAGGGTATAAACCGTCGAATATCCCTGTTAAATCACTAACCCTCATCTCGATAAGTTTATTCGAGGTAATCGGTATATTCGAAAGGAAGTTCTTCCGTTGAAGGGGGCTTCCTTTGAACAACTTTCATTGGTTGCTTCTGTTTTTCTTAATGACCCATTCGTCAGTGGATCTATCGAAAGGAAAAGAAAAAGACGTATTGATAGAGAACCCGTGGGTTCGTTCATTTTGAAATGGCAAGTGCCTAAATAGCGACCCTCGAAGGGTGGCTTACAAAATGTAGATTATTCCCTGTTCAGTGACGACCCTTTTGAGGTGGTTTGTTCGAGGGAAATTTGGAAATTACTACCCTGTTTCCAGTGACGACCCTTTGGGGTGGTATGTTCGAGGGCTTACAAAAACTACCCCTTGTCAATGCACCTTTATGAGGTGGTTTTGGGGGTTTTTTGAATAACAAAAGAAATGGTTCTTGTTCTACTACGAGTAGTATCTTCTTAAACACTTGATGTTCCACGGTCTTAGCAAAGCACGTCCTTCCAAGTCTTCGAGCCTATAAGACCCATTCGAGAGTGCTTCCGTCACTCGAAAGGGACCTTTCCATGGCTCCTGTAACTTCCCCACTTTTTCCAATATGTCGGCTTTTCTTAGGACCAGGTCTCCGACGTTTAGATCGCGCTTCACTAGATTCTTGTTGTAAGCCTTTGTCATCATGGCTTGGTACCTTAGGATTCGGATCCTAGTGTCTTCTCGCTTAGCGTCAAGCAAGTCCAAGTCAAGGGCTCTTGCCTCGTCATTTTTTGCCGGGTCGTACTCTCGAACTCTGAATGTTTCGACCGCAATTTCGCATGGGATGACAGCCTCGGACCCGTAAACCATGCAAAAAGGTGTTTCTTGAGTAGCCGTTCTCTGTGTGGTTCGATAGGCCCAAAGGACTCCATGAAGTTCATCCGCCCAATCGGACTTCGACTGGCCTAAACGTTTCTCGAGGTTGTGGATTATTGTTCGGTTGGTTACCTCCGTCATTTCATTGGCCTGAGGATGTCCCACGGACGTAAAACATTGTTTGATCCCTAGTTCCGCACACCAGGCTCGTACTTTCTTTCCTGTGAACTGTGTTCCATTATCCGAGGTTATGATTCGAGGGAGGCCGAATCGGCAGATGATGTTTCTCCATATAAAGTTTTGGACTACTTCCTCAGTAATTCGGCTAACAGCTTCTGCCTCCACCCATTTGGAGAAGTATTCTACGGCGACAATTAGGAACTTCTTTTGCTTGCTAGACGTGGGTAACTTTCCCACGATGTCTATTCCCCAAACGATCGAACGGGCATGAAATTGGTATGGGAAGCATTGGTTCTCCCGGAGCTTTGGTGTTTCTTGCAAATCTCTAACATTCATCGCACTTCTTGAATCTGGCTTTCGAGTCTTTGATTATTCGAGGCCAATAAAAGCCTTGCCGTCGAATTTTCTGAGCCAAGGCTCTTCCCCCAGAATGATTTCCGCAACTGCCCGCGTGAACTTCCTCTAAAACCATTCGAGCTTCCTCCGTACTGACACACTTTAAATGTGGGCCATCGAATGATCTTTTTGAAAGATTCGAACCATCCCAAACAAAATATTGTGCCCTTCGTCGAAGTCTTCTTGCCACGGCTTTATCCAAAGGGACGATTCCCTGTTTGTAAAGCTTGATGTCCGATAGCCAATCTTGGTCCTTGTCAATTGCTTTTACTTCATACCCTCGTTCGTCGGACTGCAAAATAAAGTTATTTTGAGCAAAATGGCTTGGTAAAGAAAGGTTTTCGATGGTTGGTTCGATTTCTATCGAAAGGGTGGTTCGATAGTGTACCTCTTGAATTAACCATTTGTGGTTATCCTTAAGGATTTGAACCTCGGATTCTGGCTCTCCTTGGGGCTGCAAAATAAATTTGAGCAAAAATGATTTGGTAAAAATGTGTTTTCGAATAACGGGTTCGAGTGTTGTTGGAAAGGTCTTTCGACACTACCTTTTGGTTTGAACTACCGTTGTGATTACCATCATTGGTTTTTGCTTCGAGTTCCTGCCTTCCTTGGAGCTGCAAAAATTGTATGAGCAAAATGGTTCGATGATACTGTTTTTTCGATGAGTTTGGTCGAAAATGATTCGAAAGTATACCTTTTGGTTTGATGCACTTTGATGGCTATTGCCAATGGCATGTGCTTCGAGATCTCGTTGTCTTTTGAGTTTATCCCCAATGGTGGGCCGTTGGGCAGTCATTAAGGTGATTTGGCGAGTAGTTATTGTTTGAGAAGAACTTCCAAATCGTGCCAGTCCATCTGCTATCTTGTTGAGGGTTCGGGGGATCTGGGATATTTCGACACTTTCGAATTTGGACACCATCTTTCTCAACTCGGCCAAGTAGAGTTTCATTGGTTCTTCCTTAGCTTCAAAAGTCCCAATGTGCTGTTGGGCTACGAGTTGGGAGTCCGTTCGTAAATGTACGTGTCGCGCTCCTCCTTCGAAAGAAAGCTTGAGACCTAAGAGGACGGCTTCATACTCCGCTTCATTGTTTGTTGTTGGGAAAGCAAGTCTAATGGCAAAATCGATTTCGACACCGGTGGGGTCTGTCATATGAACACCTACTCCTCCTTGCCCTCGCGTCGAAGAACCATCTACGTAAATTTCCCACCTTGGTTCGAGGTTTTCTCCTTTGAGAGACTCTTCGAGGGTGAAAATATGACATAGCTCTTCGGCTCCTCCAAGGAAAAAATCTGCTACCACTTGCGCTTGTTTCGACCGCGGGGATTGAAATTCAATTGAATACTCCATGAGTTCGATCGACCATCTGACTAACCTCCCTGATAAGTCGGGTTTCCCGAGAATTCTCTTGAGGGGCTGAGAAGTGAGAACTACCACTTCATGTGACTGGAAGTAGGGGCGAAGACGCCTTGCCGCCAGGACTACACTGTAAGCCAACTTTTCGATGTCTAAATAGTTGATTTCGGCTTTGGTGAGCACCTTGCTTAGGTAGTAAATGGGTTGGTGTAAATTGTTGTCTATTCTGACCAATACCGAACTCACCACCTCCTTCGAAATTGCAACATGGAGATACAAAATGTCCCCTTCTCTAGGTTTCGACAATAGAGGGGGTTTGGCTAAGTACTCCTTCAAGTTGCTCAATGCCTCCTCGCTTGAGGGATTCTACTCGAAATTTTTGCTATTTCTGAGGACTTTGAAGAAAGGCAGGCTCTTTTCTCCGGATCTTGATATGAACCGGCTAAGTGCTATGATTCTCCCCACCAACTTTTGAACCTCATTAATGTTGTTTGGGCTAGGAAAATCTAGCAGGGCTCTGATTTTGTCTGGGTTAGCCTCAATTCCTCTCTGTGTCACCATGTAACCTAGAAACTTGCCTCCTCTAACTCCGAAAGTGCACTTAGCTGGGTTCAACTTCATTCCGTAACTTCGAAGGATGTCGAAGCATTTTTCCAGATTTCGAACATGGTCTTTGGCTTCGAGGCTCTTCACCAACATATCATCCACGTAGACTTCCATGGTTTTACCTATCTCGGCTTCGAACATCATGTTTACAAGACGTTGGTAAGTTGCTCCCGCGTTTCGTAGTCCAAAGGGCATGGCTCGAAACGAGAAGACCCCCGAATGAGTTATGAACGCCGTCTTATCCACGTCCTCTCGAGCCATCGGGACCTGGTGATTACCTTGAAATGCATCCATGAAGCTTAACCTTTCGGCCCCTGCTGTCGAATCGACAAGTTGGTCAATACGAGGCAACGGGTAAGGATCTCGGGGACAGCATTTGTTCAAATCCGTGAAATCATTACACATCCTCCACTTCCCTTTACCCTTGCTGACCAAAACCACGTTGCAAAGCCAGTTCGAAAATTGAGTGGGTCGAATGTGACCGGCCTTGAGAAGTTTTAAGACCTCTTCGTCTATTATCAAATTCTTCTCTCGGCTGAAGTTCCTTTGCTTTTGACTAACTGGTTTAGCCTTGGGGTCAACATTGAGTTTGTGGACCATGATGTGAGGGCTAATTCCACGAAGGTCACTGGTTCCCCAAGCAAAAACGTCCGAATTCTTCCTTAGGAACATCGAAAGTGCTAATTCGAGTTCTTCTGGTAAATCCGCGGCTATCTTTGTAATTCGAGTCTCATCATGTTCGTCCAGAGATAGATTTTTCACCTCCGAACAGGGGGCCAAACGCTCATCATCGTTAGACCCAATTGGGAAATCAAATAACTCGTTATCTACGACCATGCATTGTTTCTTCGATGCTGGGACCTCCTGGACTTCTGCTTCTTGGATTAAGGTTCTCTTATATGGTATGGTGGAGGCGCAATAACATTCCCAAGCCTCCTTGGGGTCCCCTCGAACTTCGCCTACTCCCGCCTCTGTCGGGAACTTCAATTTCAAGTTGTATGTTGATGCTACGGCTTGAAATTGATTTAGTCCTGGTCGTCCGAAGAGAACGTTGTATCCCATGGGAGCATCGATGACCACGTACTGACATTGCTGCGTAACCCTCGAAGGATGTGTTTCGAGGGATGTTAAGAGCCAGATTGTGCCAAGTGGTTTGACTACTGCTCCCCCGAAACCAGACAATTCCGTCGCAACGCTTGTCATACCTCGACCTTCGATCTTCATCTTCTTTAGAGTGGAGGTAGTTATGATATTAACGGAACTACCCGTGTCCACCAAAACTTTCTTTACCGGGAAACCTGAGATGACTATCGAGACGACTAGCGGGAAATTGGGGTCTTGATTCCGCGTAGTCTCTGGTGAGGGAATATCCGTGTGATCTAAAATCAGGGCGTGATTTTGGACTTCGACACTCCCGACATTGAACGTCGTGTTTCCCTCGACATAAGCATTACGCATCCTTCGGGCTGTACGATCCCTTTCCTTCCTAGAATCTCCTCCTGTTGGCCCGCCCGCAATGTACCTAATCTCTTCATAGATAGGCTCGTTATCCAAGTTGAGATCTTTGGGCGTGGTCTCCCGGGATTCCTTGAACACAGTCGATTGCATTGGTAATGGAGGCCTCGTCGGTAGAGAGGGCTGAACTACTTCGGACTTGCGTTTTTCGATAAGTCGGATCATGGGTTTACCGTCGTAGTCCATAAATTCTTGCACATATCCCAAAGCCACAATTCTTTCCAATTCGGCAGTCAATTCGATGCACTTGTCCGTACTGTGTCCCATCTGTTGGTGGAATTTGCAGTGTTCATCCGAATTCTTGGTGGTATTGGTTTCTTTGTGCTTTTTGGGCCATCTCACAAATGGTTCAGCTTCGATGATGGAAAAAACCTTTCTCTGAGGGTATCTTATTGGCCTAGGATTTTTCCTTGGGAGCTTTCTGTTGGCGGCATCGAAATCTCTCCTACGGTCCTTCGAATGATTTCCGGGGTCTTTGGAGGAACCTCCTTTTTCCTTCGCGGGTGGAGATTTTTCGACTTCTCGTCTAGGTGATGAATCGAAAGCAAGTCGAGCCTCTTTATTCATTCGCTCCTCTTCAATGTACTTGTTGACTATGTCCGACAATCCTTCGGGCGTTTCCGGCTTTTCTCGTGAAACCTCAGAAGCCAATCCTCTGTTTCGAGTGTTAGTAAAGAGTGTTTGCCTTCGAAAGTGCATGGGATGGTCATCCACCTGTAAAGCCACCGCGTTGAACCTTTGTCACCAGCGCTTTAGGGGTTCACCTTTCTTTTGGATAATATCTTGTAAACAACTACTCGATTGTCTGGATTTCTTGTAGTCAGTGAAGTGGCCCAAAAGGCTCTAACTAAATCCATGTAGGATCGAATCGACCCGGGGGGGCATGTTGTAATACCACTCCGTGGCTACACCTTCCAGTGTACCCGGAAAAACAACGACCATGTCTTTCTCGTCGTGTCCATGCATTTGCATTGCATTCTCGAATCTGACCCTATGTTCGTGAGGGCATGAATCTCCTGCATATTTGGGAAGGTTCCTAGGGATTTTTCGGTGGGGTGGTATCGAATGACTTATCAACCTTGTTGACAAAGGGTTGGGTGCAAGACCCGTTTTTGGATTCGATACTCCTCTGGAGAAATTGTACATACGGGCCTCTCTTTCGTCCTCCCTTCTCCAATGGTCTACGTCATGTGTTGGTCTACAATCGCGAGGGTCCATTCTTTGCTTATCATGCTCCCGAAGGAGATTCTCGTATTTCCTCATTTTCCTTTCGAGGGTATCCCTTTCGGGGTCCGACATGTTTCCTCCCGAAGGGTCTCCACTACCCTCGGGGATGGTGTGCAAAGGTTGACATCGGGGTTTCTTGTGTTCCACTTTGTTTTTCTCATAGTTTCTGCGTTCGTGTTGGATGACTACGACCGAGCTATCCGTGGGTGTTCTTTCACTACTTTGTGAAGTCCTGACTTGAGAATGTTGGCTCTTGCTTTGGGGCTGAGCAAGTGGCTGGCTTTGAGTAGAAACATTCTTGGGCACGTCTTTAGGTCTTTCTTCTAGTGACTTTTGGTTTCCTACGTAAGCTTTGAAGACGGATTCTATCATTTCCTTGAGCCGGTTCTCCGTCAACAAAATCTATGGTCCTTGGGACTCCACGGGTTTGTCATTTTCTCCAGATTCTCTCCCAAGTGGGGAGAAGAGAGGTTTAAATCCTCCGGTGGAATCTCATCCTCTTCCAGCACGTATCCGTCCTTGACGGGGGGTTCTTCCGCAGCCGCGGTCACCGGCTCCTTTTCTTTCAACGCAGTTCCTGGTTGTTTCCGCTTCACCATGGTTTTTTGATCGGAACAGTTCCCACAGACGGCGCCAAGATGATGAGGGCAAAATCCGTTCAAGGGACTACCCTACCATCTACTTGTACTTCACTCGGAGTTGTCTTGTATAGCTTGGTGTTAGCTCCGGTACCTACAGTGAATAAGAGGGAGAGGAAAGATAAGGGGTGGGACCGGATGGAGCGGTTTACCTTAGTTAAACCGCCGCCAATTCAATGTATAGGGAAATGGGAGACATCATTGTAGAGAGAATATTAACGTGTGTGCGTGTATAGTAAATGCGGGTATATATATAGAGGATACGTGATGGTCTCCTTGGAAGAGACCGTCCTTTCTTTGTCAGTTATAAAGATCGGCTTGGGGTCGTATGACCTAGCGATATCCGTTCGAGGGTACCTTGCCTCTTCGACCCCTCTCTTGGTATAAGTTCCATTGTAGGTATATAGCTTCGAGGGACGATGATCCGAACCGGGCCTATAAACCCCATATCAGTCCAGAAGTGTGTTGATAGCTATATGTTGGATTCTTGAAATGCTAGTTTTTAGTGTTGAAATCAAGAGGAGGCTGGCTCTCATGTATGAGAGTCTGTTAAAACTTTTTTCCTATAGACACCATCAGATGATTTAACAACTGCTTTCATTAATTCAATGAATTGTACACAAGTTACATTGAATTTTGGACTTTGTCTAGTTCTGCAACCTGTGCAATGCTTGATTTTCTCATCAGCAAGTCGATCGAAAGTAAAGAATATGGAGGTATATTAACACTCATGCGGTTACGTGCATTTTTTAGCGGGCTTCTAACTGGTTTGACCTGCATGAACAAAACAAAGTTTGTGATACCAGACAATCTAATAGGCACCTTCCCTGCAGGGTAGGGTAACTTATCATATTTGTGATACCTGCTAGCATGCTAATTAGAACTTACCTTGTTTGGTTCACTGAAAGAATTTTCATCCATCACATTACTAGATTTCATAAGTGTCATAGTAGAGCCTGCTGCATCAATAGAGTTTCTGTCTAGTCCATCAACAGATATCCTAAGAGTCACGTTGTTGCTCCCGAAGTTAACAATCTGCACAAGATCAACGAACAGAGATTTAAAAACAACGAGACATTTTTTTTTTTTTTTTGGCTGCGTATCAATAGAAACAAAATGTTAAAATGAGAACCTTTATCCTCAAATAACTTGTGCCGTCTGCTATATCTTTCCAAGAAATAGCTGATGTCAATAGAGGGATTGATGAACTGGCTTGTAGTTTGGAATTGAGAAGCGTGGCACCATTTGACTCTCTGAAGAGCTGTTGCATCCAGTAACTCGGAGTTCCATATGCCTTTGAGGAATCAAAAACTATCGCATCTGGGTTGAAACTGAAAGGAATAGCAAGGCTCTCTTTATGTCAGAAAACTTGACATGAAAATGAGAATTTTACCGATTTTTAAGAAGAAAAAGGCTACCTCTGATCATTTGCGTTCACGAATAGAGGAGCGTTACTTGCCATTTCAACAACATCACTGCAATCAGACAAATTGCAGTTCCACATCAAGGAAAAGTTACTAAAAACGACATCTAAGCGAGCAGAGATTTTATTAAGAAGGAAACACGAGGGAAGCACGACTTCACCTGTTTCTTTCTAGCCCAATAAGGAAACCAGCTTCAGCAAGTGCTTTCAGAAGGCTTCCTCTACCAGCATCATTTCCAGTCACAGCATATTCACTCACGAAAGCCTAACAAATTCATATGCTAGATAAATTATAAGCATCCGCAGAAAGATAAACAAATAAACACCTGACTTCAAAATTGCACCTTTGGCCCGCTGCGTGATGTGTAGTCAAAGTTGTGAGCCATTGAGAACATGTTATTTGCATTCGTGTAAACCTGACAGCAGAAGCAGCACAGGGTACATCACAACCAAGGCTATCAAGGACAGTTTTGCCTAAGATTTCACTATTATTTCTATCTGCAAATCTTACATGAAAATCATACAAATCAGCTGGATGATCCAGCGGCCTTGTAGATCCATCACAGTTGGAGATAATGTTGATATCAGGGTAAGCTCTCTTTATAGCATCATGGAACTTGAGATAATTCCCTGAATTATGAAAAGTATCAATGGCAGTCAGTGATCTGTGTAATATTTTACAATAAGTATTGGTGTTATTAAGGACACTGAGGAGATCTCATCATTCGGGAGTTGTTCAACCAGCAGAAGGCGCGGCCAATAACAACAATGTACCATTGCATTATAAGTTAACATTGCATGTTTGCCACTTCTAAGATAGTGAAAATTGACTGTGAATGTAGTTTTTCATCAGAGTTAATGTGAATACTAATTGTGAATGTGCTCTCTTCATCAATGTACCACGAATAATTCTTTCAGTTGTGGAACTGCTCATGCATGCACTCTTTAGCAACATAGTTGAAATAACATACCGAGATAGTTCTTGTTTCCACAATCCTGGTTTCCAATGGCAACATATCGCAAATCAAAAGGTTCTGGGTGGCCCATCGAAGCACGGACAGAACCCCATGTGGAACTGGGGTCTCCTCTAGCAAACTCAATAGCACCAAGAATGTCCTGCATTAACAAGAATTGGTTAGGCATGATGCATTAACAAGAATTGGTTAGGTATGGTAAAATTCAAGTTTTCGTCCAACAATACAGCAACAACATATTAACTACATACTAATCATAATATCGACTTTTAAAACTTCACAGCTTAGATAAATATACGTGAACAGGAAACATACTTGTACAAAAGGTGCGATAATTGAAGTGTCAACTTGATCATTACGACTAATTCCTGCAAACAAAGAATGAGAGAAAAGCAATTTATTGTGAACATACATGATACATATGTATATCTGAGGATAGCAAATAGAATTGTCAGTGAAACAGTACATACCATTATTGAATACCCAAACTGGCAGTGCACCTAAATCCTCTGCAAGCTATGGAATTACAACATTGGCGTACATGTAAAGTAAGATGATATCAGAAATGTTAATTAACATTGCGAATATTTTAGCTTAAAAACAATAAAGGTCATAATGAACCACATATTACCTGGAGAAACTCGAAATAACCAAGTCCGTCGTCAGTCCAATACCGCCAAATATCTCCAAAATGGCCAGGTCTCTCTTCCCATGGTCCAACTGTTTCTTTCCATCGGAATGCATTGATTAGCCGATCTCCTTCAACAAATGATCCACCTAGTAAAAGGTGTCACAGTAATTCTTGATTACACACCATTCAATAAACCTGATGCTAAATTACATCATAACTCAGAGGTAGGTAGAAATTTGTGTAGTACCAGGAAATCTGATAAATCCTGGCTTTAAATCTGCAAGCATGTTGAAAAGATCATCACGGAAACCATGTCCCTGCGCCAAGACTTATCAGAAGATTGACATTTTCACAAACTGTATTTTCGTAGTGTGAGGCTACTAAAGCCTTTAATTTGCTGTAGTTCACTGTAAATGAATCTATCATATAGGACAAAGACCTTTCACATGAATAGAGAAGAAAAAACCATGACATGAAATATAACAATGTTTCTCTTATGAGAAAATGACCTATGTATAATAGAGTAATTTCCATGTAAAGATAGCATAGTTTCTATACTGCCAAGTTTGCGCGCGCTCATGGGTTCTGGAAATATAATACCAGCATTCAGTTATAGTCGCATCTGTATTACTAGAGTGTAATCACTTGTATATTTCATTTTGTATAAACCAATGTCACTATGCTAAAGGACTTGAAGCTTCTTAGTAGTATTTAGTATCATAGAAGCTGTAGAAACTATTGGCGACATACCTTGTGTGTGCTTAAGGGCATCGCTGACACCTGATCAAGCCATAAAGTACACTTTTTTTTTGTTGTCAACTGCAATCTTGCATTATGATCAGTTCCTTTAGCTTCCAACAGAACCTCCTTCTTTGTCCAGCTTGTGACATCAGATGCTCTGCATGAACAATTTTGATATATAAACACACACAGTAAATTAAGGTAACAATAAACCAGAAGCCCCAGTGAAGTTTCCTCTGACAGCTACTTACATTAAACTAGTTGTGGCTAGTGTTTGCAGTCCGTTTGAACTAATAAATGAGACGGACATGTCAATCGGTTGCGATGAACGAACATAAAATGTAACTTTGTATGTCTTTCCTTGTTCAATATTCTGCAAGAAAAGAAAAGGGATATCAGTGAGGCATAAAAATCAGTACAATAGAAGATAATGCAGTGGCTGTACAGTAACAAAAACATGAAACATGTTATAAAACAATATGAAAACCTATAGAAGACCTTGGATAAAATGTAACAAAACAAATGGTTAGATTATAAGTTTATAACGCAATATGACAACAAACAGCCGTTGCTTTCTTGGATAATTAAAAACGAGCAAGATGTTGTATCTTACCATGCCCCAATATCCAGGATTATACACACCAACTCCTCCTGCTGGGCAAATATTACCACCATCAATGTCACACTGCACCTCCATCCGAAGTGCGACCTTATTCCTGTCAAAGCAGGATGAACGGTCTGTCGACACGACTAACATTGATTCATCTCCTATAATGGACCATGGGCTAATGTTTGATGGAGTATTCTCGCCTCCAGCTTCGAAACCTGGAATACAGTTCATGACAATTGATGTTTAGAAATGTCAGGCATTATGTAGATGTCATATTCTGTAGCATGCATATAGCACCATGAAGACAAAATAAAGAAAGAAACATTAGGCATCTTTATTTACTAGTCGAAATGTCAAATATGGAAGTTCTGTCTTTCTCTGTAGTGTGAGTTAACCGAAGAAGTTAAGAACAAATGGAATTAAATACCACTTCTAAGGATATTCAGAATATACAACATAGTTAGCAGTCTGAATTTTGTTTCGAGATTGATTTCTGATGTGTTGGATGATAACAACCAATCACTTTTTGTATGATATAAAAGTAACAAACCGGAAGTACACAAGTGAGCGTCGCTGACAGGAAGAGAAAACATTCAACAGAGTCTATCAAAATTCATTTTTAAGCTAAATTTATGCAACCCACTTCTTAGAGCCCGATTTGATAGGATTGACAAGGAAATGCTTTGACAACAATGCTGTTAGCTTGTATTTCAGGTTTATCATCTAACAAACAAAGAAAATAATACCAACCTCGGTTACTGACAAGCTCTGCCCACAGTCCTCCAGCTCCCGCATGATTGAGCTCCTGCAGCAAGAATAGAACTTTTCTGATTCAATATGCTTTGCAAAACAGATTCAGCATTAGTTTTATCAAGAGTGATAATAAATATAGCTCAAGCAGGCGTATGAACGGACATAAGAGAGGTGTTGCATAACGTAATTGTTACATTCCCTTCAAGTTCTCATGCAAAGTTAAAAGTTCTCTTTACCAACATTCATGTACTACTAATGTTGACAAGACTCATCTATGTGCTAGACTATCAATTTTTATCCGTGACAGTTGTACAATATCTGATTCCGTAGAAATAGTACGAAATGTCAGTATTCGATATCATGCAATAAACAAAGACGGGACCATGACGTGCAAACTAAGGAAATCCTTAATACATAAACGAAATTCTCTACCTAAGGAAATCACGAACTAACCTCGAATGATATACCAAACATTGTCTCCGGTATCGTTCTAACTGAACTTTCAGAAGCATTTACATATAAAAACGCGTTCTGGGTAGCATTTGTCCCAGCTGCGTAACAACATTGCAACGTGCAAACTACAGTAACAAACAAAAGCAGCAGCAGTCGTCGAGAAGCAGCACAACCGGCACCCATCTCTTGCTCTCCGCCGCCCCCAGTAATCAGACAGATGAAACACTTATAACTTATAAGCCCAAATAGTGTTCATGTCCTGAATTTGTATGCAACAGCACAACATTAGATAAGGGTCAGAAACTAACTCTGTTACACATTTTATGACAATTGACAATACTCAACTGAATAACTACTTCCCAGAACAAAACACTCAACTGAATAACAACCTCAGAGCCCAATAACAAGATTTAGATCGTTTACGTTTGCTTTTGGAACCGTTTTTTAGGAAGTTGGTATGATTTGTAGTGTTTGCATGACCACCGACCAACATAGTTGTGAGATATAAAGTTGTCAAAAATGGAAACTTAAATAATCTAAAAAACAGACGAAAAATGAATAGGTAAACAATATATAAAAAAACAGATGAGTATATAAAATTCAGTTCCCTATGATACACTACCATTATGTGGGGTTAAGCTGATGAAAGGTTTAAACAGAACCTACAGCTTTTTTTTTCTTGTTGAAATGGGAAAAGGTAAAGAAGGTATCATATTATCCTAAGGCATTCAATTAATAATAGAGCGACACCAAGACTTGCAGAGAAATAACCCAGAAGTAAAAGAAATCAAGAATTAAGACAGTGAGAGTTGAAGAAAAAAGGAATTGATCACCTGAAACTTGGGAATGTTATCATCAACAAAGAACAAGAACGTTTGTTTGGATTATTGACAGAGTAGATTTTGATTCAAGAATTTGATTTGTGATTGATCAATTGATTTAGAGTATTGATTTAAACTGTGTTTGTTTGTTTGACTTGGAAGAAATGTCTTGCTTCAAAGTTCCTGTGTTGGATTGGATTGGACACATTAGAAGCTCATTTTCGTCACGCCTCATTCGTCACCATTATATCCAATTCCATTCCATCTCCATCAGCAATTAGAACATCTCTCCTGCCCCATCATTTCAATCAACGCAAATAACAACCCACAATTTAGGTTAGTCGAATTAGATCCAGACCCCCTCTTAGATTTATCAATTACGGATTTTACCTCTTTAGATCAACAATTACATAATTTTCCCTGTTAGATTGAAACAATTACATATAGGGCTACGATCTTGACTTTTCCCGAATTAAAGTCTTGAAAATACAATTTTGCCCCTGCATAATTATCAGATTTCAATAAAGCCCAAATAAATTTATGTTTATTACACATTTGCCTCAAAACTTTTCTATTCCTCAATATTAACACTATTTAATATAAAATAAACCCACATAACTTATTTAAATTGTAAAAAGGTCTCAAGTATTATTGTAAAGTAAACCCCCACAAATTTAAAATTCAAAACAAGTCCCAAATTTTAATTTTTTTTTTTTTGGTCATCTTCTTTTTCTTCAAAGGTACCAGAATCCGGTACCAGCCTCCAGATCGGAGACAGAGTTGTCTCCGATCTGGAGTAGCAGCTCCGACCGGTAACAAGCTCCGATTTGGAGCCAGCAGCAAGCTCCAGATCGGAGCTTGCTGCTGCTCCGATCAGAGCTTGCTACAAGCTTCGACCGGAGCTGCACTCCGGTACCGGAGATCGGATTCCGGTACCGGAGGTTTGGAGAAGAAATAAAGAAAATAAAAAAAATGAAAAGAAAAGAAAAAAGAAAAAGAGAAGAAAAGGAAAAAGAAAATAGAAAAAAAACTAAGGCATGTTTTGTTCTCAAATATGACTAAGTCAGTCAACTGAATTGTTAAAATTTGGATCCATAGGTAATTGTTGAACTAAGGAGGGAAGATATGTGATTAGAGACTCCAGTGAGGGAGGTAGATGTAATATTCCCCACAATTTAATTTAATTTTTTATTTCTTTTTAAACTCATTCTTTATTTAATTTCAACACCATTTTCACAATTTTATTTATTTTTTGCATTTCTTTTTAAACTCATTCTCTATTTGACATCAAATTAATTCTAAAAATATTAAATACTTGATAAATAAAATTACAATAAATTTTATTAGACACGTTTTTGGATCAACAATTGCTTTCGAAAAAAACTAAGGGTTGTAATGTTATGCACAAAGTAATTGTCGAGGATGAAGGCCACAAGTATGTGAATCATTACGAAAGGGGCTCCTATGAACAAGTGGATAAGTATTTCGTTGAACCTTAGCACGATATTCCATCACATGAAGTAATTATGTGGATAATACCTCATCTATTTCGATTCTAAAATTTCGTCGTGAATATCAAGTTAAGTATCAAATTTTAAATTTCAAGATAACATTGGTATATAAATTGAAAATCAACTTTTAACTTTTAAGTAGGAAAATAATGATAATAAAAAATAAAAAGTAATAAAAAGAAAGATAAAGATAATGGAAAAATAAATTAAAGGGTAAATTTCATATACTACCCCTCTTAGATATTTTTATTATATCTAGGTCCCTGTTAGAGTAACAATTACATTGAAGTACCGGAACGTGTATTTCTAATTACATATAAACCCACGACTGGCTGAAAATGTCTATTTTACCCTTTTCAAATTATCAGATTTTGGCATAAGCCAAACAACCTCAAGTTATATTTAAAAAAATATTAAAACAAAAATGAAAACTAATTAATTTTTTTAAATAAAACTAATTAAAATTAAAAAAATAATAATTAAAACTAAATAGAGCTTCGATCTGGAGTTGTAAAGCTCCGATTCTGAAGCTGTTACAGCTCCGTCGGAGCTGACGGAGCTGCACAACTCCATAACCGAGTTGTAAGGCTCCAAATTAGATCTTTGAAATTTTAGATTTAGAGCTCAACAACTCCCATATGGAGCTCTTTGTTTTTGTTTTTTTTTCTCTCCTCCCTTGTTAGGAATTGGATCCAAATTAATTAAGGGATTAACTGGAAAAGGCACCAAGCCTCGTATCCTAATTAAAGAAGGATTTGGAAAGAAAACATGGAGTATTAAGGAAAGGAAATTAAGCAAGGATGAGGAGAAGTGATTGTTGCAGCGGCGCACATTACTTCTTTCCTAACCTTCCTCTTACTTGATAGCTAACAACTCCGATTTTGGAGCTGTTAATAAATTTAGGGAATATTACATCTATCTCCCTCACTGGAGCCTCTAATCACATATCTTTCCTCCTTAGTTCAACAATTACATATGAATCCAAATTTTAACAATTCAGTTGACTGACTTAGTCATATTTGAGAACCAAACATGTCTTAGTCTTTTTTCTATTTTCTTTTTCCTTTTCTTCTCTTTTTCTTTTTTCTTTTCTTTTCATTTTTTTTATTTTCTTTATTTCTTCTCCAAACCTCCGGTACCGGAATCCGATCTCTGGTACCGGAGTGCAGCTCCGGTCGAAGCTTGTAGCAAGCTCTGATCGGAGCAGTAGCAAGCTCCGATTTGGAGCTTGCTGCTGGCTCCAAATCGGAGCTTGTAGCAAGCCTTGTAGCAAGCTCCGATCGGAGCAGCAAGCTCCGATCTGGAGCTTGCTGCTGGCTCCAAATCGGAGCTTGCTACCTCCGAGTTGGAGCTTGCTATTGTTTCTGCTCATTTTTGGTCAGCTGATGGATTGATTTGTAAGTATAATCTGGAAATAGACAATTAGTAGTATTAGTTTTAGTTCTATACATGGAATTTCAGTATAATTTAGAGGTGCTGGGCAGGGAATTTTTCAATTCTCTACAGGGGACATTTTTCAGGTTCCTCAAGTGGGATGAAATCGTTTAGCTAATATAAAAGGAAAAGTAGTATTAGTTTTAGTTAACTGGTACTCTGGTAGTAGTGTTCTTGTTTTTTTTTTTTTTTTAAACAACAAAATTTTATTAATAAAAAGACAAGTACAAATACAGTAGAATAGTGCAAAAGTAATGCACACAAAAACAGACAAACACCCCAACACCAAGAAGAGAGTAAAAGCATGTTCGAACCTCAAATTTGTTATGATTGTATCAACACTTGACCACCCCCTTGATCTAGTATGTCAACTTACTAGCAAGAAGCCAAGAATAGGGGGTGACGAAAAGAGCCACTAATTCTAGTCAAGTCCAAAGGAGTGGAATAGCTTTCGTTGCAAGTTTAGGGAACTTAGCAAGAGAACGAAAGCTGATGAACTCCGTTGGGACACAAATCAATCACGAATAGAGGAAGACACATGATACTCCCGACAAGGTCCAAGGTGAAAGTCAACACAATAAAGCAAAAAGCCTAAACCTGAGAAGCCAAAAAGCTGCTAACAAACAAAACACAAGCTCCTCCGTCCAAACTTTAGAACGTCGACAATGAAGACAAGGTCAGCCCAACAAGAAGCTTACTGCCCAGCTCACCTTGGATCACAACAAAGAAGAACAGAACCCCTGAACCCACCTAAACAGAACAACAACACTAGTGAACTAAGATTTACTCTTCCAGCACCGATCTGGATGTAGTAGCCAAGAAGATAAATTATACTCCAAAACAATTCCTCCTTTACTTCTCAACCATTGCCAAAGTATAAATTTAATTCTATCCACCACCATAGAAGTCGACCAAGTTTCATTCTTAAAAAACCTCCCATTTCATGCTTTCCAAATCAACCAAAGAGTAGCTTGAATTATAACCACCTTGTAACGAGAATCCGACCTGGTAGATAACAAGAAAGTACCATTAATGAGCTCCTGCAGGGATGCACAAGGTACCACCATTAACCCGGCCCAATCCGCAATCTTTTCCCATACCACCTTCGCAAAACAGCAAGTTCGGAATAGATGATCAGCGCTTTCTTCAGCGTTCCAACAAAGCTTGCAGCGATCGATTACCTCTGAATGAATAATTTTTCTTTTCTTCAAATTATCAAGAGTTGGTAATCTCTCCCAACCAACCTTCCAAACAAAACCATTTACCTTAAGAGGTAACAAAGACTCCCAAACAGATTTTTTCCAATTTATATTCGGTTGCACAGTAACATCGACAGCATCAAGGGTTCTACAACGGAGCTGAGCCTGGTAACCTGCCTTAGCTGTGTAATGGTCAACGTCGTCAAATCTCCAGCCTGAACCTGTGGACATATTGTGAAGATTCGCATGATTAGTACATAAAACGGACAGATCGTAAACCATGGCTTGTTACCAAGTGGACAAAGACCTATACCAATCCCCACAAAAACTACCCCTTAATCTATCCGAGACAAAACAATCTCTAATTCTTTCAATACCAAAGAGTCTCGGAAACAAATCCTTAACCAACACACCCTTTTTCAACCAAGGTTCAACCCAAAATTTAGTACCACTACCCGACTCGACACTTTTACACAAATTACCAAAAAACCACGGACTTAAGGCAACTTTCTCAGTCAAATGTTTCCACCACGAAGACCACCAATGACAAGCCGACTTCCCCTCCCTAACTCGCAAGACAAAATCCCACACCGACCCATACTTAGACCTAATGACCTTGATCCAAAGAGTGTTTGATTCATGTAAAAGACTCCACACCCACTTTCCTAGAAGAGACAAATTAAACATTCTAAGATCTTTGACGCCAAGACCCCCATCCTCCTTCGGATTACACACTAAATTCCACTTAACCCACGCCACTTTCTTACCCCCCCCCCCCCCAAGAGAAGAACCCCAAAGGAAATCTCTTTGAAGAGAAATAAGGTCATGTATAATTGAATTGGGTGCATAAAAGAAGGATAGGAAGTATACAGGTACAGATCCAAGAACCGACTTGAGCAAAGTAATACGGCCACCAAAAGAAAGAGTCTTGTTCTCCCATCTTTTCAACTTATTCTCCACTTTATTTACCACCACCTTCCACATCTTCGTCCCGTTTTCCTTATCACCAATAGGTAACCCTAAGTACGTAAAAGGACACACCCCTACTTTGCAATTCAATCTTCTCGCCCAATCACACAAGACTCCATTTTCCACCCCCACTCCCAAAAGACAGCTTTTGCCATAATTGATTTTGAGCCCAGAAACCCCTTCAAAACACCGTAACACACTTTTAAGAGTCACCACATTCATTTCCGAAGCTTCTCCAACAAATAAAGTGTCATCCGCAAATTACAGAATCGAAACCTCAAGTCCCTCCTTTCCCACTTTATACGGCAAAAAGAACTCCTTCTCACAAGCTTTCTTCAACATGAGGTTTAAACCTTCTGCCACCAAGAGGAAAAGAAAAGGTGATAGAGGATCTCCTTGTCTTAAGCCTCTTTTTAGATCAAACTCCTTACAAGGACTACCGTTAATTAAAACCGAAGAAGTAGCCGAAGAAAGACAATTCATAATCAACAACCTCCACTTCTCACCAAACCCAAAAATTTCATCATACAATCAAGGAACGACCAACACACCGTGTCATACGCCTTTTCAAAGTCGATCTTGAAAGCCATTAACTCCTGCTTTCTTTTCTTGGAAACACTAAAAATCTCATTAGCAACCACCACACTATCAAGAATAGATCTCGAGCCCACAAACGCCGATTGACTAGGAGAAATTAATCCTTCCATCTTCTTACAAAGACGATTAGTTAAGAGTTTTGCCAAAATTTTATAGGCACTACCAATGAGAGAGATTGGCCTAAAATCTTCCACCGCCACCGGATTCGATTTCTTAGGGATAAGAGTAATGAAAGAGCTATTCAACCCTTTCACCAATTTGCCAAACGCATGAAACTCCTTCAAAAATCTGATTACATCATACTTGATATCATCCCAAAAAAACGATAAGTGAAAAGTAAAACCATCGGGCCCCGGACTCTTATCCAAACCACAACCCCAAACCGCTTCTTTAATCTCATCCTCCTCAAACTCCTTTTCCAACTCCAATATATCCAAATGAGAAAGAGAAGGACAGTCGATCCCTCTGAAATTCAGCAGCTGAGCTGGCGTATTACTGAAGCGCGCCGAGAAGTAGTCGCGTACCCCATTCTTGACCTTGTCAACATCCTCCAACCATCTACCTCCCACCCTTAAGCCTTCAATAAATTTCATCCTCCCTTTAAACTCAACGCACCTATGAAAAAATTTAGAATTAACATCACCTTCTTTTTCCCACTTTTCCTTGGCCTGATGGAATTTGATATTATTTTGGAGCTCCAGCGCCTTCCCCAAATTATCTTGTACCTCACAAAAAGCTTTTTGAAACATAGCATCAGACCAACCTGCAGAATCCGACAAAGAGTTTGAGACATTCTGCTCTCTGCCTAAGTGACGAGAACCCCTCTCATCTTCTCCATGCAATTTCCGTTCCATCACAAACAGTTCTGACTTCAAATATCTCTACAACAAAAACAGAGTCAAAGTATCTATGTAATGATAGTACATATCAAACCAAAACGCAAACAAATAGGCAAGAGACACCTAAATGACATTCTACGAAAAAAAAACTTAACAAGACTTCAACCAGGCTCCTGATACTCAAAGGGGAGGCAAGTATAGCCAACTGCCTCCGAGGCGAAATTGTGACACAACCTATGAGCCAACTCATTAGCTTCCCGACGCACATGTATCACCTTATAGCTGCTAAAGGAACGCAGCAGGTCCACAACCATAGCATACAGATTATCATTTTGGCCCAGAGCTGGAGAGAAGTTGATGATATCCATAACAACCTGTAGCGCATCCCCCTCCAAAACAATGTGCTTATAGCCTAGGTGGCGCGCCAATTCCAAGCCTAGTTTTGCAGCTAACAATTCTGAAGTAGCAACATCCTGCACTGCTTGGAGCTTCTTCATGTGCCACGTAAGAACCAGCCCTGTGCTATCCCGACAAACTGCTGTGACTCCACCTAGCGACCCAGTAAAAGGGACTGCTGCATCAAAATTGATCTTTACAGTGCCGCACGGGGGAGGTTGCCAAGGTCCCAAGACAGAACATTGCTTATCATAAGAGCTTCCAACAGGTTCATAGGCATTAGCTCTGTGGAACTCGGTGAACTGAACGGCATATTGAACTGTATCCAACGGGTCACACTGCCAATCATCCTCGAACTTACGTTTGTTGCGATTGTGCCATATACTCTAACAAATCACCACAAACAGCTCGAACTCAGGTACTGTTAGCCGAATACAGATTCCCATAATCCAGTTCCACGCATCATTAGCATGGAAGAAAATACTGCAAACTGGAAAATTTGCTAACGCCCAAGTCTGCCTAGCAAAATGACAATCTCTGAATATATGAAGTATTGATTCCTGAGCCATACCACAAACAATGCAGGAGGATTCAGTCGACAAGTGACGACGCCTCATTTCAGCAGCAACGGGAAGAATCTCATGCAAGGTTCTCCACAGAAACAGCCATACTTTTGGTGGAAGGCGTATTGACCAAACAGGATTCCAATTCCTGGAGTAACTGGTCGAGCTGGAGCCAGCAATATTTGCAGCCTGCCGAACTCTGAGTGCCAAGGCCAATCTATAGGCTGACTTCACAGTATATAGTCCTGACTTTGTGTGGTGCCAAATATACGTATCAACATCTATGGGTCGAGCTAGAGGAATTTTAAGGATTTCCTCAATATCATCCTGCCAGAAAAGGTACGTAAGTATAGATAAATCCCAAACATGCAATTGAGGATGAATTAAAGTGGAGACTGAAAGTGGCCCCTCCTTATGAAGGTCTGGAGTTTTGGGTTTAAAAGAAAAATATCCGGGAATCCACTTATCCTCCCAGACATCAATACTCTCACCATTACCCACTCTCCATCGCATCCCATCCCTAACAAGACTAATGGAAGCATAAGTACTTTTCCAAGTAAAAGAGGCATTAGAGTTAGGAGTAGCATGAAAAACAGAAGAGTGAGGGAAATATTTGGCTTTGAAAATACGACTCAAAAGAGAGTGAGGCTCATTATAAATTCTCCAAACCTACTTCCCTAGCAAAGCTAAATTGAAAGCACGAAGATCCCTAAATCCCATCCCTCCATCTCTTTTACTTTGACATAACCTCTCCCAATTAAGCCAATGCATACTTTTACTATTACCATTTCTTCACAAGTAGCTTGAAATCAAGGACTCAATTTCTCGCAGAGGAGTATCAGGTAATTTAAAACAACTCATAACATAAGTTGGTATAGCTTGAAGAACAGACTTAATCATAACTTCTTTACCAGCTTTAGAAAGAGTTTTATTCTCAAAAGACTGAATTCTCTTCCACACCTTATCCCGAAGCCACCTAAAAATTTCTTTTTTACTTTTACCCATAGTAGTGGGCAGACCAAGATATTTGTCATGCTTTTCAACTACTTGCACATTCAAGATATTGGTAATTTCAGCAATAGCATTTGTACTGACATTTCTACTAAAGACAACATTAGAGTTTTCCAAATTAATCATTTGGCCAGAGCCCATACTATAGACATGAAGAATATGACGTATAGACTCAGCAGCAGCAGAAAGAGAAGCTTGATAAAAAATCATAGTGTCATCAGCAAAAAGGAGGTGAGAGACCTCAGGAGCTGAAGAATTTACTTTGATACCCTTAATATTACCACTACTAGTAGCTTCAGCAAACAGGGAACAAAGGGCTTCAGTGCAAAACAAAAACAAGTAAGGGGACAAGGGATCCCCTTGTCTTAAACCACGAGAAGGCGTGAAGGGACAAGACTCACTTCCATTTAAGATCAAGGCATAAGACACACTTTTTACACAAAGAAGAATAGTATCAATAAAGCCATCACAGAACCCAAGTCTTTGCAAAAGTTTCTCAAGAAAAAGCCATTCAACATGGTCATAAGCTTTACTAAGATCCAGTTTTAAAGATAAATAACCCTCCTTATCAGAAGTCTTACGTTTTAAATAATGATTTAACTCATAAGACACTAAAACATTGTCAGTTATTTACCTTCCCGGAATAAAAGCAGATTGGGTTTCGCTTATCAGACTATTCATATAGGGTTTAAGTCGATTTGTAACGCATTTAGAAGCCACTTTAAAAACTACATTACTAAGACTAATAAGCCTGTATTGAGTAATAAGCTCAGGTTGTTTACACTTAGGGATCAAAATAATATGCGTAAAATTTAATTTATTATCAAAGCTCCCGTGGTTTAAAAGTTGCAAACAACATTTAGTAACACAATTTCCGACAACAGACCAATATTTTTGAAAAATTAAAACCGGCAACCCATCCGGGCCTGGGGATTTGAGGGGAAACATTTGAAAAAGTGCATTTTTTACCTCATCAGCCGAATAATCCAGGCAAAGCTCCGCATTTAGCTCATCTGTAACCTTGGGGACTATATATTCTAGAGCTGCGTCAATATCCTCATCACTAGGCTGAACGGAAGTAAAAATATTCTGGAAGTAAGTCACTGTAATTTCGCCCATACCAGCCAGATCCGTAACCAGCTGACCCTGTGCATCCTTGAGCCCCACTATTTCATTTTTTTCCTTCCGCTTTGATGCCTGGGCATGGAAGAAACGGGTATTGTGGTCACCATTCTGAGCCCACTGGACCTTGGCACGTTGCTTCCACATCAAATTTTCGCGCTCCAAGATCTCTTCAAGCTCCTTCTTCAACTCGCTACATTGAGATCTAGTAGTCGGAGTAATCGATTGCTCCTGTAGCTCGCCCAGCTTCTTTCTAATATCTCGTATACGACCTTTAACGCTGCCAAAAGAAGTTTTCCCCCAATTCATCAACCCAAGTCGACAAGTACCAGCGGCCTCCAAGAATCCGGCCGAATCATCCCAGTTGTCTGACACCACCTTTGCAAAGTCGCTATGGAAGACCCACATAGCTTCAAATCTGAATCCAGATCGGTGCCGACGCCGTTGCTGAGATCGATCATCAAGAATGAGTTGGATGGGGTTATGGTCGGAATATGGTGACTTTAGATGACATACGGCAGAAGAGGGGAAGATGTCGAGCCACTGTGAATTAGAGAAGGCTCGATCCAATCTGCATTTTACGGTAAATGGAGCTTCTCTTTTATTAGACCAAGTATACTTATAACCACTGAAGCCCAAATCTAATAACCCAGCTGACCCAACACTTTCTCTGAAATCACGTAGTCTATATGGAGCCACATCCTGTCCACCTAATTTTTCATCATTCGATAGAACCTCATTAAAGTCTCCCACACACAACCACGGAGTATTAAACAACCCACCCAATCTTCTTAATAAATTCCAAGTTTGCTTACGTTTGCTAACATCGGGCTCCCCATAAAACCCCGTAAATCGTCAACTATCATTATTATTAGGCAACTGAACAAACACATCTATATGAAATTTAGAATAACTTTGCAAACTAACTACTACATCTTTATTCCAAAGTAAAGCTAGACCTCCTGATTTACCTTGCGCAGAAACAGAAAAACCAAACAAATTAAATTTCTCCTTTAACCTATCCACCTTATGATCCTGCAAGCGAGTCTCCATAAGGAAGATGAGGTGGGGCTGATAATCACGGATCAAGTCACCTAGATCCTGAACTGTCCAAAGGCCCCCCAAGCCTTGACAGTTCCAGGAGATGAGACTCATGGGTGTAGGCGGGGTTGCGTAGCAACCTCCGCCTCTGGTACTGGATCAGAAATGATGATGCCTTGGTGTGGTCGTTTGATAGGTCGTTCAATAACCATATCTGTGGGACCAGAATCACAGTCGTTTGCTAACTCAGGCTCAGTTGACTTGCCTTTAGCATTCTGTCTAGGACGCTTGGCTGGTTTTTTGTTGGAGTTTTGTAAGTTCTTTGGTGGGGGGGGGGGGGGTTCTGTGGTTGTTTGTTAGCTCTAGTCCATTTACGTTGGGTATTTTGCGGGGGAGGTGTAGCTGCGGGTGGAGGGTTGGTAGGAGGTGGGGGGCAGGGCGGAAAGGATTGGGCCGTGTGGGTACTGGTAGTGATCTGGCCCTTGTGGAAATGGACTATAGTATGGGTAGTAAGGCTGCTGATATGGATCAGCGGGATTTTGCTGGTATGGTACAATGGATAGAGGGTGGGGAAGGATTGGGCTTGAGGGTGGGCTTTTTGGGGGTGGGGGATTGATTGGTGGGTTGCGTAGGTTAGATGATGGGTTCGGGAGAGGCAACATGCCTTGTGTGGGCTTCTTAGGGATGGTTGTTGGGCTAGATGGGCCGATTAAAAGTTGTCCAGACGTTGTTGAGGTCGGATTAGGGATAGGGTCCGAATTAGCCCGAGAGCGTTGATTTGGGGATTGACTACTCTTACCAGTCAAGTCCGTGGGTCTCCGATCTTCTTCCTTTCTGTTGATAGCATTCTGACTTTGACCATTGGGTTTTGTTGCAGACGGACTTGGTCCAGACTTGCCAGGTTGATTCTGTTCCACAAAAACAGGGGTATCCCGAGAAGACTCTGATCCCCCGAAATATCTGCTATTCTGGCCAATGTTCGTTGCTGCGCGCAACCATTCACCCCAGGGGAGTAGTTGTTCGTCTGTATCCCCGCCGGCCGCCTCAAGGTCGAACTGTACTCTACAATCCTGTAAAATATGACCAATAATGCCGCAACGATAGCAAAAATTCGGTAAACGTTCGTACGTAAATGTCACTAGCAACGGCTCCCCAGAATTAGCAGTGGATCCACGAACTTTGAACGCCCTTTTTAGAGGCTTAGTGATGTCAATACGAACCCGAATACGCATTATCAGATCCTCCATGCTACCCTTAGTATTCTGGACTAGACTAACATACTTACCAATTCCATTACCAATTGCTTCTGCCATTTTATGATTGATCATACTTGGAGGTAAGCCTGCAACGTGAACCGAGAAAACAGCATGATCAAGACTTACAGCCCTTGGATCCCCTCCTTTTTCAATGGGTGCTAGAATCACCAAGTTCTTCTCATAAGACCAAGGACCATTATCCATAACCCGATTCATATCTAAGGCGTGCTGAAGCTGAAATAACAAGCGTTCTTCATTGACCTTAAGCACTTCCATACCATGAAACAACCCCCAGCTGTTTCTCGTCACTTTCTGAAAAGAATCCAGATGAATAGCCCGTTTCGAGAAAGTACGACCCACTAGAAAATGGTTGAACCGTGCATTAGTCGGAATCCAGGCCTCAGCGGGAGCCTCAATTCCCGTTTCCTCTTCGTCAAAGAGGCGGAGCTGTCGGGACATTTTGGCAATGAGTTCATCAGCCATAGTGTTGCCGATAAGTCGTCGGAATATACAGTCACGGTGGAACATATGAGCTAGAGACGGAGATCTGCAAAGGAACAAATAACAGTCAGCCACAAAAATCAATAAATAGTAAGATAAGCGAAACTCGTCAAATAATATAAAGAAATAGTAATAGGCCTTAGAGATAATCACAAAACGTAATCCTGGATCTGGAGGGTTGCTCAATCTTACTGGATACTGGATAGATAAACGAAAGAGCCGTGGATGGATAAACTACAAGATAAGCAGTTTTATAACTTTCAATACAATGGAAATAAACAATGTGCAAAAAAGAAACTAAACAACCAAAAGAACCAAATGAATTGGTAGCCTGATCTTCATAGGAAGGAGACACATCACTCATGCGAGGAAGAAACTCCGTTGGTTTATGTCTCTGTACTTGTTTACTCATCGTTTTTGATATAGCGCTCCCTTGATATTACTAATCTCTAATTTCAGTACCAACAACTCATATTGCAAGGAATTATTCTCTGCCCTTGATGAATATAATTTCTGGCTAAGATAGTTGACAACACCAACCTGTTGCACCTATCTGTTGGGATTTATTATTTTCATAGTTATCATTTATTATTTATTATTTCAGTACCAACAACTCATATTGCAAGGAATTATTCTCTGCCCTTAATGAATATAATTTATTATTTATTATTCTCGTCCTTTTTTTATTTATTTATTTTTGTTACTACATCAGTAACAGGTTGTACTGTTTTACTTACCATCAACATGTTGCACCGATCAACAACACTTTGAATGTATTGTCCTTCTTTAATATGTTTGTTGTCCTTTTGCAGGTGTTAGGAATTGTTGAACGTAGTAGCTAAGGAATTGTTTAGAATGAATTTCCCTCTGAAAACAAAATGAATGGAAGTTCCCGGCCGATTGTTAATTTCTTGAGTAATGCTGAACATTTTACGTACCAATGATCAGAGAAATTCAGCTGCTAGCACTGTACTTTGAATTGCTTTTATCTTGACTTAATTTCCAAATAAGATCATAAATTTGCCGGAACCAAATCGGTGTGATATTATCCGTTGATAAATCTGTTCTTGTAACACACTAATTAGTAGTATTAAAATGGGTGTTTGGTCTAGTGGTATGATTCTCGCTAAATGTGAGAGTTCGCGAGTTCGATTCTCGCAACACCCCTTATTGCATATAAAAAATTATATATTATAAATATATATATTTTTAAAAATTATAGGAGTATATTATAAATATATATTTTAAAAAAAATTATATATTATAAATGTATATATACATTTTTTAAAAAAATATTAAATCAGTGAGGGATATATATTCCCTCACTTGTATTACCAGTGAGGAAATCAGTGACGGAAACATTTCCGTCCCTACACATCTCAGAGGATGAAATGGTGACCAAATTGTGGTGACGGAAACAGTGAGGGAAAAATTCCGTCACTGAACTGACTGACGGAAAAATTCCGTCACTGGATTGTCTTAGTGACGGACGAATTTCGTCACTGATCGTCACTGACCCTATTAGTGACGGATTTTAGGCGTTTAGTGACAGAATTTGTCCGTCACTGTTTAACTGTTTTCTTGTAGTGTAAATTTAGTTTGTTTGGGCTTTATTGAAATTTGATAATTATGCAGGGGTAAAATTGTACTTTCAAGACTTTAATTCGGGAAAAGTCAAGATCGTTGGCCTATATGTAATTGTTTCAATCTAATACGAAAAGTTATGTAATTGTTGATCTAAGGAGGTAAAATCCGTAATTGATAAATCTAAGAGGGGGTTTGGATGTAATTCGCCCATAAATCTAATTAAATTAAAATGATTAAACATACATTAATATAATATCAGAAATTAAAGTTGTCAAAATTAACTTAACTAAATAATCTACATCATCTAAATCAATATTGCAAAATTAAGTATATTTACAGAATTGAATATAGACATATTATTATATACCTCCTAAAATTATATATTAACCGAGAAAAATATATAAACCAACAAATTAATTTAAATTAACTTTTGTTAAATAAAACTTCATAAGGCGTTGTTTGGGAAACATATATTGGAATATCAAAAATAAAATGTGATTTTGGGCCTCAATGTAATTCTTTATCTAAGAGCGACCTAGATGAAAACTCGACATCTAGTAGGGGTAGTATATGTAAATTCCCCTAAATTAAAATGTCAAGAGAACCCAACAAAACCGATTTTGATGAACAGAACATGCTCGTTCAACAAACCCAACATTTACACTACTGGAGTTCTATTAAGCCCAATAGAACACTCCTAGAGATGGCTTCACATATTGACAATTACCTTCTCGTAGAGAGTAATTATATAGAGAGGCTAGCCTTTCCTATTACATAGGAAAGACCTTGTTTTTATATACAAAAACGCCTACTCAACCGGATCAGCGGTTTTGGGAGAAATTAAACCAGCCGGTTTAGTATAAATAGGGCAAAAAACACGCAGAATCATAGAAACCCCAAAACACATAGTTGAACGTGCACTGTGTTTTTTTCGCTTTTCTCTTTGAAAATCGATCAAATCTCGCAGGAAATTCACCGATCGAAGCTCCTGTTCACAGCATATCATCCGAAAAAGCTTCACAAATGTTAATCAAGTGAATCGAGCAACAATCATATGCTTTATGTGCGTTTTTTTATTATATTTTGTTGTTTTCCTGATTCATCTCTATTTTTTCTGATTCAATGTTGTTTTCCTGATTATTAAATCGACTTGCGATCGGAATGATGTTCGAAACGTTCCAGTTCAACTGGTAGAATACTCGAAGCACCAAATTGAAACTGATGAAGAATGAAGCTCCTCAGATCTAGAAATTATTGAATAAATTGCACTAGAACAGCAAAATACGTACGTTACTATATACTTTTAAGCCTTTCTGTTATGGTTTGATCTTTATAAAGTATGTTTGTGCATATTTGAAAATATATATGTCCTAGAGACAACCAACATTTAGGACGATATGTACTTTACCGCACTCAGCTTATTGGTATTTATTTATGTTACATTTATTTAAGCATACATAAATACAATTGGCATTACATTTACTGAATAGATTATTTAATTAGTTGTTTGAATTGTTCTGTAAGATGTTCCCAAGGACTAAAGATAAACACCAAGTTAGTGGGAGCTTGCGTGTCAGAACTTAAGTCCTAAAATTAGCCACTAGTTGATGGTCATTGAGATATGGGATATCAATGATGCGATAGAGACTAGCATGTGTTGCATCAGATCCTTCGAGGATGTAGTAGTTCTCACTGCTGCGAATAGCTTGGTTATTCATGATGGACACATGGACACTTTGGAGAGTGTTGGCATACCCACAACCGAGAAACCATTTGGTAAATTCTATAAGTGTCTATGGGATTATCGGATTATATGGTGATGTAATAGTCCTCAAACTTGAGGTCAATACTACATCATATGTGGAATAATATACTTTGACCATGCGCAACGCTTGCACTCTTAAAGTAGGGTAGATACGACATACGTTGGGTATATTAGGAAGCATATGGTGTGAGTGATTGGACCAAGATCAGGATTCATTCTTCTGAATAGATTCAAGGAGAGAATACTCTACATCTCATATTTAGTGCGATCATTAGCAGTGGCCACTGCAAAGATATATGTCAAAATGGTGTTTGAACATAATCATCTAGATCGACTAAGAAGATTGAGAGACAATTGATGAGTTATTGGAATAGACACTAATCCATATTATAGACTCATTCGAATATTCGAGAATGAAAGGACCGTATCATCAAAGTACTCTACATCACAGACAGTTTGTATCTCCTCAACAAACGTTCCTTACATATTAGTATTGTTTAGTGACGATTGTCTAGAAATATTCATTGAGACCTTGATTTGATCATTGCTAATATGTGAGGGCCTATGAGTCATATATAACTAGGTAATAATTCTCCCGATTAAGCATTAGGGTAAATTAAATGTCAATTGGATTGATAAGATTTAATTTACTATTGTCAATGACATTTCATTTGATGGAAATCATTAATTAAGTTAAAATTGGATTTATGACCTAATTACTATATTAAATAAAATATCAATTGGATTGATAAATATTTAATTTAATATTGTTGAGAATGTTCTATTTGATAGAACTAATTAATTAAGTTGAATTGAATTCAATGTACTTAATTAATTTATACTTTTAGAAAGTAAATTAATTAAATTAGATTTAATTAATAAAAGAAGAAAAGAATAATTAGATTAAATTATATTTAATTTAATTAAAGTTAGAATGTGTATTTGAACCAATTTAGAATGAGGTTCATGTGTTAAAAGCCTAAAATAAAAAGGTTGCTAGTGATGGACTTCGAACCCGTGACCTCCAGAAAAATAGCCTGCACACATACCAACTGGGCTATGCCCATGTGAAACACTATATCAGCGTTTTACCTATCTAGAGCTGCGACTGCAGTAGATAGAAAGTAAGGGTTTGATACGTGTTGTTGCTGCTTGTGGCTTTGATCTCTCCTTCTCTCTAGGGTTTCTATACGGTTGTATTCGTTCTAACTCTTTTCTTCTTTGATTAATTCTCAATTATTATAATTATTATGATCTTTGAGATTTATTGTTTTGCTTAATGTAGATTTTGAATGTGGATTTTCTAGCATCTATGGAGAATTCATCAATGAAGAATTGAACTACGTTTGGCTTGATCCTGAGTGTACGTAGGCAACTTAGAATTGTTCTAAGTTTAGTCAGATTCTTTAGAAGATCATCAATTGTTCTTGAAAAACAAATTCATGATTGGATCAATGATTAATGGAAGCTGGGTAACGGGTAATTTATTTATATGGAGCATGTTAAATAATCATTCAATCAACGATCCATGTAGGAAAATTTTCGAATTTTGCTGCATTAACCTTAGAGGTAATTTACTACAATTACTAACAGTGGTATCAGAGCTAGGCTTGATTGAATGAATCATTTACTTGTTGTTTTATGTTTATTGTGAGTTTTAAATTTGAAAAATTATAATTTGTTCTCGTTATAAAATTTAATGGTCACAAACTCGGTTTTGTTAGTATGAAATTTGATTTCTTCTGAAAGTTTTATTTTACGAACTGGGTTCAAAGAGTTTTGCATTAACAATCTAATTACATCTGATTAGATTAGATTAATTGATAATTAATTATTATCAATTTATTGTTGGTACTACTACTACGAAGCAGAACTGGCCTCATCATCATCTTCGTCGAACTGGGTTTGGATTGAATTGGATTTCTTTCTCTTCTACTCCATGTTATATCTCTTTTCATCAAACAAACTGAGATTTCATACTTCAATCGGATTTCATGAACTGGGTTTAAGCCAGATAGCCTTCCTCTGTTTCTCCCCGGATCCAACTTGGTCGGTCCTTGTCTTCGTCCGCCATTAATGGCGGCTTAAGCTTGAGCTTTGAATCGCTTGCGAGGTGCGAATGGGGATGTCAGCACCGGCCATAATTCATCCATCTAAGAATTGGGAACAGACGCCCTTTTAATTGAGAAGACGAACTCACAGACAACCAAGTCGCCCAAAGTCAATCCTACATACAGAAGCCCAAATCGTCAGTTCAGTTCGCAGTCGAACTAAGCCAGTATTAAGTTGCACGACGTCGTTTCATGCTTATTGAGTTTAAAAAGAGCGAGCCACATGTTATAATCCTGGTCCTTCATCTCACCAACGGATCTATCTCCATCAACGGCTGCTGCTTTACTTGTTCTATCACTCCAAATGAAACAGAGTACTCCTCCGTCGACAACATTTTCAGTCCTTTCTTTTGATGTTTCGTACTTTCTTTTAATTAGCCGTTAAGACTAGCCGTTAGGCCTCTTATCTAGTTTATTTTCAATAATTTCTCAGTAGTTGCTCCTATATAAAGAGCGTGGTATTGTACTTTTGAGGCTTAAGAAATGAAGTTATAGTTTTAGCATGAATTCTTCCCTTTTTCTCTGTCATTTCGTCTACTTCTTGTCTTAATCTTTCTATCTCATCTTGATAAACTCAGAAAAGACCAAAAATAGCTCCATTCACACAAATATCAGTATAGGAAAGGGAAAGAATCGCTACAAATTGGCATCTAGAGCCAGGTTTGGTGAATCTTATGATGAACTAGAACCTTACTATTCTGGTATGGCACCCCCAATTACACGGACCGAAGAGATCCTTGAGCAACAGAGGCAATATCAAGAGCAGCTAGCACAACTCAATGCGCAACATGCTGAAAATGAAAAACAGACCTCTGATCTCAAGTTGGCAGTTGAAACGCTTAATAGTTCTGTCGATTTGGTTATTGCTAAGATGGATCAATGGAATAGACAAGGATCGGTTTTGGGTACGCCTAGCAGGGCTAATAATGAACCAAACCGTAGTCAAGCAGCTCCAATGGGAGGCGCTAATCTAAATCCAGTAGCAGCACCATTTCAACCACTTGTTCACACACCACCACCTTTTGTGCCAGTAACTGCACAACCTGTGATAAATCCTATGGTTAACAACTTGATACCTGTTCAAAACAATGAATATGGTAGAGAGTTCAACATGTCAAGGATTGATTTTCCAAAATTTGATGGCACGAATCCAAGAAATTGGATAATGAAATGCCAAAGATTTTTTTTCTGTCTACACTAATATCCCAGAAACTCATAAAGTCAATATGGCTTCTCTTTATTTTGAAGGGAAGGCTGATAAATGGTTTCAGAGTTTTGCCTTTAATAGAGGGATAATACCTTGGGATATGCTAGTACAGAACATAAGCAGAAGGTTTGGTGAAGATAAAGAAATGGAGATGAATCAACTCAAACAAGATAGCACTGTCAATGATTATCTTGAAAGATTTGAGGATCTAAAATCGACACTTGAGATGTTTGATACGCAGTATACTAAAGCCTTCTTTATAGGATGCTTTCTCAGTGGTTTAAAAGATGAGATCAAATATCAAGTGCTTTCTTTTCAACCAAGGTCACTAGTGCAGCCATTTGAGATAGCCAAGCAGCAAGAAAATGTACTTGATGTCATTGCCAGAAAGAACAAATCCGGATTCAAAAAAATTTCTACGGGCCCTGGCAACTCAAGTACTAGTTCTAATGTTAGTGTACACAAGCCCAAAAATACTGATATTCCTTCTCCTCCTCCCAGGAAACTACTCACAAAGGAAGAGATGGATCAGAGGAAGCTAAGTGGCCTTTGCTTCAACTGTGATGAGAAATGGTCCAAGGGTCACAAGTGCAAATACACTACCTTATATATGATTATGTCTGAGGAAGAAGAATTGGAATACCTGAAAAATAGAGATGGAGCTAATGAGGTGTTAATCGAGGACACAGCTGAAGAAGCGGCTCAAATCTCTATCAATGCCATCACCGGGAATGCTCCCAACACACTGAGGTTCAAAGGTATATCTAGAAAATATGAATTTTGCATTCTTGTGGAAACTGGCAGCACACACACTTTCTTAGATGAGCAAATTGCATTTAAACTTGGTTGCAAGCTAGAACCTATTGCTCCTTTAATTATCAGTGTTGCTAATGGGGAACAGTTAGTTAGTTCTCAAATGTGTTCTGACTTCAAGTGGAAAATACATGGGCATGAATTCAAATTTCCAGTGAGATTGATTAAGTTGGAAGGTTGTCAAATGGTGTTAGGCGGTGATTGGCTTAGGGAACACAGTCCCATTGAATTTGATTACAACCACATGCATCTGTCTATCACTGATCAACACAAGAAGCACACTCTTAAAGCTCTAGTTGAACGGGGAGAATGCAAAATGATCTCTGGCAAAAGTTTAAGGAAGTTAATCAAACATGGGCCTATTGGAGCCATTGGTCATCTGTATTCCTTATCTGCCAAGCCAATAGCACACACTCCACCACCTATTATTGCTAATGTGTTGAATGAGTACAGTGATGTCTTTAAGGAACCTAAACAGTTACCACCAAAAAGACACATTGAACACCAGATTAACTTGAAGCCAGATGCTGTACCAAGGAAGCAAGCACCATACAGATACTCTCACTCATTCAAAGGAGAAATTGAGAAAATAATTCAGGAGATGCTCGACTCTGGGATAATAAGGAACAACACTAGTTCATTTGCTTCACCTGTGCTGCTGGTAAGAAAGAAAGATGGGTCTTGGAGACTATGTGTTGATTACAGGTACTTAAATGACTTGACTGTGAAGCATGAGTACCCAATGCCAGTCATTGATGAGCTGCTAGATGAACTCCATGGCTCCACCATTTTCTCAAAAATAGATCTACGGTCAGGATACTTTCAGATCAGAATGGAGGAAGAATCAGTTCACTATACAGGTTTCAAGACTCACCAAGGACATTATGAATTTCTTGTCATGCCCTTTGGATTGAGCAATGCCCCCGCCACATTCCAATCTCTAATGAACCAGGTTTTTTTCCCCATCTCAGGAAATTTATTCTTGTCTTTTTTGATGATATACTGGTTTATAGCCCTACTCTTGAATCTCATGTTGAGCATCTTAAAACTACTCTAGAGTTGTTAAGAAAGCATGAACTGTATGCTAAAATGTCAAAATGTTGCTTTGGACAATCTCAAGTAGAGTATTTAGGGCATATTATTAGTAGAGATGGAGTTGCTACTGATCCAGATAAAATACAGTGCATGGTTAGCTGGCCAAAGCCAAAAAATATAAAAGAACTTAGAGGATTTCTTGGTATAGCTGGATACTATAGAAAATTCTGTGCAAACTTTGGCCACATTGCAAAACCATTACATGCCTTAACTAAAAAAGATAGTTTTGGCTGGAATGAAGAAGCAGAAAAGGCATTCCATAAAGTAAAAACTGCTCTAGCGGAAGCACCATTGCTATCTTTGCCTGATTTTACTAAAACTTTCATTGTTGAGACTGATGCAAGTGGAACAGGCATAGGAGCTGTCCTCATGCAGAATGGAAAGCCTATAGATTACTTAAGCAAAGCTTTGGGGCCTAGAAAACAAGCTCTATCCATCTATGAAAAAGAGTTCCTTGTAGTACTACTGGCAGTACAGAAATGGAAACATTATTTGCAGGGAAACCACTTCATTATCAGAACAGATCAGCAGAGCTTGAAGCACTTACTTGAACAGAAGATAACCACAACTCTCCAACAAAAGTGGATATCCAAGCTGCTGGGCCTAGACTACGAAATCCATTACAAGAAAGGGACTGGAAACACTACTGCAGATGCATTGTCCAGAAGGCCGCATGACAGCTCTGAAGCCACAGTCCATGCCATAACTACCATTCATCCTCTGTGGGTAGAAGAAGTTAAGAAAAGCTATGAAGGAGATGATCAGGTGAAGGACATTATTGCTGATATACTCATCAATCCAGGTGCACATCCAGACTACACATATGTCAATGACATACTCAGATACAAAGGTAAACTGTATCTAGGGAAGCATGATGACTTGATCATTTCTATCATAAAGCATGTACATGAATCTTCACTAGGGGGTCATTCAGGTATCACAGGCACACTACAAAGAGCAAAGTCTGTTTTCTACTGGCAAAATATGAAGAAACAGATCACTGAATATGTTCTTGCTTGTGATGTTTGCAAAATGAACAAAAATGAACATGTACCATACCCTGGTCTGCTACAACCTCTTCCCATCCCTAATCAAGCTTGGACGCACATCACAATGGATTTTGTAGAAGGTTTACCAAGGTCTGAAGGGAAAGATGTGATCTTTGTAGTGGTTGACAGGTTTACCAAGTATGCACACTTCATTGGCATATCACATCCATACACAGCCACTCAAATTGCTAGAATCTTCATGGATAATATCTATAAATTACATGGTATGCCTGTATCCATTGTTTCTGACAGAGATAAAGTCTTTACTAACACTGTTTGGAAAGAGTTCTTTAAAGTTGCAGGAACTAGCTTGAATCTTTCCACCGCCTACCATCCACAATCTGATGGCCAGACCGAGAGAGTAAACCAGTGTATTGAGACATATCTCAGGTGTATGACCAGCCAAAATCAAAAGAAGTGGTACCAATGGCTCGCACTTGCAGAATATTGGTACAGTACCAATTACCACTCAGCACTGAAGATCACACCATTCCAAGCACTGTATGGCTATGAACCTTCACAACTTTCAATCGGACCTTATTTGCAAACTCATCACCCAACGGTGGAGCAACAACTGGAAGATAGAGTCCGAATGAACCAATTACTCAAGGAGAATCTGACCACTGCACAGAGTCGGATGAAAACATATGCAGATAAACACCGGACTGAGCGAGAATTCGAAGTTGGAGATCAAGTCTACTTAAAACTTCAGCCCTACCGACAAACATCCGTTTATCTCAGGAAGTGTCTTAAGCTCTCTTCCAAATACTTTGGTCCATTTACAATACTAGAAAGAATAGGTAAGGTTGCTTACAAACTCTCTCTACCTGTGCAGAGTACCATTCATCCAGCTTCCATGTTTCACTTTTGAAGAAAAAGATCAGTTCGCGCTATGTGCCATCTCCAACGCTGCCAATCACAGACAATGAAGGAAACTTCAAAGTCCATCCGCTTCAAGTCTTAAGCAGGAGAATAATACCACGCAACAATGTTTCTATACCTCAACTACTGATTCAATGGGTCAACTCAAGCCCAGAAGAGGCAACATGGGAAGATTACTCGTTCATAGAAGCAACTTTTCCCAACTTTGATCCTAGTGGACAAGGATCAACTAAAGCACCGAGAAATGTCAGCACTGGCCATAATTCATCCATCCAAGAATTGGGAACAAACTCCCTTTTAATTGAGAAGACGAACTCACAGACAACCAAGTCGCCCAAAGTCAATCCTACATACAGAAGCCCAAATCGTCAGTTCAGTTCGCAGTCGAACTAAGCCAGTATTAAGTTGCACGGCGTCGTTTCATGCCTATTGAGTTTAAAAAGAGCGAGCCACATGTTATAATCCTGGTCCTTCATCTCACCAACGGATCTATCTCCATCAACGGCTGCTGCTTTACTTGTTCTATCACTCCAAATGAAACAGAGTACTCCTCCGTCGACAACATTTCCAGTCCTTTCTTTTGATGTTTCGTACTTTCGCCGTTAAGACTAGCCGTTAGGCCTCTTATCTAGTTTATTTTCAATAATTTCTCAGTAGTTGCTCCTATATAAAGAGCGTGGTATTGTACTTTTGAGGCTTAAGAAATGAAGTTATAGTTTTAGCATGAATTCTTCCCTTTTTCTCTGTCGTTTCGTCTACTTCTTGTCTTAATCTTTCTATCTCGTCTTGATAAACTCAGAAAAGACCAAAAATAGCTCCATTCACACAAATATCAGTATAGGAAAGGGAAAGAATCGCTACAGGGGAGACAAAGCCATCATCATCGGAACGTGGAATGAGACGCGACTGGAGTCGCGATTTGGATCGATCGATCAAATCAATCAAAAAAACATTTTTGGGGGATTTTGATTTTTGATGCTTTTGACCTCGTCTGGTGATGATAATAATGAAGGATTGCATATTCATTCGTGTTTGGAACATTTTGATTACTGGGAAATCAGATTCGAAATCGAAGCCACCATTGTTGGACATGGGTGCAAGTTTTTGGAAAGAACAGGGACCCAATTGCAAGTTTTCAAAAGACCAGGGTCTGAATTGAATGTTATAAAAGTATTGGGGTTGATTTGAAAGGATGTAGAAGATCAGGGACCTCTGTTACAATTCTACAGATTCTTCTGTCTTATTGTGGCTGAGGCCCCTATACTATTGAGACTACTAATTTCGGTCCCCGATTATTTAAAACTTCAATTCTGTCAAATCAAATTAGATTTTGTACTTCTGGAAATTATGCATTAGCCCTTTAATACTTGGTATGGTCAATTTAACCTTGATAAGTTTTAGAAACTTCGTATAGTCCTCTGGAAATTTAAATTGGACACCTAGAGTTTTAGAAACTTAATATTTAATTTATAAATAGTTTATAAATTACATTTGTGTCCTAATATTACTTTTGGAGGCTTATATGTTTGGTAGCATACTTGATGTTTATAATATAAACATGGTAAATTACATTAAACCACCCCACTAGAAACTCATATTATGGACCCTCCCTCGCTAGTTTAACAATTACAGATAGCCCCAGTCGCCGGAAAAAAGTTGACTGGCCCGTTATTCATTTTTGGTTTTTGTCCGGCCAAACACGCCCTTAGCACAAAAAATACAGATTTTTCCTTTTCTTTTTTTATCTTTTCTTTTTTTTTCTCTTTTCTCTTTTCCTTTTCTTCCTTTTCTCTTTTTTTTTTTTATCTTTTTCTTTTTATTTTTATTGTTCATCTTCTCCATGAGAATTCCGGCACCGGAACTAATTCCGGCACCGGAAAAATTACAGCTCCCGCAGGAACTGTAGACCGGAGCTGTTAAACAGCTCCGGAGCTGCTGTTTAACAGCTCCGGTCAGCTCCTACCGGAGCTGTTTTAAGCTCCAAAACAGCTCCGATTGAAGCTTATTAACAGCTCCGATTAACAGCTCCAATCGGAGCTATCTCCAATCGGAGCTATTAACAGCTCCAATCGGAGCTATTTGACAGCTCCACAATCGGAGCTGTCAAATAGCTCCGATTGGAGATAGCTCCGATTGGAGCTGTTAATCGGAGCTGTTAATAAGCTCCAATCGGAGCTGTTTAATAGCTCCGATTGAAGCTTTCCAATCGGAGCTGTTAACAGCTTAACAGCTCCGATTGGAGCTTTCTAATCAGAGCTGTTTGACAGCTCCAAACAGATCAGAGCTGTTACGGAGTTTTTTTTTTTTTTTAATTTTTGGGGCTTTTTTTCGAAAAAAGTTCTTAATTTGGGGTTCTTATAGAATAAATATTAATTCACTTTGAAATATATATAATTTTTATGGTTAATGTGAAATAAATTAAAGTTAATTTTGTAAAATAAAAAATTTAGAGGCAAATGTGTAAATAATGCAAACTTAACTTGTTTGTTTCAATTCGAATTCTGACATTCCGACAAGGGTAGAAATGTAACTTCCAGCTCTTAATTCGCAAAAAGTCAAGTTCGTGGGGCTATCTGTAATTGTTTTTGTGTAACATCGGGCTACATGTTATTGTCTAACTAAGAGGGAAAGATCTGTAATAAAACAAATAACAGGGGGTAGATGTAAATTGCCCTAATATTTAGTAATTTGATGATTAGTTTATAAATAGTTTATAAACTATGTTTAGATATTAATATAGTCTTTAGAAGATTATATTGATGTAGAAACTTGTTCTAAATATTTATAAATTTGTGGGAAATTCATAAATTAGATTTATGACTAATAAATTATTATAATTGAATTTGTAATTTATTTAATTTCATGGAAATTAGCCGATGTTTTATTTTTGAAATAAAACATTTATAAATTACTTTAGAAGTATAAAGATGAGACAAATTATATTTTCTTGCGAACTTTAAACCATAATTACTTGCTCATATGTTTGAATGTCTATATGATTTATTTTAAATCAGTATAGCACTTTATGTCCGCTATGTATGGGTAGGCGGCACCCACTAGTTTCCGGACCGCATCTGTCATATGAATGGGTAGGCGGCACCCATTACTTACTTGTCTGCATATTGTATGCATGAGTAGGCGGCACTCATTATTTGTTTGCCCGCGAATTGTATGTGTGGGTAGGCGGCGCCCTATGTTTGAAAGTTATCTAAGATCTTGTTTAAGCGATTAAATACCCCGACATAAATGTTCCCCAACTAAAATTTAAGTCTCGATTTGATCGCACGACGTCACCCATCATAATTGAATGATGAACGGAACCATCTAATCTCATGAGTAATATGCACCATAGTGCTTACTCTGTTTGCCGATGGAAAATCTCTTTCATAGGTCCATAGTTGGTACTGTGTGATGGTTGTGACTTACTTGGGCTATGTCGAGTCGCCATAGCGTCAGGCATAGTCTACAGGACGTCGATCAAAGTATCTTTGGTCAACCAAGAGTTGTATTGTACAATTGGTTTAGATACCTACCTTATTTGGCTATTACAGTGATCAGCCATAGCAGGGGCTGTAGTAGTGCAGATTTGGATCTTGGCCATTAAGATTCATATTAGAAATGAATCCGTATTGTTCCAATGGGGTCGGTGAATATGATAAAATTAATGGAACTAAATAAGTCAAAAGGCCTTGATTATTTAGTCGCTAAATGAGGATATTGTGAATTGTTATTTAAGTAGAGTTAAATTTAATTCACGCTTTATTTACATTATGTTTTATAAGGTTGTTGTAGAATGGCATTGATGAATACGATTAGTTTGATTTATTTACCAATGACATTTTGACTGTACTGTTATTTTCGTTTGATTTAATTGAGTTTGTCTTGGACAAGCACGTACCCAAGATTGTCTTGTGTTTGAATTTGAGTATTTCGAGTTGGACAAGAATACTTATATTAAATACAAGGACAACTAGGTAACATATTCGACTTAGGCGTGTATGGTAGACAAGTAGCTTACACAACATGAGAGTATGAAGACATTATAGAAGATACCTCTTAGAACATGTATGATGAACAATGACTTTGGTCAACCTCTATTATAGAGATTGGCTAAATCAGTGGGAGTACGAGTTCTTATGATCGTCAATGCGTATTGTCTTTAAATGTTGAAATTCGATTTCTCTTCACAAGCTCTCATATTTTTTGGAATAAGAAAGTCAATTGAGAATGTTGAAATTCTTAGAGAATATTGCTTAACATTTCTTCAATTAATTTGTTATTAAGTTGTAGAGGTAAAATTCTAGTAAAACGTAAGACGCTCTAGATGAAATAAAGTTTGTTACAATGCACTACGAATTATAATGCTCTCTAAGTCACCATATTCTTAAGTACAATTCATGAATCAACCTTCTCCAAGTGCGCACCACAATCTTCGGATTCTCTCTATGTCAAATTGAGTACCTGAGATTCAAATGCACGTGTGGATGTTTGATTAACTCCGGCTTGTCTAAGTCAAACTGGTAAGAGACTTTACTTGAAGGAGGTTGTTAATTCTCCTTGTCTTAGTGTAATAAATGTACGTATTTAATACCAGTTACCTAACCTAGGTCGCACCAATCTCTCGCTTTCATCTGTCGCCTTCTCCTTCCTCCACATGTATTGAGTAGGCCCAACGTTGACCTTCATGGGCTTGGACCAAGCCCATTTAGCTGTATCTTCTAGTGTCACCTAGAAGCTTCTACCCTTCTCCTTGCCTCTCTCTCTTCATGTTCTTAGTGCAAATCTCGTCCTTATTCAACTATACAGAAAAATAGGCCAAGTATTTAAGGTTCGTAAGAAACAAGCCTCGTATTGCCTAACCTGTTAAGGACTTGTGTGATGACCTTCTGTACTTATGTCAGTCGTTCCGGACCTCAAAATCTCCGCATCTCTCTAGTGGCTTATTTTAACAAACTGGGCACATTTGTAAAATTGCCTCCGAGGTTCGCATAATACAAGGTGCGGAACCTTGTGAGCCGTGGACGGGCCTTAACGCTTGTAATTAGGAAGCTTCATAGTTCGTAGAGAGACGCACTGTACGAACTAGATATATTTTCATATCAACATATGTCCCTGTAGTTTCAGAGTATCTTAGTAGAAGATAGTGCGAAACTATATTGTATGTGGTCGAAAAAATTTGTCGCTTTTCTTATTCGTGATTCACGAGATGGGGCTTCAAACCTTTTGTCCGTATCTTTCGTCTTCCGTACCTGTGTCATTACTTCACTAGACGTCGTGTCTGTGTTTCATGAGATGGCGCTTTAGAGACCGTGTCCGTATCTCTCATGTTCCGTACCTGTGTCATTACTTCACTAGACGCCGTATCCGTGTTTCATGAGGTGGCGCTTTGGACGTCGTGTCCGTATCTCTCATCTTCCGTACCTGTGTCATTACTTCACTAGACGCCGTATCCGTGTTTCATGAGGTAGCACTTTAGACGTCGTGTCCGTGTCTCTCATGTTCCGTTCCTTGTAAATCTAGCTTTTCATCCTTATCCGTAACCTTCGGGCCCAAATTATCTTTTTGATGCAAATATGATGAATGCTATGCAAACTACCCGTGTCTACATGCTGGTAATCTTAGTACGCGCGTCTACTAAATATCCGTGTCTATGTGTATGCCATGAAGAAAACTTTTAATTATCAAAGATTTTCGGGCCTTGTGTTATGGACACCAATTGGGATTTCCTCCGTATCTCCGATTTTTCGTCGGTCAAAGTTCATGAGAGCTGTACAGTAAGTTTAGTTTGCTGGCTTCATCTCGTCCGTTAATTTAAATCTCACGTATGGTTTAGAATTAAAGTCAATGGTTGCGTCGATTGGGCTTCTCAATTTTGTGCCCCTCTATAAATAGTCGGTCAGCAATTTCGTTCATTTACAACATTATAGAGAGGAGTCTAGAGAGAGAAATTTTTTCTTCCGTATCTTAGCCCCGGAACAAGTTTGTGATCTGACTTAGCGCTCTTTTTTGGAGTTTCGGAATCTTCCACACTTCTACCTTTTTCGATTTCCAGGTATGCTCCGCTTCTTTAAATTTCTCGTCTCTTTAATCTTGCCGAAGATTTTTTTATTTAGAATACGTCACTTTCTAAAGATATCTAAATTGACCCTCGGACAATCACCTGACTCTTTAATTTCTTACTTGCGCTTTTAGGATGTCCGAGGTTAACCCTAAGGTCGTAGATCTCACGGATCTTGCTTCCTCATCGAATGATTCGGAGTCAACAAGCAGCAGTTCTTCTTCATCTTCTGATTCGGATTCTTCTTCCGAATCTTCTTTAGACATCGGGGGTGGAAACCACATTACTTCCACCTCACGAACAAGGATGAATGAAGCTGGTCCGAGTTTCGCCGGTCCTAGTTCCGCCCCATTCCGCTCTCAGGCTTTAATTAGTCGAGATCAGTCACCGGGCACATCATCCGACCGTTATCTTTCCGTCTATCAACCTCCTCGTCGTAAGGTAGAACTCCCTTCACATCTCCGACTCTTCTGTAGATACGGTGGTCGTAATTATAGATGTATTTCTGATCCTAACATAGAAGCTGACTTCGAACCTGACTATACCCATCCACATCTAAGTTTTAGAGATTCAAATGAGGCCAATCCCGAGCGGATTCATGAGGTTGCTCCTCTTAGGGAGGTCCGTGCCGTCGTCCCTCTTGAAGGCGCCGAAGATGATGCAGCTCAAAATGTTCCGGATGAAAATGCGCCTAACAACAATGTTCCTGCCGGTAATAATCCTCCGGTTGTAGACGGTGCGGTAGCCGTTGTAAATGAAGCTAACTTTGACGAGGCCGGACAACCTTTGGAAGGCGAAGTACGGGAATTCCGGGGTGCTCTTTTTCCCCCGTACCTGATCACCTTGAGCCTGCTCTTCGAAGGCGCTATGAAAGACTCCGAGACGACATTCATTTATTCAGTGTTGCTCGCGAAACCAATGACGACGGATGGATACCCACCATTAAGTCTAAAGTGACTGAGAATCAAATTCCGCTGCTCCGCAAGAGGTTCAATATTCCTGATGATATTGAACTCATTGCTCGGGGTCCCGATGATGCCATATATAACTGCCCTGACGGAGCTCTAACATGCTTTGTTGTTTCTCTCGAGCTTGGATGGAGGATTCCTTTTATTGAGGAATTTGCGTCTATTTTCCGCTCCCTCGACATTACTCCGATGCAGGTTATGCCAATTTCTTTGGCTAACTTGATATACTTCGGAGTTCTTATGAAGATGAAGAATGAGCCTATCACATTCACCAATTTTTGTCAAGCTTTCACTGTCTCGCTGTCGGGGACTTGTTATTATTGGCAATTCAAACCTCGCCAATATTTCTACTTCATCCTTGAGAGTCCGAACTCCTTGGGTTCCGCCTGGTGGTCTCGGTACTTCTATTTTAGATATAAGCTAAAACCTGGAGCTCCGGAAAGCGAGCGAAAGTACTTCAATGTCCGGAATGATTTCAATAGGGAATCTCTTGCAGATTATCGTCCGGTGCTTGATCATTGGAGTGACTGGGCTGCGGCTATGCGGGCAAGAAGTATTGCCAAGAATCCGGAGAAATACTTCTTTTGTGTGCTCACAATGCAACCACTTCCGGCCTTTGCTAATCCTACGGACCCTGTAGACTTAGGCCCTTATAAAAATGATAGTTTTGGTAAAAAAAATTACATGTTATCTTCCCTCTTGTCTTTCAATGTTTTTCCGCCTCTCTTATACTTATCTTTTTTCTTTGCTTTTCAGAGGGTTGGGTTGAATATCTAATGGCGGAGGCACAGAGACTTCAAGCTGCGATTGAGGCTAAAAAGGTTGAGGAGAGGCGGAAGAAGCTGCGCAAAGGAACGACCAACCAACTGACGGTCTTCCCACAAGAACATCCGAAGGATGGAGTCAAGTGGAGGCAAGAGGAGGAGCGTCGCAAGCTCGAGAAACTTCCTGCCCAGGAAATGGAGTCCAGCCGGAAGGGTTTAACTCCGGAAGAAGCTAAATGTTGTTCTGACGAGAGGAAGAACGAGAAAAAGAAAGAAAAGAACGATAAGAAATAGCAAACCAAGCAGCCTCGGAAAACTAAGGCAAAAATGCTCCGGACGTCGAGGTCATGGAAATTGACCAGACGACTATCGATCCGGAACCTGCTGGTGCGTACGTTGTTGTTCCGGGCTCTTCTTCTCAAGCTCCGCTTAATCCACTTCCGGCTCCTCCTAAGAAACTTATGGGGAGATGCCTTCAAGGCCTCTAAGTCCGGAACCGGTACTTCCACTGCTCCCGTGATTGACCCCTCCGGGAAAAATAAACAAGTTGTTGAAGCCCCGGTTAAATCCAAGAAACGGAGGGGAAGTGGTCCGGCCGTTTATGCTGATGAGGCGGATTTTTACCGTGAAACTGAGATCGTCCGCATTGCTTCTCTTGATGAGCCGGACCGCATCCGCATGTTGGAAGAATCCTTTTCTTAGGTAAAACTCCTTTCATTTTTTTTATTTTTTTCTTTTTCTTCCGTACCTTCTTTATCTCTTTCTTAACTAAGTTCTTTTGCAGCTTGGCTTGGCGGTGCGAGGTATTTCCGTTGCTGCTCAAAATCAGAAGTCTACTTTGGAGAGCAACCTGCATGCCTCTGAGCTCGAGAGGATTGCTCTTTCGGAGAAGCTTTCTCAGGTCCAATCTAGTTTACAAGAGGCCGAAGCTAAGCTGTTGAAGATGGGCCTCCTTGAAAGTGAAGTACTGGAGCTTCGGAACCAAGTTGTCGAGACCTCTAAGCTTCGTGAAGAATTATCCAAGCTACAGTCCGCCTATGAGGCGCATCGGAAGGAGGTTGAAGGGTGCTTGGCTTTGATCATCGATCAACAGGAGAGCTACACATGCTGTATGAATATGCTCGAGCACTTCCATCACGCTTTGATGATCGGATTCGTGGGCTCCCGGAAGGACACTGTCCAAGACTTCCTCAAGAGCATCTCATTCAAGTATGCTAAGGCCATGGGATATGACAAGGCTCGGGTAGACGGATTCAATGCCTACCTCGGACAACTTGAAGCTGCGGGTCTTGTTCCAGCGGATCTTGATTGGGAGGCTAATAATCTTGACATATTCAAAGGTCCGGATGGTGAAGAGGATCCTCAAATTTCGACCATCGCCAATGAAGAGCTTGGCAAAGACGAATTCGTAAGTCTGGTGGCCTCGGAAGGTGAAGACTTAAAGTTCTCCAATCAAGAGCCTCGCCTCCCCGGGTTCGTTCCTGACATTCTCCGGTACTGGTATCTCATGCCTTTTGAAAAATATGAGAAGGAGAACCGGGCCTGGTTGCATCTCCCACATCCGGTAATTGGGCGTCCCGCGGACTATAGCCTCTTTGATGAGGTCAAGACCTTGTGTAAGGATTGGGAAGAAGATCGTGAAAAAGAGGAGATCTGGAGGCGTGAAGCAGATCCTGAAAACTGGGCGACCGGAAATGTTGAGAGCTCCTTTAAAAAGAACTTTTACATCCCTCCATTTCCGACTGTCACGGAGCTGAACAAGGATCCGTATGCTCCCTTGCCTTGGCTGAGCTGGAAATTACACTTGGAGCAACTGGCTCGAGCCGCTGCGGAAGCTAAAGAGGCAGAAGTTATGGCACGGATGGCCCGAGAAGCTATGGACGAAGATGCCCCAGATCAAGTTGATGAGAATGATGAATCTTCCGAGTTTTCCCAGTCTCGGACCCGCGAAGATTAGGAGCTCCTTTTTGAGCCGGGGTATGCCCCGATGAAATTCGTAACTTAAATAATAACATCTATTTTAGATTCGGAACAAAATTAACTCGCAGGGGTATGCCTCCTTAAATCTGTAATTTGAACAACTCCTTAAGCTTCGGAAGTTTAACTTTTATGAATTTGAATTAAGTCATTTGCTAATAATTCATTTGCCTTCACTCTTGACAAAATCATTCGAATCTTCCACTGCTCCGGTACTCTGCGTTACTATAGCTTACGGAACTTGATTTGGGTTCAAGCTCAATTCGTTTCTTTCTCAAGTCTTCAAGGTTCGGATCGTTAACCCGAAAAGTCATTTGCAACAAGTTCCGACTCTCCTTGTTCTTACTTCTTCTAAACTAAAAACTTGTTTCAATTCTTCAACATTCGGCCAAGTCCTAGAGGTACGGAACTTGATCTGTGAAACCTTTCTGGCATGTTCGACTCATTTTCGTTCGGCGCTTATTTTGTCGTAAAATACCCGGACCTTGTTTTTGAAATTATTTTAATAAATTGAGACCTAAAAAATTTTTGTGAAATTTTTTTGGTCTTTTTCGTCTCTCTCATCCGATGCTCTCTTGGTGTAAAACATGCAAAGCTTTCACGATACTTATTTTAATAAGTTAAGACCTAAAAACTTTCCCGGTGAAAATTTTCATTGTCGACCGTGTCTCCTATCCGACGCTCTTTTGACGTAAAATATGCGAAGCTTTCACGATACTTATTTAAATAAGTTAAGACCTAAAAATTTTCCCGGTGAAAATTTTCATTCTCGACCGTGTCTCCTATCGGACGCTCTTTTGACGTAAAATATGTGAAGTTTCCACGGTACTTATTTTAATAAGTTAAGACCTAAAAATTTTCCCCGTGAAAATTTTCATTCTCGGCCCTGTCTCCTGCTTGTTTATTGACTAACTCAATAAATCTTTACCCTTTCTCTTTCTATTTTCCTTCCTTTGAACTTTTATTGTGATCTTTATATTTCTTTTTTGCACTATTTTGTCAGATGAAATATCTGCGTATGGATTTGACGGAAATCTATAATGTTAAAGCTCCAACCATTTTGCATAAAACTGAATTGTTCATAGCTGCTAATAGATTTGACGGAAATCATTACAACTTACTTTAGACATATAAAAGGTTCAAAAAGGAAATCAAAACAAAGATAACAAAGTTCCTAGGTGGTCTTCTACTCTCTCTTTTCTGCTCTCTTATTCCTAAGTGTAGAATTTCCTTAGGTTCTTGATGTTCCAAGGTCTCCTCTATCCTTTGTCTTCCTCATCTGCTAGCTCGTAACTGCCGTTTGTTTTCACCTTTGTTATTTTGTACGGCCCTATCCATTTCGGCTCAAGCTTGCCTACTCCATCTTGCTGTGTTTCTTTCCTCAGCACCAATTCTCCCACTTGAAGTTCTCTGTTCTTCACATTCTTGTTGTAGCTCCTTGCCACTCTCATTTGATAGTTTATGATCCTCGCGAAAGCTGTGCTCCTTACCTCTTCCAGCGTATCTAAGTCCAGCATCCTTGCATCGTGGTTATCTCCTGGTTCATAACCTTGAATTCTTAAAGTCTCTATAACTGCTTCTGCCGGGATCACAGCCTCTGATCCGTAGACCAAGTGAAATGGCGTCTCTTGAGTTGATGTTTTTGAAGTAGTCCTGTATGCCCAAAGGACTCCATCTAGTTCATCTACCCAATCTCCTTGGCATGCCTTCAGTCTCTTCTCTATTAGCTCTACCAATGTTCGGTTGGTTCTCTCCACTTGACCGTTCGACTGTGGGTAATATACTGATGTGAACCTTTGTTCTATCTTCATCTTTTTACACCACTCCTTGAGCTTCTTTCCTGAGAATTGTGTGTCGTTGTCTGAGACTATGACTCTTGGTAGTCCAAATCGACATACTATATTTTTCCAAATGAAGTCTAGCACCTTATTCTCTGAAATTCTGGATACTGCTTCCGCCTCAACCCACTTGGAAAAATACTCAACTGCTACAATTAGGAACTTCTTTTGCCCTGTTCCTTTCGGAAATGGTCCTACCATGTCTATGCCCCATTTATCAAATGGGCAAGTGATGTTAGTTGGCTTGAGCTCTCTAGCTGGCTTTGTGCTTTGCTTAGCATATTTCTGGCATTCAGTGCAAGCCTTGGCGTATCGGATAGCATCTGCGATAATCTTCGGCCAATAGTATCCTTGCCTCAAAACCTTCTGAGCTAATGATCTTCCACCGGAGTGATTTCCATAACTTCCCTCATGCACTTCTGCTAGTATCTGTTTTGCTTCTAAATTCGTTAAACATCTCAAGTGAGTGCCCGCAAATGACCTTCTATACATGTCATTGCCAATCATTAAGTATCTCAGTGACCGGGCAACCACCCTTCTCGCTTGCACTTTATCACTTGGAAGTTCTCCCTTAGTAAGGTATCTTCTTATTTCTTGCATTAAATTCTCATCTTCTTCGATACTCAAGACACTCTGCTCTTCAACCGTGACAGACGGCTTAACTTGCTCCATCAACATTATCCTCCCTGGTACATCCGCTCTATCATTTTCCTTTCTTGGTATCAAGCTTAAACGGAACTCTTTGAACTCTTCAGCTTCTTCTTTCAATATGGCCAGGTAACTTCTCATGCTTGGGTGTGTGGCTTCACACTGTCCTCGATATTGATACTCTGCTAATTGTGAGTCCGTGTATGCTTCTAATTATTCCACCCCAATGCTTTGGCTATTTTGATCCCATTTAGAAGGGCTTCATACTCTGTCTCATTGTTCGTTACTTTGAACGGTAGAGATATTGCCAACTCTAACTCCGCTCCTCTTGGTCCTTCCAAATACACTCCTGCTCCACCCATGGTCGATAGTGAAGAACCATCAACTTTCATTTCCCAATATTCCCTATCTCCTCTTTTCTCCTCGTCCCTCTCACCCACGGGGATTTCCTCTTTTCCTTCTTTAGGCTGTGGATCTTGAGCTTCTTCCAAAGTCATGACGGATGCTATTCTGCTCTCTTCCTCTTCCGTGGTGATGGGAGTAGATCTGGTTGGAAATTCCACTATGAAATCTTCAATTACTTGTGCTTTCTTAGCTAACGGAGCTTGAAAGTCTATTTCATGTTCACTCAATTCAATTGCCCATTTTGCCAATCTTCTCGAATGTTCCGGCTTCCCTAACACTTGCTTTATGGGCTCATGAGTCAACACAATTACTTTGTGAGATCTAAAGTAAGGCTTCAATTTTCTTGAGGTATGAAGTAAAGCATATGCTAGCTTTTCCATGTCCAAGTACCTTGTTTCCGCTGGGGCTAAAGCTTTACTCACATAGTAAATTGGGAGGCAATCAGATCCTTGAATTCTTACCAAAACTGAGCTTATTGCTTCATGTGCAAACGCCAAGTACAAGTAGAGTGGCTCTCCATCTACTGGTTTGGACAACAGAGGTGGAGATTGAAGGTAATTCTTCAAGTCTTCTAAGGCTTGTCTACATTCCTCGTTCCATACGAAACTTGCCTTGTCCTTCTTCTCTTTGTCTGTTTTTCTCAAAACTCTAAAGAATGGGAGGTTCTTTTCTGCGGATCAAGAGATGAAGCGACTCAAAGCAATTACCTTTCCTACTAACTACTGTACCTCATGATGTGTCGTAGGGTGCGGCAAATCTTGTACTGCCTTGATCTTCTCTGGGTTTGCTTCTATTCCTCTTTCTGTGACCATATAACCCAAGAACTTTCCACCTTTTACCCCAAAAGTGAATTTTTTTGCGGGGTTAAGTTTCATTCCATATTTTCTCAAGATAGCAAAACACTTGTTCAAATGGGCTATATGATCAACCTCTATCTTGCTCTTTACAAGCATGTCATCCACATAAACTTCCATCGTCTTCCCTAGCTCTTCTTTGAACATTTGGTTCACAAGTCTTTGGTAAGTAGCTCCTGCATTTTTCAACCCAAATGGCATGACCTTGAAGCAGTAAACACCTCCAGCTGCAAAGAAGGCTGTTTTTGGAATATCCTCCTTCACCATTTTGATTTGGTAAAAGCCTTGATATGCATCCATAAAACTCAATAGAGCGCATCTTGCTGTTGAATCAACCAATTGATCTATCCTTGGCAGAGGGTAAGGATCTTTTGGGCAAAATTTGTTGAGCCGTGTAAAGTTATTACATGTTAGGAAACTTGTAATTTTGATGAGCAATTAACCATGCTAAATTAAGGAAAGTCCAGTAACTAGTACTCTTAAGGTCCATAGGAATTTAGAATTTTAAGGACATTGTAAAAGAGGAACGTTTGCTGATGACTTAGTTTAGATGCTAGATAAGTTATTTATTTTGCGTATGATGTATTTTATTTTCTGAAAAGAAAATAACTTATTGATGCTTTAGCTTATGATGTATCTTATTTTCTGAAAAGAAAATAACTTATTGAAGCATTTGCTGACGATATACTTTGTTTTTACAAACAAACTATTGAAGCAACTAGAAACCGCTCAGAATCTTGAAGATTATTGAAGATCCGAAGACTTGAAGATTTAGAAGATCTGAAGACTTGAAGATTGCTGAAGACTGGTATCTACAAAGGCACGTGTTGCTCAGAAAGTGAAATTTCAGCAACAGCATTGCATAAGTGAAAATCTGAAAGACAGAGTAGGTTGTGCTTGCTGAAACTGAGACCAATCACTTACTGATGGAACATATGTGACCTCTTGCTGAAAGTATTGGATTTTGCGCTCCAATGTTACTGTTTGAATTCTATTCAAATGTGCATTAAATGCAAAGTTTACACGCGAAGGACTTGAAGACTAGAAGACAAACAAAGACGCTGCTGAAAGTACAAAAGCAAGATAGTGACATGTTAAGGAACAAAAGCCTTAGGATTTGAAATTCAAACGGATCCTTACTTACACTATAAATAGAGGTCATCTGGCGTAGAGTTGAAGTGTGTCAACAACGTGATCAAACTCTCACTTGTGCTTAAACTTACATACCTTCAAACTCTTTACATCTGCCATTGATCCGTTCCAAGACTTAAAGCTTGAAAAAGCTACTTGTGAAGAAGTAGAACAAACTCGGCTAAGAAATTAGTTAAGTGTTCTTTCTTTCGAACAAGAACAAGTCTTGACACCAGAAACAATCAAACTTGTTTACTGCAAAGTATTCCAAGTTGTGTTTCTTAGATTATTTGTTGTAACTGAATAAGTTATAATTAAGTTATCTCACCCCAAAACTCTCTAACTGAAAATACACCCTTTCAGGCGTGATATTCAGGGGGAACTTAATCGAGCATAGTTTTGCTGATTAAAAGTACCAAGTTTGGTGGAGAACAAGGTTGAGTTCTCTAGTTTAGGTTGGAGACGAAGCAAGTGTGCTTTGGTTTCTGTTGAATCGCTCTAGATAGGAGATTGTAAGGAACCTCAATCATATCTTAGTGGATTCAGTCCTAGAAAGGACGAAGTGGATTAGTTGAGAGATTACACCACTCTCAGATGCCACTATAAAAGTGTTTGTGTGATTTACTTTCTGTACTTAGCTTTCAGCAATTCATATCTGTCTGTACACAGTCACTCACTTCACTTGCTGAAACCTTTACTTGTTGAAAAAGCACTTATTGTATCAAAGACTTCCGCTCTCTGATTTTAAGTATCAGCAAACCAAGCTACTGTAAAGTAACTTACGCTTGCTGAGAAAGTTAAGTATCAGCGGACTCATTACTGAAAAGTAATAAGTACTTGCTGAGAAAGTTTTAAACGACGAAAGTTTGAAAAGACTATTCACCCCCCCTCTAGTCTTTTCTTGTTGTTTAAAGGGACCAACAAGTGGTATCAGAGCCAGGTTCTTTAGCCTTCTGCACTGAACCTAGATCCCCTTAGGTGCTTTCCGTAAATCACTCTCACTTGATCAGTTTGGTAGTGCTTTGCTGACAGGATGTCTTTAGGAGATGCTCCCTTGCTGAAGCTGGAAAATTACGAGAAATGGCGAAAAAACATGATGCTACATCTTGAGGCCATTAGTGATGAGATGGTAACCGTCATTAATGATGGACCTATCAAGATCACTAAGATTGAAAGGAGTTTTCCTCACAAGACCACTGAATCTGGGAAGGAAACCATCCTTGGCGAACCATCAGACACTGTTGTGCCAAAACCAAGAGAGGAATGGACTTCTGACGAAGCTAAGAGATTCCGTCTTGATGGCCAAGCAAGAAATATCATCATTATATAAACTCCGGATACCATACAGTGCAAACTGTGGGGTGCTAAGACTGCAAAGGAGGCTTGGAAAATGGTTCAAGATCTTTGTGCTGGATCTGACAAAACCAAGGAAAACAAACTTGAAGTACTTAAATTAAAGTTTCAAACGAGTCACTGGAAGACTTTAAGCAAGGTACAAACGAGTCACTGGAAGACTTGGACTTCCGATTCACAACTCTTGTTAGTCAAATGGCAGCATTGGGTGTTGGAAACCTCTACTCAGATTCTGAGAAAGTGAAAACTATCATCTGAAGTCTGAATCAAGAATGGATCCACACTCAGAATTTCTATTATAATCAAGGAATGCCAGACATTACACCAACAGAGTTGTTCTCTCATCTTGCTACTGTCAATTATGAGACAAAGCAAAGAGAAAATGTGTTTGCTGAAAAATTGCAAAACATTGCTCTTGCTGCAAAGCCTTCATCTTCTGAAAAGAAGAATGATAAAGAGCCTGCTGATGAAAATGCTTTAGTAGTTAAAAACATGAAGAAATTCATCAGTAAGGAACTTGAAAGGCGAAAAGCAAAAGAGAAGCTGAAAAAGCATCTTGGTAACAATTACCATAAGTACAAGAATGATACTAGCTCGCTGAACAAGCAAGCTCAGCAAGCTACTTCATCAGAAGAATCAGCAGTTGGAAATGATCTATGTTTTTACTGCAAAAAGCCTGGACATTTCAAAGCTAATTGCCCTTTGCTGAAAGGCAAATCTGCTGAAAAGAAGAAGAAGTTCAAAAGAGCTTTTATTGCTGAAGAAAAGAAGAAGCTTCAAGCAAAAATCGATGCATTGTGTATTGATACTAGCTCCGAAGACAGTGAGGATGAAAGTTCAGACACCGACAATGAAGAAGCCACTCTAGACGTGGAGATTGGCAAAGAAGTCTGTGGAATAGCTATGGAAGCTTATCCAGATGTGTCGAATTATGAATTCTGCCTCATGGCCGGTCAGGTAAACAACTCTACCTCTGACTCTGACTCAGAAAGTGAAGACGAGATTGACCTTGACAAAATTCAAGGAGAAATCGAAAGATTTGAGAAAACTCTCAGCAAACAGCAAGAGAAACTACAAATTGCTGAAACTCTGACCAAGCAGACTACTGAGAAGTACGTCTTGCTGAAGGAAGAGACAGAAGAAAAGGATGCTGAAATAAGGCGTCTTAAGAAGTTTATTGCTGAGGCTGCAGAGAAAAATTCTCAAATGGCATTAGAATTGAAAGAATATCAGTCCTCAATTCTAAAGTTACTTGCTGAAATCCAAGAGATGAAAAAGATGAAAGTCAATTTCAAATCTTATGTGGATGCAAGTAATACGCTGACTGAACTAAACTCTTATTTGAGAGATCCATCTCAGAAAGAAGGTTTAGGAGCAACGTGCGAAGGTGATATCGTAGAAATCTTGAGAAAAGATAAATCACCTATCTCCTTTGTACGTGCTACTGATAGTAGCCCACCAGTAATCTATCAGTTTGGTCAAACTAAGGTTGCTGAAACATGCAATCAAGTACCTATGACCACAAAGCCCGCTGTTACTACTCAAAGTAACAGGACTTTAAAAGGAAAACAGGTTGCTGAAAAGCAAACTGGAAAGAAGAAGAATGCTGTAAAGCATTCCGCCAAACAAGTTGCTGAAAAGCAAGTTGTTAAGACTAAAGGCAAGATTACTAAAAGTAATCAGAAGTCCTTTGCTGACAAACCTGAATCAAGTAAGGTTGAAGCTAAAGCTCAGCATTCTCCGAAAAGTGGACTAGGTTTCAAAACCAAGCAAAGTCAACTATTTCATGAATATAAGCAAAGTCAGCAAAGATACTTCAAAGAGATGAATAAAATCAAGCCTAAGAGTTCTGAAAAGACTCCCAATGCTAGGGCTAGAAGGAACCTTGCTAGAAAGGAACTTACTGAAAAGTATGTTCAGCAAAAAGGTCAACAGAGCAAGACACCACATCAGAAAGTGGATTTGACCAACACGAGTCAAAAGTCTTTCAGCTCAAGACCTCCTAGTTCCTCAACAAGTAGAAAACAAGTCAAAGTTGAAAAACTTCAGACTTGGGTTTCCACTGGACGCATTCTTGAACATGTTAATGGACATCCATCATTGGATAATTAACTTGTTTGCTCTTGATTGTGCAGACTTCAGCCACGGAGACAAACGATGCAATCTGGCACTTTGATAGTGGTTGTGGAAAGCACATGACGGGCAACAAGAATAACCTTATAAACTATAGACGGTGGTCTAAAGGTCCAATAATAAGGTTTGCTGGTGGAGGCTCTGGTTCTACAAAAGGCTATGGTGATGTGAAGTTTGGATGCATAACCATCACTGGAGTTTTTTATGTCAAAAATCTTAAGTTTAACCTTTTCAGCATGAGTCAGTTTGCTGACAAAGGATACTTCATCGAAATTAAAAGTGATGAATGTAAACTTGTAGATTTTGAGACTAAAAAGGTAATAATGATTGCAAGAAGATCAGGAGGCTTGTACACCGTTGATTGGTCTTCAGCAAACGTTGAAAAATGCCTTGTCTCAGATCAGGATTGCCTTGCCGAAAAAGCATGGTTATGGCAAAAACGAACAGGTCATCTAAACTTCAAGACGCTGAATAAGCTGTCTAAAAAGGCACTTGTAGTTGGATTACCTAAGGTTACTTTTAAGAAGGATGGTGTTTGCAATGCATGTCAGCAAGGAAAGCAAACCAAATCTTCTTTCAAGAACAAGGCAGTACCGTCAACTACAAAACCTTTACAACTCTTGCACATGGACTTGTTTGAATCTTCTTCAACAAGCTATGCTGGTAAGAAGTATGGTCTAGTCGTGGTAGATGACTATTCAAGATTCACTTGGGTAGTATTCATCAAGCACAAATCTGAAACCAAGACTGAAATACTATCTTGCTGAATAAGCTTGAAGTCATGAAAATGACAAGGTAAAAGTCATAAGGACAGACCACGGTACTGAGTTTGTAAACCAGTACATAACTGAATATTGTACATCAAAAGGTATACAACATCAGTTATCCTCAGTAAGAACACCACAGCAAAATGGTGTTGCTGAACGGAAGAATCGTACCCTGAAAGAAGCCGCAAGAACAATGCTTGCTGACACTGAAATAAGTGAGGCTTTATTGGGTTGAAGCGATTAATACCGCCTGCTATACTCAAAACAGATGTTTGATTACTAAGAAATACAACAAAATTCCTTATGAATTGTTTGTTGGAAGACCTCCTAACATCACTCATCTAAGAGTATTTGGTTGCAAGTGTTTCGTTCTTAATAATGGTAGAGAATACCTAAGAACATTTCAACCAAAGGCAGACGAAGCGATATTTCTTGGCTACTCCTTGCATAGTAAAGCTTATAGAGTTTACAACAAAAAGGCACAAAAGATTGAAGAATCAGTGCATGTTGTATTCTACGAAAAGTCACAAGGTGTGCCTGCTGAAGAAGAAATATCAGATTGTATGAAAAAGTTAATCATACACGAGCAAAGAACTGAATCTGATGCTAGGCAAATCAAGTCAATTGAACTAAATGATGATTCTGACAATGACTCTCCTCCCCCGAGTCATGACAAGATAAATATAGTTCACGACAAAGAATTTCCAGCAAAAGACGCGGTTGCTCCGGAAGTTGCTGAAATTACGCAATCTCCAGTGCCTGCTGATGAAATACTTCAATCTAGCAATGCTGAACAAGCAGTTGCTGATGAACAAATCTCAGCAGAGACACAAATTCCCAGTAGTACTGAACAAGTACATACTGAAGAATCACATGCTAATGAGCAAACATATCCTGATCCAACAAACAGGAAACCTGTTAATAAATGGATTAGAGATCATCCCTCTACGGATATAATTGGTGATATTAATAAACGCCAAGTGACTAGATCCAAAGCTACTCACGGACTTGCTGAAGAAGCAACTGCCGTAGAAGTAGAATCATTGTTCTCTTGCTTTGTTTCAGAAATTGAACCTAAAACCATAGAAGAAGCTTTGAAGCATTCTGAATGGATAAAGGCAATGCAAGAAGAATTGGATCAATTTGAAAGGAACAAAGTCTGGAAACTTGTGCCATTTGCTGAAGACAAGAAAGCTATTGATACAAAGTGGGTGTTCAGAAACAAGCTGAGCGAGTCTGGTGAAGTAACAAGAAATAAAGCACGTTTAGTTGCTCAAGGTTACTGTCAAACTGAAGGATTGGACTATGATGAGTCTTATGCACCAGTTGCAAGATTGGATGCAATTAGACTTTTCTTGGCCTTTGCTGCTCACAATGACTTCATTGTTTACCAAATGGATGTTAAAAGTGCATTCTTAAATGGTGAACTTGCTGAAGAAGTCTACCTAGAACAACCCCCTGGCTTTGAACTTCCCTCAGAAATCAAGATGGTATATAAGCTTCAGAAAGCTGTATATGGTCTAAAGCAAGCACCAAGAGCATGGTATGATACCTTGGCTAAGTTCTTGCTGGAAAATGGTTTCAAGAAAGGTGAAGTTGACAAAACATTATTTACCATGAACCATGATGGTAAAATAATCTTAGTTCAAATTTATGTGGATGACATAATTTTTGGATCTAAGGACAAGCAACTTTGTGATGATTTTTCCAAACTCATGACAAATAAGTTTGAAATGAGTATGATGGGAAAATTGAATTATTTCCTAGGGTTGCAAGTCAAGCAACTCAAAGATGGAATATTCATAAATCAAGCAAAGTATGCGAAAGAAATGCTCATAAAGTTTAGGATCAAAGAGGATGAGAAACCTGAAAAGATCCCTATGAGTGTTGGTACCAAATTGGGCTATACTAAAGAGGACAAAAGTGTTGAAGAACATAAGTATAGGAAGCTCATTGGTTCCTTGTTGTATCTAACAGCAAGTAGACCTGACATTCAGTATGCTGTTTGTGTGTGTGCAAGATTCCAATCTGATCCAAGAGAATCACACTACAAAAAGGCGATCAAGATACTGAAATATGTTAGAGGTACAGTCAATGTTGGATTATGGTATCCTAAAGATTCTGGACTTGAATTGGTTGGCTATTCTGATGCTGATCATGGAGGATCAACTCTTGATAGAAAAAGTACCTCTCGAACTTGTCAGTTTTTGGGTACTAGATTAATATCATGGTTAAGCAAGAAGCAAACCTGTGTCACCAATTCATCTACTGAATCTGAATACATTGCAGCTGGTTGTTGCACAGCTCAAATCCTATGGATTCAGCAACAATTAAGAGATTATGGTATTTCTGCAAAGAAAACACCAATCTTTTGTGATAATACAAGTGCTATTGCAATCACGCAAAATCCTAAGTTTCACTCTAGGACCAAGCACATTGATATTAGACATCATTTCATTAGAGATCATGTGGAGAAAGGTGATATTGAGGTTGTGAAAGTAGGAACTGAAGATCAGCTTGCTGACATCTTTACCAAACCCCTACCAGATAATAGGTTCACAATGCTAAGGTATAACCTTGGATTGATTGAACTACCTCAATAAGGGATATACTTGGAAGAATGCTGAAACAGGTATTTAGCAAGCCAAAGTATTCCTATTTACTGATTTCTTCTAAGAATTGATAAGTCACTACATGATTGCTGAAACAGGCATTCAACAAGTAATTCCTTCAAAACGGGTGTTTGTTAGGAAACTTGATCACTTGCTGAGACAGGAACTCAGTAAGAGAAAGAACTTAAAAATTGCTGAGACGGGAACTCAGAAAAAGAGCAAAGCTCATCTCTCAGATTTTACCAAAGGATATCTCAAGTACAAAAAGAATTTACTGATACGGAAAATCAGAAATATCTTTTAAACTTAAGACAATATGAGATATCTAAGTAAGGGGAAACTTTCAGCAAGTATCTAGACTGTTAATTCAAACTCGCTGAAAAGATTCTTGTCTATTTAAGCAAGCAATCTATCCCTTAATACTCGGTAAAATCAATTTGTGACGTTAAACTGGCACAGATAAACTCGCAATAATCATGACATGAAATTCAATCGTGGCTATTGATTAAAAGGAGTTACTTATCTAACGGCTAACAAAACAAAGAGAGAGAGAGTGCTCTGACGGTTTTAGTTAGTGGGCCACTACGCATTCAATGCAAAGGCTCTACTAACTCCAGTGTTTCTCTGTTTTACCTTTGCTGAGAGCTCAAATCGATTGAGTTTCTCACACACCAGAGACACTATATAAAGAAGGAGTTAGAGAAATGACAAAATTCTTTAACTCACATTTCCTTTCTCTGCAAATTCTAGACTGAATCTACTGTACCTCCGGTCAAAAAACAAACTATCTCTTTTCGTACACATTTTCTTGCTCTATAAAATGAAATGGCTCCCAAGAGACAATTATCAAAGTCCTCAAAGTCGTCAAAGGTTGACAGTGCTGAAACACGCATTGCTCCGGTGACTACTCCGGCCACAAACACAACGAAAGTTGTGTTGAAAAACGACCGAATCACAGAAAAACCTATGCCTCCGTCATATCTTGACACTGCAAAGTGTGAGATGTTGATGCAATGGGGAGGGTTTGCAAAAGAAAAGTACATTAGGTACTTTTATGAACAAGAACTTGATGACCAAAATGAAGATGCGCTTGAGTTTATCAAGCAGCAAGGCCTCATGAACTTTATCTCTGCTCGCACTAAGCAAGTGAGCATGATTGATACAATGGAATTCTACAACAATGCAGAAATCCAATCCCTTACAGACAGTAATGGAGTCACTGAAAAATTGATCCTTACTTATGTTCAGAACACGCAAATCGTCCTGAAATGGACTGATTTAGCGGAAATTTTTTAGATTCCAACCACTGGAACTGAAGATGACGTCACTTCCACTGATGAAGAAATTGAAGCTTTCTACAGTGACGTCAGAAATGAGAAAATGAAGAAAGGCGAGACAGCTCCCGTGACTTGGACAAAGCACGTTAAGAGAAAGCATCTCTGCCATTCACTTGGTCTAGTAGCTCTGCTCCTAATAAAAGTTCTTGACTCCCAAGTTGGAGGAATTGACCAAGTAGGCCTGAGAAGATGGCCATTGCTAATGCATATCTATGAAAATAAAACGGAACTTAACTGGGCTAAGTACATTTTCAACAGGCTTGTTGATTGTGTTACTAAGTTCAAGGTAAAGGTAGAAGACAACAAGGTCTCACCTTCCTTTCCAGTTATGTATGGAATTAAGATATGCTATATCCTTGAACATTTCAGGATTCAGCTAAGAAACCCATTGCCAATCAAGAAATCTGTGTGCAATGTGGGAAGATCTTTCTACAAGCAGAATGTACCTATGATTGCTGGAAAGAAAACTAAGAAGACAACACTGCAAATGTTGTCAGCACAAGCCAGCAAGAAAGGTATACAACAGCTGCAGATGTTACCACTCAGCAACTTAGAGATGAAACTGCTGTTGGTGGTGGTAACACAAATGAAACTGCTGTAGAAAATCAACAAGGTACGTGTACAACACCAGTTGCTGAAAATGCAACTATAGATGACTCTGGGAAACTAGAGAAATCTAACAAGAAAAAGAGGAAAGCTGATGATGACACTCAGACTGCAGCGTCATCAGCAAATCCCGTACCTAAGAGGAAACGGACAAGCAACAAAAGGAAGAAAACACTGGCTCGCCAGTCAGTCCCTGATGTCCAAGACTCCTCAGTCAATTCCCATACAAATGCTGAAACGCATTTGCCAGTAGATGTTGCTGATGTAATTACTGAAGCATATGTCAGCAATGTTGAAGTGTTTGCGGAAGCCTTCAACAATCAACTTAATGTTGATAATTCTACTAAAGATAGACCTCAAGGTAGTGGAAATGAAATTCCTGCCCAAGTCCCAGATATCTACATTGTAGATATTCCAAATGATCCAACTTTGAGACCAGCAAGTGACATTGCTAATGATCTGCAAAGAGCGGCACTTGCTGATGCTGCTGAAAAGATGGTTGCTGAACAAGCAACTCATCAGGTTGCTGAAACAACGCTTGCTGAAGGACCAGTTGCTGAAATAGCAATGGTTCGAGTCCCTGAAGTTGCTGAAACTCAAGAAGCATTATTCAACGACGCATCTCGTGATGTTGAGAATACTGGCCCAAGTTCACCCAAGACATCTATTGACAAAGTCCAGCTTGTACTGGAAAATTTAAGCAAGCAAATGGAGTTGGAAATTGAAGAATCATCCAACAAGTCAATTGATCTCTTCATGACAAGCAATGTGCTTAAAGGTCAAGATGCTTCTGCTCAACTTGTCATTTCAGAGACAAGGGAGATTGCTGAAACCGCACAGCTTTCTCAGATAGAGCAAAACCAGAAGTCTGCTGAAGAAACAGTCAAAGAAGCTGAAGAAACTGTTAATGCTGAAAGGACTGAGCCACAACATGTCCTTCCTCAGCAGGTAGTTAATTCAACCTTCAGTAAAACTTCAAATTCTGAAAATTATTCTTTTGCTAAAATTATCCTATCTCTACAGACTTCTCAAGATGCAAGTCAGATGGTTGCTGAAGCCTCTGCACCAGAACCAACACTCCCTGCTCAGCAGGTAGTTAATAATTTTGGTATAAAAACTAAGTTTGACAGCTTAGTACTTGTGTCTAACTTTAATTTATTTCAGGATGAACAAATGGAGGATGCTACTCAAGCTCCTCATGGAATGGAAATTGTACTACATGAGCTTGCTGACTCTCAGCAGGTAAATCATGTTTCAGATATAAACTCTAAACAATTCTCCAAACCAATCCTGATCTAAATAAAATTCTTTTTCAGGCTCAAAAGGAGACCACTGAAGTGGTACTCATCACTGAAGATCAGCAAGTAAGTTCTGAAGAACTTTACTTGAACTTCAAGAGGACAACTTTGTCAAGAGTTGCTAAGTCCGTCAGCAACTGGCAAAGGTACAGGCGAATGGACTCTCAGATCTTCACCTTCATCTCTCAAATGAGAAAAAGAGATCTTCTCTGCTGAAGCTCGAAACATTTGTCCACTCCATCCTTCCTGAAGAAATGACATATTCTCAGCAAATGAGCTCCAATCTGATTGCTCAAATCAGAGAGAATATGAAGGCCAAATTAAGAGTGCCTCTCCAGCTGAACAAGCTGTGATGCTCAAAGGTCTATTTGTACCTGTGGTGGCTGATCCCCACAAAATAAATGAGGAAGAGGAAGTGACAAGTGTTGCTTTATATAAGCACGTTGAGCTAGTCATTCTGACCGATGATGATGAAGAAGAAGAAGAAGAAGATGAGAACATTCCCACTGATCCCAGTGATGATGAAGGGAAAGATTCAAGGACAAGAAAAGACGATGATGACAATCAAGGTCCAAGTCCTGAGCTGGAGGATTGAAGTTAACAGTTGCTGAAAATACTCAATCTGACAATCAGCAAGCTGAACAACAACAATCTCAGCAAGAATCTCAACCTCCTCCTGTTGCTACTGAAAATCAAGCACCTGTGCAAGGTGCTGATACTGAAGAAGAATACGCCAGAAAAAGGGCTGCCTTGAAAAATGGCAAAAGTCCAGTTTCTGATGCCAAGGTTACTGAAGAAACCTTGATGATGAGGATGAACAAGATGAAGATTACCAACGCGCTCTACAAAACAGTCTTGATCCATGCAAGGCATACGCAGGATCTAGAAATTGGTGAATCTTCAAGACCAAGAACAAAGGAAGTTCCATCCCTTCCACTTACTACTGGCGAAACTCCAGTAATGAGCTTCATACTCAATTAAAACTAACTACTGGCGAAACTCCAGTAATTGAGCCCAAAACTCAATTGAAACAACTAACTACTGGTGAAACTCCAGTTGTTGAGTCTGAAGCGTTGCCATCAGCAACCACTCAACAAAAAGGAAGTGAAGCTACTGACAAAGGCTAAAGTTGCTCAACTTGATGAATCTGAGGATGATGACGACTTGTCAGAAAATGAGGATGAACAATCCAAGCGAGACCCAAAGTTGTTCAGATTCCTCCTCCTGATTACATCACTTATGAGGAGATTTAAGAGCCGAGCTGCTTTACAGGATGATCAGTTTGCTTCCGAACTAAAGTTCATTCCTTGACACCTCATTTAGTGCCGTCCCAAGAGTTGAGGAGTTTACTCCCAGAATTCTAGCACTAAAGCAAGTCCATGATGCCTGCAAAGCTGAAGATGAGGCATTGCTTGCTGAGAGCCCACTTGACATTGGAAAAGATATTGGCTACAGTGCTGAGACGCACTACAACTTTGACAATAGCTCAGAAAGACATCAGTCTTTATCACAAGAGCTATGAAGAAGATGTAAGTCAAGCGCTCAGGCTTGCAAAGAATGCTCTCGTCAAAGCTCAGACTTTATGGATGAGAAGGCCGCAACAGAGAAAAGACATGAAGAGAACATGATGAATATTCAAAAAGAGTTGTCAAAAATGACTTCTGACCAACAGCAATCATCATGAAGTATAACAGTTTAAGCACTCTTGCTGAAAATTGCAATGAGTTTTATTCTCTGCACATCACTCCGATGTTGCAATCCATGTCTAAGGGGGGAAAAGAAGAGACTAGAAAAAGCAAACCAAACCCCTCCTCTCCTGCTGTGATGTGCCACTGCCCATAGAACCGCTTGCTGAAAAAGAGCAAAGTTCTAAAAGGCAAGCAGAATCTGAGTTGAATTCAGCAAGTACCAAAAAGAGAAAAACCGCTGCTGAAACTCAAGATTTTTGCCATACTGAAAGTCATCACAATCTGAATGAAGAAGATGATGAAGATGATGACAATCAAACAATAGCTCAAGCCATAAGAGCTAGACCCTTAACAGCCTTGACTCCGTCTGGCCACTCAAAGCATTTTCTCGTCTGACTCTTCAGCAAGAGATCAAGACAATGCTAAAACAAGAAGAAGAAGGCAAAGACAGGAAGAAAAAGGCTGGCCAGCATTGCTATTGGCTCCGGCATTGAATATACAAAGACCAGCAATGAGGAAACCACTCAGAATGTAATCAGAAACATTCATGGTTGCTGGATCTTAAAGCTGGAAGACTTGCTGGTAAATGAGTTCTTTCCTACAGCCATTTTGAATCAATCAAATGTTCAAATGGATTGAACTCAAGGTCCAAAGAAAGCAAAGGGAAGAATCCCTCCCAAGAAATATTGCTGGGAAATGGTTGAATCTTGAGGTCCATGTAAGAAGAGTTGCCATTGGTAAGACATACAAACAAGAACCAAATCTGATCAAACCACCTGGCATTGCTTACTACTGACCCAGTAAAAAAGAAACCTAAGAAGAAACTTGGATTGATTCCTTATGAGTACTTCTATCTCACTGCTAAGGATCAAGAAGAAGATCTTCTCTGGCTAAGAAAGATTCATCCGAAAAGCATTTCAGATACACAGCTTCTCCATGCCAGCAATTGGGGCATGCATTTGTGGGTAATTAATTACATGGAAATGAATGCTGAAAAGCATCATCATACTGCCTGCAAAACGCAAGAATTCTTCAACTACAAGTCCGTAGGCTTCTGGAAAACTACGAAAGGATTGTGTTGAATTTACTGCACTTGCTGAGAAGAGTGTAAGAGAGATTTTGAGAAAATCCTCTGAAAGAGCTTAAGTCCCTGCAATAGTTTTTGTTAAAGTTTTTGTTTGCTGATTCTGTTTAAGTTATCTATGCTTTTTCTTGTAAACTTCTGAAGATAACTATCAGCAATGAAATTTGACTCTTATTGGTTTTTGATTATGCAATTACTTATGCTTACTGTTAATTATTCAAGTATGCTTGCATTAATCAACTGATTTATTCAACATCAGAAACCTCTAAAAGGGTAACAATTAATTTAGCCATGGATTGCTAACATCAAAAAGGGGGAAATTTGTTAGGAAACTTGTAATTTTGATGAGCAATTAACCATGCTAAATTAAGGAAAGTCCAGTAACTAGTACTCTTAAGGTCCATAGGAATTTAGAATTTTAAGGACATTGTAAAAGAGGAACGTTTGCTGATGACTTAGTTAGGTGCTAGATAAGTTATTTCTTTTGCGTATGATGTATTTTATTTTCTGAAAAGAAAATAATTATTGATGCTTAGCTTATTATGTATCTTATTTTCTGAAAAGAAAATAACCTATTGAAGCATTTGCTGAAGATATACTTTGTTTTTACAAACAAATTATTGAAGCAAATAGAAACCGCTCAGAATCTTGAAGATTTTGAAGATCTGAAGACTTGAAGATTTCGAGATCTGAAGACTGAAGATTGCTGAAGACTGGTGGTATCTAAGGCACGTGTTGCTCAGAAAGTGAAATTTCAGCAACAGCATTGCATAAGTGAAAATCTGAAAGACAGAGTAGGTTGTGCTTGCTGAAACTGAGACCAACTTGCTGATGGAACATATGTGACCTCTTGCTGAATGTACTTGAATTTGCGCTCCAATGTTACTGTTTGAATTCTATTCAAATGTGCATTAAATGCAAAGCTTACACGCGAAGGACATGAAGACTAGAAGACAAACAAAGACGCTGCTGAAAGTACAAAAGCAAGATAGTGACATGTTAAGGAACAAAAGCCTTAGGATTTGAAATTCAAACGGCTCCTTACTTGCACTATAAATAGAGGTCATCCGGCAAAGAGTTGAAGTGTGTCAACAACGTGATCAAACTCTCACTTGTGCTTAAACTCACATACCTTCAAACTCTTTACACTGCCATTGATCCGTTCCAAGACTTAAAGCTTGAAAAAGCTACTTGTGAAGAAGTAGAACAAACTCGGCTAAGAAATTAGTTAAGTGTTCTTTCTTTCGAACAAGAACAAGTCTTGACACCAGAAACAATCAAACTTGTTTACTGCAAAGTATTCCAAGTTGTGTTTCTTAGATTACTTGTTGTAACTGAATAAGTTATAATTAAGTTATCTCACCCCAAAACTCTCTAACTGAAAATACACCCTTCAGGCGTGATATTCAGGGGGAACTTAATCGAGCATAGTTTTGCTGATTAAAAGTACCAAGTTTGGTGGAGAACAAGGTTGAGTTCTCTAGTTTAGGTTGGAGACAAAGCAAGTGTGCTTTGGTTTCTGTTGAATCGCTTTAGATAGGAGATTGTAAGGAACCTCAATCATATCTTAGTGGATTCAGTCCTAGAAAGGACAAAGTGGATTAGTTGAGAGATTACGCCACTCTCAGATACCACTATAAAAGTGTTTGTGTGATTTACTTACTGTATTAGCTTTCAGCAAATCATATCTGTCTGTACACAGTCACTCATTCACTTGCTGAAACCTTTACTTGCTGAAAAAGCACTTATTTTTCAAAGACTTCCGCTCTCTGATTTTAAGTATCAGCAAACCAAGCTACTGTAAAGTAACTTACGCTTGCTGAGAAAGTTAAGTATCAGCAACTCATTACTGAAAAGTAATAAGTACTTGCTGAGAAAGTTTTACGAAACGTTTGAAAAGACTATTCACCCCCCCCCTCTCAGTCTTTCTTGTTTTTAAAGGGACCAAAC